>MU105568.1:399257-565150 GCA_012274485.2 Sinapis alba | reverse complement strand
CTCTCTCTCTCTCTCTCTCTCTCTCTCTCTCTCTCTCTGTCTGTCTAGCCATTTTAACTTGATTTTATGTGAAATGAGATGTATGAAACTGAAGGAGGTGGCTGGTATTTATAGAAATCGCTGGCTAATAAGAATGAGCCACACGAGCGACTATGTGTCAGCCCGCATGCTTCCATTCGCATGTGCGACGACACACATACGCACACCTGTCTTGATGCATGCCTCTGTTACATGAAAATAGACACACCCACGTCCTCATGGATTTCTGTATGGCTGGAGTGCATGCGTCAAGACACACCGCACCCTACATCTCAGCTCACATGCGCCGGTTGCATGCGTGGCGACACCTCGTGCTGCAACATGGACAACCACATGTACAACTTCCATGCACGGTGACATGTCGTGCTTTGGTAGACACATAGCCTGTTAGACAGTGGAAAGCATGTCCTGATCACGTGGATTGAGCCACCTCGTGTTTCTCGGTCCATTTGTCTTATTTCGGTTCTTCCGGCATATTTTTGACCCGTGAACATTCTTGAATATTTTTCCGCTACCGTCTGATGCACTGAATATTTTTAATAAATTTCAAACTGAATTCTGATGTTGATGGAAAATGTTTCACAAGCCTTCGGCTTCCGCGAGAAATTCCATAATACCAAAATCAGTGTTTTTGACTAACTTCAGGTTTTCTTGTTGTACTTCGATCCATCCGGGCTTACTTCTCGTCCTGCTTAATTTCCATCCTACTTCCGACTTAATATTTCTCCAAAATATTATTTTACTGGTACAAAGTTTTTCTGAAAACGTCATGCTTCTAAAACGGTTTGGTTCTAAAAATGTTATGCTCTCAAAACGTCCTTCTTATCAACCTATCACACTGTCTAACCATGGTTGAGTGGCATTTTGAACTCATGGCCCATCCATGATCAATCCTTCGACCACCTTGTACTTCAAAACTTCTTGATCGATCCTTATTGCCCACGATTTGACCACCAAGTAGATGCTCGACCATTTTTCCATTTTCTTCGAACCATGTCAAGTTTTTGTGATGAAAACTTAACATTCCTCAAAATGCTTTGATTCCCAAAAGCTTGGCTTCAAATTCCAATTTTTTAACTCGACCATTTTACCCATTCGAGAGGATTACTACATTCTCCTCCCCCTGTTAATAGAATTCGTCCTCGAATTCTTAGATATCCAATTACTCAGCTTCACAACATGCTCCTCCTTAATGTGTTTTTGATGACACTCACTTCTTGGATTACTTCGTCTTGCAATCTTGTGTGTCTTTGTCGGTTGACCCTTGATGTCTTCTTTTGATTTCCTCATTCGTAGTTCTGATTCTGATCTCGCTCTACATTGATGCATTCCCAATCATTTCCCACTAGTCTTGAATCCTCTCATTTCTGTACTTCTTGATTTCCCATGCTTCACTCGTCCTCAATTCATCTCCATATCTCTTTACTCTGTCCACCAATATTCCTTGAGAGTCCTCCTCCATGTCTCCACAATCGTCTTCGTATCTCTTCCCTCGAATGATCATTGAGTCGTCTTTTTGCTTTTACTCTAACATGACACTCATTTCTTATGATACTATCTTGTCCTTTAGATAGATATCAGCCTTGCTTCTGATTACTCAAAGCTTTTCTTGTTCTTTTTTTATTTATTTATATTTTTTCCAAAGACTCTGATGAAATCTTTTCCAATGAAGTCTTGTTCATGTTCATTGTCCAGTCCACACCACGGTCCAGTTCCTCTGGACCTCTCTCTTCTCTTTCTCTTCGGTTTGGGTTTTGGGCCTTGAATTCTCTTCATTTTAAGGTTTTCATCCTTAAAGTTTTGATCAACAAACACACTTACTATCTGCAACTTTAATAGAACACTTCACACACAAGTTGGTCATCAACTAACCCAATTATCTACTATCCAAAACAATCTAATCAAAACTCTAACAAATCAACATAATCACAATTCTAACCAGCAACCTAACAATTATAGATTCCACTATCTCAATCCTAGTTCCTAAGCCAATAATTCCTATTGTTGGATGTGACATGTTCCCTATAATGTTTTAAAAATTGATTAAAACATGAGTCCCCGAAGCGTGGAAAAAACCATGCTCTGATACCACCTCCGTAACACCCACGGACCATCCTAGACATATGGTCGACCTACCGGCCAACAATCAAACAAGAACATGACCGATAGAACAACCTACACTAAGGGTTATAGATGAAAGATCCAACCGGCCAGCCAAAAATCAAACAAAAACATGACTGACAGTCCAACCCAACACCATGGCCCAGAAGCACTACGTGACGGGCGAGGGACAATCCGATCAGTCGCAGAACTTACTCCGCAACATAAACCAGTTCATCCACTAACTTGTCCCGCTAAATCAAGGCATAAGGCTTTACAACCCGTACCAAGAGTTAACGGTTCCTTTAGATCGAGGCCTAAAGCTTTTCAACCTGTACCAAGACCTAACGTTGTGTTAGACCGAACTAGTCAACTATCAGAGTACTCAAGATGCGCATATAAAACAATTACTTTATTAATTCAAGAAATATTCATACATTTAAATAGTTAAAGACTGGTGCCCGGCCTAACGCCAAATCGAGTCAACCCAACACAATAAAATACCGGTTAACAAAAGGCATGAAAATCTACTCCAGTGGTCCTAACATCCAGCTCTGAGCTACCCGATCATCCATAACTAAAACTACATGCAAAAAAGAACAACGTTGTTGGATGAGTAACCTAATGTTACTCAGTGAGCTGGTGTCCTTTACTCGAAACCTAGTAACTAACCCAGACAAAACCCAAAATAACAATCAATCTAACTCTAGCAAGCAATCAAAGCTAAGGCGAAACAAATAATCACAATTTCTATCAAATCAAACCGTTGCTAACTTAGACCAGGCCTCCTGCCATGAACTAACTTCAAGTAACGGGAGCAGGCATTGAAACAAGTCAACAACCAATCCTTAGTTAACCATTTATGCGCCTGAGTTCACTACTCATGTAGTGTTAGACACTTAGACTATACAAGTATCATTAATTAGTCGACCAAAAACCAGACAAGAACATAATCGGCCAACCAATGATACCGCATAACTTTAATATCCACCACCCTTCACAAGCAATACTTCAAACAACATAACAGCCAACATCGGGTCTACACTAACGAAAGAGACACCAAGCCTGATCCGGTACCTAACCCTGAATTAGATCTTGATGTTAGAAACCTGCAAGTAAATCAACCACATGCCAAACACAATCACAATAATAAGATTCTAACTACCTACGACTCAATCTAACTTGTAACACCGTATATCGGTGTTACCACTTACTCTAGCATTCCATAACCATTTACTCAATACGACACTCTAACTAGACACAACACTCTAACTCAACACTCTAACCTGGGCCCTGGTGACTTCGTGTTCCTCCCCAACATCGGCAATATCCTATCTCGCTACCACAAAGGCCAAAAGAAGGAGCTTTCAACCAACCGTGGTCAGCAAACCATATGGGAACCAAAATTTGTACTGTCGATTTCCGTCAAATAAGGAAATTAGGAAACCCTAGCTTTCCTTGAGGTCCCGGATTTTTGCTAAACCAAACGTGAAGCAACCAAACAACAAATATAGACGATGAACAATAAATCATAAAATGAAAAGGAGAACAAAGTAGATCTTATTCCAAATCGGCGGAGAGCGAGTACAACAAGATCCTGCCTTTGGCTACGAGAGCTGCCGGCAAGATTCCTAGTTCTAGTAACTGAACACGAAAAACCTAGTTGAGTCGCAGCTCGCTAAAAAGGAAATAATGTCTAAGTTACTATAAGTGCTTGTTTGCAGAGAAAAATGAGTCTCTTGAAAGAAGTCTTGCGCCTTTCTTATATACTCATCCAAGGTCGGTGACGTCTTTCCGTAATGCCTTTGATCCGAGTTTATCTTTTGCGGAATTTTTCTTTTTTCTTCTCAATCTTCATGCTTATCCGGAAACTTGACGTTTATCTTTTTTTTTTTTAATCTTTTCAGAAAACAAGTAGACCGTCATAACGAATGGGCCTCTTTCTCGTCCAGCATTTTGTAAGTGGCCGGTTATCATGATTGTACCCTTTTGGGCTGTTTTATGACTAAGCTGTTTTACGATTTCTTTCAGAGAAAATGCTTGTTCGTACGAGGCTAACTATCATTTCCTCCGAGATAAAAGGAAATGGATGATAGTTACGATGTTGGTGTTTTTAAACGATTGTCTTTTTATACAAACATTTGGGCTTAGATTTTTACGAAAGATGATGGTGTGAATGTGCCCCGCCCTAGGGCGGGGTGGATGGACTCGGGAAGTACCCCGCCCTAGGGAAGGCTGAATTGAGACGGTATGTGCCATCCCTAGGGCGGGGTGGATGGTGGTTTGATCCTCAATCTTTTCCTGAAATTGTTCTCGTAAGGTTTAACAGAAGAATAGGTCTTCGGCGTTGATTTCAAGAAACTGTTTTTGACCCCAACAATTAGCCCCCCAGCTCGCAAGTTTTGAATATGATATTTTGCGAGCAAGTTTGAGCATTTAATTTGAATCCACGGCCTAGATCGTCATCTTTTTCCTTGAAATTTTTTTGCCCATTATTTTATTTTGGAAAAAAATCCTATAAATATTGGGAGTCCACTCCTTGTTATTCTCACACCCTTTCATTTTTAAACTTCTCATCTTTTTTTTTGCTTTTGAAATTTTCCTTTCAGCTGAAATGTCTTGTTCCCAAAATGTACAAAGGACTGTCTAAGCGAGACCAGCTCCCGGTGCAAGTTCGTTGAGTTATCCTTGTCCATCGATGAACATCTCTTCTTATGTGGCTAATTTTTCTTCTTTTTGAGATGAGATGTCTCATCGTAGTGTGGAGATAAATGGTGTTTCACAGCCTAATGTCCCGTGTGATCTTGCTCCCACTGACGTTTCGGTTGCAGCGGTGGAGGTTCCACCCAAGCCTAAGGCTGTTACTGAGAAGGTAAGCTCAATTGATCCTGCTACGAATCCTGGGACCATTGCTCAATCGACAGGCTCGTCTACGGCTCCAATACCTGTCATTGAGACTGACCAGGCTGCCGATTCTGCTCCTTCTCCTTTGGTGAAGGGGAATTATGTTTTGGGTTTAAGTGCCCCAGACGCTGCTCCGGTGACTGCACCAAAGGGTCGCACGAAGCCATGTCCCGGTTCAGATGCGGATAAAATAAGTAGATGCAGCAAGGGCGTGGAGACTGGTCCCTCGCCGCTGGGAGCTTCTCTTGAGGGACCGATGTCTCGACATCGTACCAAGGTTTCTTTTTCTTTTTACAAAAATATTTATTTTTGGAAAACAAAATTCAAAGTGTGTTGCCTTATAGATGTCTTTTTTTCTTATCTCCGCAGTTTGTTTCCTTGATTGATGGGAGGATCAACGTGAAATTTCCGGGTAGGAAACTCGCATCAGCGAGCAGAGAGATCTAGGGAGACTGCTAGTTCGTTGCTCAGGGAGTTCGTCGAGCCATGGGATCAATAAGATCAAAGCCAAAATAGCAAAGGAGTTTCATGTTGTTTATCAAGCTCGTTTATCGAGAAAGAATGATTTGCTAGATTCCCTACTGGTGGTCCATGAGAGGGATCTTGTTTTGGCCGTTTCCAAGGGAAGCATTGATGAACTAAGGCTGCTTCAAGGGGAGGATGCCCCAACCTTTTCGGCCAAAGAGATGCGATTGGCTGCTTGTAGGGATGAACTGGTTGTAGCCGAGGGGGGATTTAACGCGATTTTTGCTGACTTGAAGTCTGGCTGCATCCTCCCTTCTTTACTCGGTGGCTCTGAGGAATGAGTCCCTACGGAGGCAGAGTTGCATGATGCGATGGGGGATGAAGACGTGGTGGCAGTGAATCCCGTTGAGGCCATGGGTGAAGGCAAGGCTCCAGTTCCAATGGATGAGTGCAGATGTTGCTCTGAGTGGGTTGTATGATGTATGTTCTCTTTTTGTTTTCTACGGCTGAGGTAGGCCGTGTTTTTATGTTTTCGGGACTGGCCATTTATGACTTCAAATCCCTGCCGTATTGCTTTTTATGATAATTAAAATTTAGTTTCAAAAAGTGTGTTGTGTTTTACTGAGAAGAAGAATGTGAGTTGTCATCTCACATGTAATTCTCGAAGATCGTTATGCTTGTCGTTGAGTTTAGATGGGAGTGATCGAAAACCTCCGAAGAGTCCCATAAATGTGCAAGCTTAAGCAAAGAGACATAGTTTAGGAATTTCATTTCATTTCGATATTATGCCTTTGAGATGGTTAGACACTAGCGTAGTGGGTTTTAGGGCAAGACCTAGGTTTACTCTCGGTTTTGGGAGGTGCATTGACTATTTCGGCTTACGTATTCTGTTTGCAGTTTCAACCTGATTCCGTTTCGATATTGAAGTCGGTGATGAGTTCTCGTCTTATTTGACTTGCACCGATCGGGAACAAAGCATCTTTCCAGACAATTTTTAAATCTCGGAAGTGCTGACCAAAATTTTGGATTTCTTTTATAGCGCTATTATCCTGTGTTGGATGTTAGAGAACCAATTAAATGAAAGGTTAATCGTTTGTTTAGAATGATTAGAGTGTTCATCAGGACCAATCGATGAACAAATTTTTTTAAAGTCGTAGACGGACTGTTTTTTGGTTATAGTCGCGGACGGACTGTTTCGAGAATACATTTTTTAAAACTTTGGCGACGTCTATCTTTCGTTTTCCGATAGTATTTTAATCAGATTCTTCTGAGTTTTGAGAGTATAGATATCTCGTGTTTTTTGGTCGAGAATTGCGTTAAAAGATGAGTTTTGACCTAAGGGTCGGATCATCTTGTGGAGTTAGATTGATTTAAAGATCGTATAGGCGACGGATCCGACCGGGATAGAGGAGGGACGGTCCGTTGTGTCTAGATGAGTAGATATGATCCAAGGGTCAGGATCGATCAGGAGGTCGGTTCATCCAGTTGGTTTGGTTGATTGGTTCAGATCTTGTCGGACAGTCCGGTCTGGTCGACTAGTCTGATCCTAACCTGAGTTCGGCTGAGTGGTCGGTGTAGGCTGTATGGTTTGGTCGAGGCGAATGATCCGACCTTGGTGTATTGACCGGGTCTGGTGTGGTCAATATAGGCTGGATAATCTGACCGGGTCAAGTGGTCCGACTGGGTTAGGTAGACCGACCGGGTTGGATGGCCTGACCGGGTTAGGTGGTCTGACCAGGTCAGGTGAACCGACCGAGTTGGGTGTTCTGACCAGGTTAGGTGGATCGACCGGGTTGGGTGTTTTGACCAGGTTAGGTGGACCGACCGGGTTGGGTGGTCCAACCGGGTTGGGTGGTCCGACCGGGTCAGGTGGTCCGACCGGGTCAGGTGGTCCGACCGGGTCAGGTGGTCTGACTGGGTCAGGTGGACCTAATAGTCCGACCAGGTCAAATGGGTCGACCAGGCTGGATAGTCCGACCAGGTCGGGTGATCTGAGTTTGCTGGTCTTAAGACCAAGATTTTTGGTTCCATCCTAAAATCGAGAATCGTTTGCGCAAGCGTACCACTTTTCTTGATGAAAAGATTTTTGCGGTTTTTAAGACATGTAATTTTGCTTAAGATTTCCGTTTCTGAGTTTATACAGTTTTTTTTAAAAGTTTTTAGAGAGCAATTTGTTGATTTCTGTTGCGTAGAGTATGAGAGATTCGTATGATAACAAAGATTTGTGAGGACTTCTAGAAATCTTATTGCTTTTTATTATCGAAAAAGTTTCAAAAATATCAAGTACATAGATGGATATTTCAAAATATGGGAGTATATGAGTATACGCACCCACTCCCTTTTTTGGAGAGGGGGACAGTTGAACTCGTCTTTTGACAAGTTGCCTACGTACCCTTTCAGGGATCAAGCCTTCTCATAGTTCAGTGTGTTGCCGTGAGGTTTTTACTCGACTGACATTGTTTTTGGTGCGTCGATCGCCTTGGTTGCCGTGGCTGGATTGATGTCTTTCTCTGGGTTTATCTCCTCTGGTTGGGTTTGAGTGTTAGTCTTGGAAACTTTTTTGTTTTCCGAAGCCGTTTCCAAGATAGCATTTTTCGAGTTGTCTTCTTCTGAAGCGTTTTTGGTAGTTGGTAAGCTTATCTTCGAGCGTTTGGGTTTCACCATCGAGATCGTCGTGATTTGCCTTAGCTTATGTTTGGTTAGGAAGCAAAGGCGTGACTGTTTCTGCCACCCGAATATTGCTGCAATTCCGTTTGGAGTTGGAAACTTAACACCCAAGTGGTACGTTGACGGGACCGCCTTCATGGCGTTTATCCATGGTGTTCCCATGATGACATTATAGATGGCTAGGTTGTCGGCGACCGCAAAGTCGACGATTTCTGTGACCTCCTTTGCCATCACAGAAAGTTTTATCAATCCCACAGTCGTTGATGTCACGCATAAGAAACCGATCAGCGGTTTTGGCGTTGGGATAACTTTGTTAAGATTGACGTTCATCCTCTTTAGATTGTCGTGGAAGATAACATTTACCATACTCCCCGTATCAACGAGGAGTCTTGCCACCTCGAGATCTCTGATTACGAGATCAATGAGGAGTGGATCGCAGTGGGGTTGGTAGATTCCGCCATTTTGTTCTTGGTCAAAGGTGATGGCGTTTATCAGGCCCTGAGGAGAGGGTGACTGATTCAATCAGTTTGCGCTTGATTCAGATTTTTGCTGATAAGCTTTTATGGATGAAACCGTGTCGTGGTAGTATTGTGATCCTCCGATGATCATGTTTACCCTGCGATGGTTGTTGTCGTTTCCCCCGTTATCTTGTTTTTGTCCGCATTTTTCGCCTGATTGGTTCCCTTGGGGAGTGTTCCCTGTCGAAGGGTTCTTATCTTTTTTTGGCTGACGGTAGGTTTCTAGGATCAGATCCTTTATACCGGTGACGCTGGAGATTTCTCCTGCGAGTATCTTGGCCGTTAGTCTTGCACCAAGAACTTTGTAGTTCATAGTAGAGTGGCCTCTAGTCTGGTGGAACTCGCAGAAGGTGTTCTCGTCGAAGGGATTTCGGGTCCAAGTGTTTCCCTAGGTCCTTCCTTGTTTGGAAGTGGATTCGATGGCATAGTTATGCACTCCCTGGGACTCCTCTCCCATCGTGATGGACATACTTGTCATTACGAGGGGTTTTCCATTTTTATTTCTGCTCTGAAGCATGTTTTGAAGATGTTCTCGCAGACCTATATTTTTAAGATAGGAATTTCGTTTCCTCCTCACTGATCATGAAGTCGGTGGCTTTGTGAAGAGTGTCCTTGAACGAGCGTGGTTTTTCGAGATTTATCCACTTCCTAAACTTTGATTTGTATCAAAGCATTTTTTGGACGGCGTCAATGACGACCTTGTCGCTTATCCTGGTAACTCTTGCCATGACGACTTTGAACTCATTCATGAAGTCACGGAGTGGATTGTCTTCCTTCTTGAACAGACCATAGATCCAAGTCGGAAGTTTCTCGATCCATAAACATGGAATATTGTTTAAGAAACTCTGAGGAGAGTTGGTCGAAACTTCCGATGGAGTCTTGCTTTAGAAGTGCAAACCATTCAAGCGCTGCTCCGTAGAGATTTTCGTCGAAGAGGCGGCAGTAGCCGACATCTCTTTCCCTTTCCCTCAACCTGGCCCTGCCGATGGCGATCTGGAAAGCTTGCAGATGCACTTTCGGATCGGTGGTTCCATTGTATACGTGAATTTTGATTTTTTCGGGATCCGAGATTTTTGTCCTAGTGATGCGTGCATTTAAAGGGTTTTAGGCTTCATCAAGAAGTCGATCTACCTCCGGAGCATCACTGGTAGCATGATGGATCTGGGACTTTACGACTTTCACTTCAGCTACCGTTCTGGTGACATAGTCGTGGAGATCCTAGATCTCGTCTAAATTGTCGCTAGCAGTTTTCCAAAGTTGTCGGCGTTTACTGTGAGTAATCTGGGCCTCCTTTTCGGCTAGATTTTCTTGTTCGACCCAGATGGTATTCTCTTCTTCTTCTGTCATGGGTTTTTCGAATGAAGCATCTAACCGATCAGCTTGACTTCTAGTCCTTCTCGGGTGTACATCATTGTCCTTGTCCGATTGCTCGGAATTATTGCTGATGTCTAAGTCAATTCGCTCGACCTTATCTCCCTCCATTTCATTTTCGAGAGGCGGAGGTTTTTCAGAGTTTTTCCGTGTTTCGACAGGGGTTATTTCACTAGGGTTTAACCCTGATGGGTTTCCATGCGCGTGTCCAGGCCTGTCTAACGGTGTCATGAAATCGAATCTTCTCCCGTGGATTCTGGTAGTTCCGCAAGGGAAAACAGATCTTGTTCTCGCCGTTAGGGTTTCCACCTGTTTAGCGATAGATTCCACAAGCTTAACACGTTCATCCATTCTTTTCTCAAAGGCAGAAAAAATCTTTTACACCTCTTCGAATGCCGCGGTTTTAGCGTCTGCGTTAACCGCAGGGACGTTCACAGCAGGGGTGACTTCAACGTTGTCGCGGGTTTCATCACCATCGCGAGGTGGTTGGTTGTTTTGGTCGTTTACAAACATGTTTGGTTGAGCATTATGTGGCTGTATGTTAGATTTATCCGTACCCCCCCCTTCCTTCTAGCGTCAAACTATGGAAACCAAAATTCGCACTGTCGATTTTCATCAAATAAGAAAAGTTAGGAAACCCTAGCTTTCTCTTAGGTCCTGGATTTCTGCTAAAACAAACGTCAAGCAACCAAACAATCAAATATAGATGATGAACAATAAATCATAAAACAAAAAGGAGAGAAAAGTAGATTTTATTCTAAATCGGCGGAGAGCGAATACAACATGATCCTACCTTTGTCTACGAGAGCTGCCGGCGAGATTCTTAGTTCTAGTAACTGAAAATAAAAAAACTAGTTGAGTCGCAGCTCGCTAAAAAGAATTAATGCCTAAGTTGATCTAAGTGGTTGTTTGCAGAGAAAAACGTGTCTCTTGAAACAAGTCTTGAGTCTTTATTATAAACTCATCCAAGGTCGGTGACGTCTTCCCATAATATTCTTGATCCGAGTTTTTCCTTTGCGAAAGTTTTCCTTTTTCTTTTCGATCTTCATGCTTATCCGGAAACTTGATGTTTATCTTTTTTTTTTATCTTTTCAGAAAACAAGTATACCGTCATAAAAAATGGCCTTCTTTCTCGTCCAATGTTTTGTAAGCGGGCCGTTATCATGATTGGACCATATTCATGCCATTTTATTACTTAGCCGGTTTTACGAATTCTTTCGGAAAAATGTCTGTTTGTACGAGGCTAGCTATAATATCCTCCGAGATAAAAGGAAATGGATGATTAGTCACGATGTTGGTGTTTTTAAAAGATTTTGTTTTTATACGAACATTTGGACTAAGATTTTTACGAAATAAGAGTCATGCGGTTTTATCGTAAAAATCTAATGATAAGTCCGATCGAGGTGAAACGGAAACCTACGTGATCAGGATTTTGAGTGTTATCACATGGCTTGGATGGGAAAGCTTGGATTTGGGTCGTGAAGCATCCCCTTCCTAGGATGGGATGGACTAATCTGTGGATCGTCCCCGCCCTAGGGATGGACTAATCTGTGGATGGTTGGTCTTGGACTTCCCCGCCCTAGGGCGGGATGCTTGGGAGAAGGTGAGCCCTGCCCTAGGGCAGGGGTTGGAAGAAAAAGGTGTGCCCCTCCCTATGGCGGGGCGGATTGATGATGGGTGTGCCCCTCCTTAGGGCGGGGTGGTTGGTGATCCAGGTTGTGCCACGCCCTAAGGCGGGGTGGATGGCGTGGATGTGCCCCACTCTAGGGCAGGATGGTTGTATGAGGTTGTGCCCCACCCTAGAGCGGGGTAGATGGTTTGGATGTGCCCCACCCTAGGGCGGGATGGTTGGATGAGGCTGTGCCCCTCCCTAGGGCATGGTGAAGGGATCCGGCTTGTGCCCCGCCTTAGGGCGGGGTGGATGGAATCAAGAAGTGCCCCGCCTTAGGGCGGGGTAGATTGAGATGATACGTGCCCCGCCCGGGTAGTTTGATACTCAACCCTTTTTCGAAGTGGTTCTTTTAAGGTTTAACAGAAGAATATGTCTTGGACGTTGATTTCGAGATTTCCGTTTTTGACCTCAACGGTCAATCGCGTCAATGCGCAAAAGCCCACAGTCCTTCGGGTCACTGCCACATTACACTGTCATGTAATACTCAGCCATAAGACATGAACTTGGTCCTCTGAGTCTTCCCAATCCAGCGAATAAGGGGTTTCCTTGAGCCCGTTGTGTACGAAGTCGAGGAAACAGTAATCACCCCTAAACATGCCTAGCGTGGGCAGGTTACGCACGTGCTATATGTCATACCCTCTCTCACGACACAAAGTCAATCTAGAACCTAAACTAAGGATAAAGTTCTACATCCTAACTAGCCTCTCGACTCTACAACACTAACCACTAGTACTAGTAATCCGGCCTATATGTCCTAGAATCCCTAGTACTAACATCTAATAACACATAACTAAATGAACTTAATTCTAACAAATCAACCGGTTAATCACTCCCTTAGCAAGAGTTGACTAACCTCAATCAACAAGATTAATTAAACAAGCAAGCATTGAATTAATCTAACAAGCAATCTACTCAATCAAACTGTTATCCAAATAGTCCAGCCTCCTGCTGCAAAATTATCTTTAAAGATAACTAGCACATGCACTCAACCATATCAACACGCAAGAATACAAAACATGATACACCCTAGTCCTAGTCGGGTTATTAACTCAGTCCTAATTCCATTTCATCTTAGCTTAACCCGTGCTAAGCTGAGTCCGGTTTAATAAATAACCTTAAGGACTCTATCATGCAATAGCGGGAGCAATTTACTCTATATGCAGACTCGATCAATCCTAAGTTCCAAATTTAACTCAGTCATAAACATAAACTATCGTAAATTCCAAACGGAATTCAAACAAACCAACTCATAGTGTTCTATGTCGATAAGCAGTTGGTTAATTGGAGAGGACTTAGCCAAAACCCAACTATCACCTCGACTGAACCGAACCCGTAGAACTGAACTAATCTTGGAAACCACCTCCACTTGATCATCAAATAATATGAATAACTTGGACGGATTGATTTGGGCAGATCTTCCACATAATACTGGACTTCTCTGTGGATCATCAATCTTTAGAACATCGAGTACGCTCAAAATTTCTAACTTTATTTCTCTCTCTCTCTCTCTCTCTCTCTCTCTCTCTCTCTCTCTCTCTCTCTCTCTCTCTCTCTCTCTCTCTAGCCACGTTTTTAACTTGATTTGATGTGGAATGGGATGTCTGAAACTGAAGGGGGTGGCTGGTATTTATAGAAATCGCTGGCCATTAAGAACGAGCCACACAAGCGACTTTGTGTCAGCCTGCATGCTTCCGGTCGCATGGGTGGCGACTCATGGGCGCAAACATGTCTTGATGCGTGCCTCAGTTACATTCAAAGAGACACACCCACACCCACATGGATTTCTGCATGGCTGGAGTTCATGCATCGTGACACACCGCCCCCTAAATTTCAGCTCAAATGCATCGGTTGCATGCGCGGCGATACCTCGTGCTGCAACATGTCCAACCACATGTCTAGCTACCATTCACAGTAACATGTCGTGATTTGGTAGACACTCAGCTTGTTAGACAGCGGACAGCACGTCCTGATCACATGGATTCAGCCACCTCGTTCTTCTTGGTCTGTTCTTTTGATTTTGGTCCTTCCAACATATTTTCGACCTGTGATCAACCCCGAATATTTTTCATCTACCTCTCTGATGTGCTGATTTTTTATAAGAAACTCCAAACTGAATTCTGATATTGATGGAAAATATTTCCAGAGCCTCCAGCTTCCTTGAGAAATTCCCTAATACCGAAATCAGTGTTTTTGACTAACTTCAGTTTTTTCCATCGTGCTTCAATCCTGTCATGCTTACTTTCCGTCCTGCTTAATTCCTGTCCTGCTCCTGACTTAATATGCCTTAAAATGCTTTGATTCCCAAAAGCTTGGCTTCAAATTATTATTTTTTAATCTCGATCATTTTACCCCTTCGGGAGGATTACTACTCCATGATTCTCCTACTCGACATCAGGCGAGCTCGACCATGACTCTCCTACTCGCCAGCAGGCGGCTCGACCATGACTCTCCTACTCGCTAGCAGGCAAGTTCGACCACGACTCTCCTCCTCGCCAGCAAGCGAGTTCTACCTCGTCCTATCCTCCTCGCCAGCAAGCGAGCTCCACCTCACCCTCTCCTCGTCGCCAGCAGGCGAGCTCCACCTCACCCTCTCCTCGTCGCCAGTAGGCGAGCTCCACCTCGCCCTCTCCTCCTCGCTATTAGGCGAGTGTTACACCATGGCCTCCGCTCGTCTCCCCCTTATAGCTATCTCCTTTGATTCTTGACCCAACCGTCTCTTGTTTTGTCTCAATTGGAGTTACTATTGAAACTTTACGATAAAAATATCAAAGACATGTTTTCTCGTAAAATCTTGAATCAATCATGTGAAATGATAACCGTCAAGTTAACACCATTATCTCAGCGATACGATTGGTTTTCATCATCCCATAGAACAAACATTGTACCGAGGGTGAATTCTCTGAAAAAAATTGTAAAAACAGTAAGTCGATAAACGGCCCGATAAGGTCCAAAACGTGGCAAAAGCCCACTTACGATTTTAGACGATAATAAGCCCAAACTACAATGACGGTTTAATTGATAAGAAGATCAATGTAAATTTCCTAGGATAATCATGAAGATCAAAAGGATAAGGAAGATTTCCAAAAAGAGATAGATTCGAATCTGGGGCAGAAATGGAAAGACGCCCGACCTTGGAGGTATATATAAGAGGAACCAAGGCAAGGAGCACAAGAACGATTCTCATTAGACTCTTAGATTCAATGCACTTAGAAACTATATGCATTACTTCCGACATGTATGTTTTTATAACTGGCACTTGATTACCAGACGAACTCGCGCAGGCAGTTCGATCTTTTGTTCCACTCTTTCAATTGATTTACATTCGTCTTGATCCTCGAAAGGGGTACCAAGACAACCTTTCATAAGGTTCAGTCCGAAATCAATCAAAACATTTTTTGTATCTCTTTCGTCTTTTGATATCGAGCTGCAATTTAACTAGGTCTAAGGTTTTAGGTGGCTTGAACTAGATAACTCACTGACAGCTCTTGCGGCCAAAACTTTTATAATCTTTTGTAACGATCGCAATGCTCTTATGCGGATTTGAAATAAGATCTAATTTTTTTATATTCGTTTTGTTGTCTTTCTATATTTTCGGCATTTATTTGGTCACTTGTCATTGGCTCTCGCATAGAAACCGGACCTCAAGGAAAGTAAGGTTTTCTTTGCTTTCCCCTGTTCACTAAAATTGACAGTGCAAATTTCGGTTCCAAAATTTTACACTAAGTAAACACTTCACAAATTTTGATCGAGAGACAAAGCCTTTCAATCATATATATTAAGTACTTTCAATCATTCAACACTCGTTCAACACTCATTCATAACTTTTCAAATATCTATCTAGACTCACATTTGATCCATGAGATTGGCTAATTAAAACTAGACTCAAGCTCAAGCTAATCCCATTCCGCTTCTGGATAACTCTTGATTTAAACCCACCACAAGGATCCCGTTATCCAAGCACTCTCCTTGACTATCTTAATTCAAAACAGAACAGTCAGAGATAAGGTTCATCACTCTAGTTCAAGAAGAAACTCAACTCAGCTCATATCATTTCATTATGCTCCAATCAATTCATTTCAACTCAAAATAGATCAGTACATGACAAGTTCAGACCATATACAGCTCTGCTCAAATCAGTTCATGACAAGATCAAATAATTTTAGTTTAATTCAGACAATTCACATAAGTTCAGCTATTGGTTCTATGATACTGATTCAATCACAAACCAAACAAGACCGAACCATATATGAATTTAGACAACTGATCCTGACAGGTTAATCAACACACAGCACTCGGTTCTCATCAAACAGAACTGAAATAGGAGACTGAAGCTTAACAAAACTGATTTCATCAATTCAAATCAGCAAACTTTTGAACTTAGCTGGTACACCACGTAAAAGTTGAAGCCACACCTATACTGATACGTACCATATCAAGCCAATGTCGGATTCATTGAGAAAAAATCTCAAGTGTAGGCAAACCAACATAACTTTTCACAGAAAACTTGTCCACAAACATCTTACCGATCAAAATTAATGGCTGCAGAACATGGGTGATTCTAAACTTCAGGAAACAAAACTTCAGCTCTTAACCACACCAATACTCACTGATTAAAGTCACAAGATGGTAAGAAAGGATCGTCCAAGCTCACTTCTCTTCTCTTTTTTGTTTTCTGAATTTTTCAACTAAAATTTTCTCACAGAATTTTCTCTCTTCTTTCTCTCTTTCTCTTTGAATTTTTCTGTCTTGTTTTTGGAGCTTAAAGAGCTCACCCAGGTATACCAGAAGTTAATAACACTTGCTGACTTCAAGCATCTGAATCAGACATGTGGTGAGCTGAATCACAAATTCCCTTCCATAAAGTAAATTTATTTCCTTCCCATGAAGAAACTTCAAACAGCTGGTGACTTACACATGGCTTTCTAATGAAGCAAGCAGATATATAGTCATGTTGACATCAAATGTATGGTCCAGAAAGCAAGCAGGTGAAAATCATGTGAATCGCACATGACCAGCCATGCAGCTGAACGGTCTTTTTGGGCAGTTTTCGACCAAACGTTTTCCGTCCATCGGATCTCGTCTTGCTTTTACATAAACTATTCCAGTTTAAATAAAACGCGACTATAATAATTAAAACTCGACCATAACTATCAACGGATGGGCTTTCTACCACAAGAAAGTCCCGTCGAGACCTTAATTCACTTGGTCGACTTTATTTTAATTCTGATCGGATCTACTCCAAACTCGTTGAGGGGATTTTTCTTGACAAAAAATACATTGGCTCGTGAGGGTCATTACATTCTCCCCCCCCTCAAAAAAATTTGTCCCCAAATTCTCATAATATAATTGTACACACTTTACTAAAAACTGGAGGTTCTGCAAAAAGTTCAGAATAATCAGCTCTGAAGTTATCCTCATTTTCTCATATCAAAACAACTGGTTGTCGGTTCCCCCAAATACTTGAACTTACAAAATTTTATGATTCTCCAATCTTCTGACACGACGTTCACCTATCTACAAAGGACCTTTAGGATATGCGAAAATGGGTCGCAAGTTCACTGGTTTCAGCGGCTCTATCATACTTGAGTCTGATATTTGCTTACACAACATCAACACTTAATATACCAGATGCATAAGCATATCTGCAAGAAGCTCTTGTCTATAGACAATCTTTCCAACTCTGATGAACTCACTATTCAGTAGAGATCAATATTACAGATTTGCGGATTTCCTAACTTTTCTAAAATGATCCCTTCTTTTTCAGTGTAGCTACTTTCAAGAAGAACAAAATTCATTACTGCTATACAACTCTCATCACTACGGTCTTCATGCTTCTATTGATAGCCTTGAGTCTCTGCATACCATTACTTCAGAAACCTTTATATATGTATGTCTTCCTTATCAATAACATGGAAATGTGGAACATTGGGTGATGTGCCATAAGTGAAGGTAACATCTCGGGTCTGGTTAATGTCAACTTGATTAACCGTGTAACAGACAAACAAGAACATGTACGATGAATAATGCTAATATGATCCAAACCAAGGGTGCTACTCTCAAATACACACACACACCCATTCCTAGAATGATTTCTCTCACAATCTTTAGTACAATTCTGATCTATCTGAGGCCTTCTTCATAAACTTCTTAAAAAATCCAATTCCTCTGATGTTTCCCATGTCTAAGTCTGGTTCTAGTCCTTTCTGATTTCCTTCTTATGTCCAGCAACTCAAGATCCAACAGGTCCATCTATATCAAGTTTAATTTACAAACTAGGTACTCTTGTATGACGACTTTATACTTGATGTATTGATACATCCTCTCATATCTTAACAAACTTGGCATTCTCATATGCCTTATGGTCATACCTCTTCTTGCACTCTTCAATCTTCTTCGGGGTTCACTACACATCACTTCTCCAATCATCATTTTTAACTTAAGGTAGGACTTGGGTTTGTTCTCCAACCTTTCCGCTTAAGAACTTTGTAAGTAACACAGTTCTTGTACTATACTCCATAATTCTTTTTATTTAGTTCCTCCCATGATTTCCTTAAGTTTTCATCCTTCACCTGAGTTCCCCAAATACTATTCAGTAAGACATCTTGATTTACTACTTGCAATCTTGGAGATTCTCTGTTCTCTCATGGTAAGACAACCAAATCAATCATTCTGATTCTGCTTCATGATTATCAAGTTCCTTCTCAATATTGATACCAAATTCCCCCTCCTCAAAGGATAAGCAACTGCATTTGGTTTTCTTATGTATTCTTTGATCAGTAAACACTTGCATTCTTTCTCCATACTAAAATGATTTCCAAATTTGATGTGCAAACAATACTGTAGCCAACTCCAACTTGTGCATTAGATAGTTTACCTTATGCTTCCTTAGCTTCATTGATGCATAAACGAGTCTTTCATAAGAATGCAACCTAAACCAATAACACAATGTGTCCATACCACATTATATGGCTGGTTAGGCTCATGCATAGCTAAGATATGCATAGACGTCAGGACTTTCTCCAACTGATTGCATACTTCTTCAATCCTTTATTTCATTCCAACTCTTGAACAAACTTCTAATAGTAACCAGCCAATCCAAAAGAAAATCATCAACTTTCGATAACAAAATTTGGATATGACCATTCTATAATTGTAGAGACCTTTTCTAAATCTGCAACAACTTCTTATTCCAACTTGCTGTCTAAGGGATCCAACTTCCAATTTCCTAGCAGTAGCATTTACTAAAACTTGATGTGTCCATCGAACTTCCTTGGATAGCAATATTTACCTTGCGACTGATCTTAAAAACTCATTGATTCTAACAGATGGATACTTGTTCCTTATGGTCACGCCATCAATTCATTTACTTCTGAACATAACCACATAGTCTCGTCCTTCCTCTATACCACTGACATGGGTGCTCTCCACATAAAAGAACTAGGTCAAACAAAACTTTTCTTTAAGCAGATCTTCTAACTTCTAATTTAACTCTGCTAGAACAACTTGATGAGATGCCTAGTCAAATGCAACAAAGCCAGATTCAACAAGAATACTGAATGGTTTACTTCTAGATTGCAACAACTCTTCCAATGCCTTGAGAATAACTTCAAATTCTTATACTATCAGACTATTCTCTATATTATGATCCTTGTCATCTTCTCTTTCTCTAATGATCAAGATAATGGAATACATATCTTCACCTTTTCGCAAAAGGTCTCCAACTACCAAGACTGATACGAGCGATGCTCCAACACTTGGTAAAATACCATTATAGGCCATCGGTGACTGGTCTTCTTCCAAAGACTTATTTCCTCAACAACATCCTAATTGAGCTCGGTAACTAGATAGCCAATCTCACTCTAGATAGAAACATAACGCTCTAACGGAAGTACTACGGAATGGGGAAGACATACCATAACTCTAACTGGCAGCCAATACTTCCACGAATAAGAACTGTATACTTGAATTCACCAGTGTGAATCCTCCCTAAAAATATGACACTACTCGGGAACTACAACTATGTGTTGTTCCCGAATCAAACAAAATATGGGTGGAAATTCAATCCATAAGCAAGGTGTCTTACGACACCTTGATCACACACACTTATTTATTCAATCATTAATAACTTTTGAAAAATTCACACAACACACGATGGGTAAGAAGCAAACATGTGATTGGACCTTTTAGGGGTTTTGACGGTCCAACCAACTGTAAAGTGTACGCTCTACCCAAATAGCCTAACACTTAGATGTGGACTAACAGTAAGGAAAACCTATCAACAAGTGGTACCATAGGTATAAGCAACAAGATCAGGTAATTTCATGAGGAAGGGTAACCTAAAATCTTTAATCTTCACATGAACCGACAAAGCGAGAATGACGCAAATGATTCAGAATTCCCACACTTGGACAATCACGACCATTCTATCCTTCCTAGTCACAACCATATCAGTTTAGGATCCTCGATCTTGATCTGATGAAATGTACACCCAAAATCATCCCCATCAACTTACTTAACTCACTGCTTGAAACTGGCCTTCTATCTGCACCGGTTGGAAATGAAATGGTATGCATTACTTGGTGAAAATTTTCAGCAATAGTGATATAGCCTATTTATTATCAGTTTTAGGCCATGTTATATGCTCTATTTAGGGTCTATTATGTGTGTTTAGGCTATGTTTTGGAGTATTTATAGGTCAAGGAACGTTTTGGAGATATATGAGATACTTGGAGCGTTTGGAGCACCTAGAGGAGAAGAATCCGTAGTTGAGAGTCGAAGAACAAGGAAGCCATCGATCGACGACAAATATTTGGCGTCAACAGATGATTGAAGACTAAGAACGATCGATGCAGAACACTTGCCATTGATCGACATCTAACTCGCAGACAACAGATTTCAAGCCCAAGTCAGAATGACCAAAAATGCCTTGGACGAGTTTTGACCTAAGTTTAGGGTTTTATATTTATGTCTTAAGGAGAGACAGAGAGAAGAAGGAATTCTAATTGCATTACTATTGTTCTAATGTATTAGGATGAGGAGAGAAATGAAAAACTTCTTCAGAGTCCTCCTGGAACTTCTTTGGTTTTTATTTAATTTATATTCTATCTATATTTCATCTATGATTTATATGACAAAGATCATGTTTAAGTAGTTATCAAAGTCGATTTAGGGTTGAATGATAGCAAACATGGATTACCCAAAAGTAGGATTGCTAGGTTAAGTTAATATTCATCAATTGAGTTGTGGTTAGTGCTTGCATTCTAAAGTAACTAACTAGGATATCGAAGATAGGATATGGACAACTACGAGAGTAGGTTCTGTGCCAGAATAGACTATGTTGAACTAGGCTGTTAGGCGCATGCGAGAGCTGGTCTAATAAGTCTGGTGGACTTATCAAATCTCACCCCACACTTCCTTCTTATTTCACTGTCGATCAATACCAAGCCTTAGCTGTCTATCAACACCAGGCCTTAGCCGTCGGTTGATGGTCTTTCCTTTTGCTTGCATACGAGAGTTGGAGTTAAAAATGTCAGAATAGTTAATATTTGAGTTCTAGTATATTTACATTTCCGTGCTTCATATTACCTATAATCCAATTGGCTTGAAACTCTAGATCTAGCATATTTACATTTGCATCTACTCCCTCCGTTTCATAATACTTGTCATTGTAGAGAAAAAATTTCGTTTCAAAATAAGTGTCGTTTTAGAGTTTCAATGCAAAATTCCTTAATAAGATTCATAGGTAATTGTGTTTTTATTTTTCTATTGGTTGAAATGTGGTTAGGTGTATAGGTAATTGTGTTTTTATTTTGGAAATATACAAAATCATATGTTTTCTTAATATGTGTGAATAAACCTAGAACGACAAGTAATATGAAACGGAGGGAGTAGTTAATTAATAGTATATTTGCATCATTAGCATATTTTATATTTGCATTAGTAGCATATTCCTATATTGCATCCCTACCTTTTGATAAGGGATATTTCCTTAAATGATTGTTCAACTAAGAAAATATATATTTACCTAGCTTAGTCTTTAGAAATAAAAACATATATTGTGTGCCATTGCTGCTTGTGGATTTGATCCCTAAGTAATAACCTTGATCTCTCTTGGCAAGAGTATTGTTTTGTGTGTTAAGATTATGGTTAATTTGACAGGTAAATGTTTAGGATATTTATACCCTGCTAGAAGAATAAACACACACACATTTCAAATAGCTTCTTTAGTATTCACGTCATACTCTAATATCTCCTCGAGACTCTGAAACTCCATGGTCTTTTGTCTACTCCAAAAATTCTTGGCTAAGTTCCCAAAGATTTTACTTATGATCTTTGGCTTATCCTCCAAACCATAATCGATGAATCAAATTCACTCGACCACATATATCAATGCGGAAATTGTTGTATAAGATTCACTCAACTTCAGCTTATAGACGAAAACATATCACTGTACCAACTCCATAAACTGAATCTTCAGACGGTCCCATGCCTTGTGTAAAAAAATACTACTTCTTGAACTCTTGAAATCTGTCAAACTCAATCTCACCTCTCCGAAGTAATGCTAGAATCTAGACCAACAACTCATCGTATTCATCTCCAAATATCTTGTAGCCAAATCCTTCTTCTAGTTCTCTTGATAAGGAATATTTCTTTAATTGATTGTTCATATATGATATATATATTTACCTAGCTTTGTCTTCAGAAATAAGAAATCTATTGTGTGCCATTGCTCCTTGTGGATTCAATCCCTAAGTACTACACCTGATCTCTCTTGGCCAGAGTATTGTTTTGTGTGTTAAGATTAGGATTAATTTGACAGTTAACTGTTTAAAATAATTATACCATGCTAGAACAATAAACACATGCATGTCAAATTTGGCGCCGTTGACGGGGAACATTGATCGCCATTAGATTTAATTTTTTGAATTTAGTCTAGGTTTGTTACTACTTTTCAACTTACTAATTTTTATTTTCCTTTTGTTTTCAGGTACATGCAAAGAAGCACCATCAGCAATAAAGGACAAGAACTAGCAATCTCTGATCCCGACAGATTTGAACGCATGATCCCCAAAGGAAGACGAAAAGTATTGATCGACAGCACCTGTACCACGTCGACCAACACTTCTTCACAGACCGTATTGACCGATATCCAAACTCTAGCATCGACCAACACTGATCACATAGAATCGATCGACAACAACTTACCCGCATTGATTGACAGAAACAGATGAGTTTAGATGGTTGCGACTTTAATATTGGTTAGGGATGAGAATGGAGATCTGCATGACCCCGACGGTCATCTACGTAACGCAGCAGGTCAGAAGATAGACGATCAGGGGACCATAATCCCTGTTACAGAAGCAGAAGCAGACGCTGCAGTAGCTCAACCTGAAGCTAATGCCCAAGCTGCTCAGAGAACACTGGCTGACTACAATCATCCATACCAGTTCTACGCCAACAGATCCGCCATTCGTCCTCCAGCTTTTCAAAGACAATTTTGAAATCAAGCCCGCCTTCTTCGGACTTGTAGCATAAACACCCTACCATGGGTTGCGACATGAGAACCCTATGGATCATCTGGAGCGGTTTGAGGATCTAGTGACTGCCAATAAAGCCAATGGAGTGCCCGAAGATTATCTTCTTTTGTAAGCTCTTCAAGTACTCACTTGCTGGAGAAGCTTCATATTGCTCATTTAGTTACCACCAGGATCCCTGACATCATGGGCTAACATTAAGAACGCTTTCTTGCGTAACTTCTTTGACGAAGCAAGAGCAGAAGACTTGAGGAGCAAGATTGCTATTTTTTCACAAGATCCTTCAAAATCTTTCAGAAACTCTTAGATAAGATTCAAATTATACCAGAGAGATTGTCCACATCATTGGTTAAGCGAAAGGCAGCTTCTCAGCATTTTCTTTAGAGGAATTGGATTACAGTGCCATATGGCTTTGGACACAGCTAATGAAGGAAATTTCAGTACCAGGAGGCCTGAAGAAGCTACAAGATTGATTGAGAATATGGCATCCAGCAGCACCACCAAGAACATAGACTTTGAGAGAAAGAAATCAATTCCAGCATTGAGAAAGGAGCAGAATGAAGAAGTCAACGCAAAACTGGATAGTGTTCAGAAATTCTCAGGAAGCAGGTCACTTTTGCAGAAGTAGAAGCAATAGAGTCTGGAGAAGATGAGATTGAAGTAGAGGATGTGAACTACATTGATGGGAACAGTTTCTAGAGAAGGGAATCCATGTTTCAACAGGAACTCCTATGAGAATGGTCAAATGAGTAAATTTAATCAGAGTTCACATCGAAGACCCTTCAACAACAACAAAGCTTATTAATCTTCATACTACCAGAACCCTCCTCCAGAAGCCCAAGGAAGCAAGATCAAAGCAATGGTTGAAAGAATTTTAGAGGGACAACAAAGGATGATTGTGGATTTCAATGGACATATAGATGGGCTGTACCTCAACCTCAACACCAAATTCGAAAATCTCAACACCCATGTAAAGAACTGGAGAATCAGGTGATGCAAACAAGTGAAACTATTAGGAGACATGAGAGCCTAATCAAGGAGAAAATAGAGGCTGGACAGAAGCACCACTCAATGCACTGATTGATGATGATTTTCTTGTAGAAGTCAAGGGCGAAAGGCTACAAGAGGGGGATTTCCGTGTAGAAAACTCGAGTTTGTTCGACAGGTCGCACAAACATCGATAAAAGCAAGTCAATGAGAATCGACCGATGGTACCTGTAGAGTTAGCAGAATCGGTAAAATCCTCAACCATCGATCGACAGAATGATCTTAGAATCGATTGATGGTTCCCAGAAACGAAACGAGTTCATCTATCATAGGTCATGAATATGAAAACTCCAAAGCAGAAGATGGATGCATCAGAGCCTATGATGGTTGAAAAGGCTACCGAAGGGCATCCTAGAAAGAAACATAGGACTTCTCTGAAGAAGAAAAGTGATCCTGGGAAGTTTCTGGTTCCATGTTTGATCAAAGGTCACGAGTTTCCCAATGCCCTCTACGACACTGGATCATAAGTGCGCATCATACCAGAGCTATAGCAGAAAAGTTGAACCTGAGAGTGGAGCTTTCCAGTGCCGTTCATTTTTGTGGATTTCTCCAGAGTGGATTCAGGGGGTATTTGTAGAGATATCCTACTGCAGATTCAGTATGTCCTAGTCCGGATAGACTTCCATGTGATGGATATCCAGATCAATTGGAACTCTTGACTACTACTTGGGAGAGCATTTATGGCTACCTTGGGAGCTATTTGCGACATGAAGACTAACAGGTTGTGCCTTTCCTTGATTGATCCTAATGTTAATTATGAAATTTTTAAGAATAAACCTGCACTCGTGAAGTTGTGTAATGATGTAGAACTTGTGGCCACATGCTTCTGCGATTATGACTTCAGTGATGGAGCATCGATCGATACCCAACCCAGAACCGATTAACACCTGCCACGCAGATGGCAGTTACATTCCAGCCTACCTCATGTACGACAAAGATTACAGATAAGAAGAAATAATCGAGTACTATGGTATTGCTATGGAAGAGGCTGGTGTTTTCAAATATCCCAGCGACTCGGGAAATTGATATCTATCAACAGAAACCATTCGCCATCGATCAATACTGACCAATAAGCAAAGTCCAAACCAGATTCAGCTGCAGAACGAGAGAAGACATATGGTCATCTAAGGCTAGATGAGTTCGGAATTTTTGAGACCCAGAGGGACGTGCACAAAATCATTCTGGGAGAATCCTACATATATCCAAGGAGGATGTAGCAGATGCCCTTATTATGGCTAATGTAGCTGGAAATCTGTTAGGGCAAAAACTTGGTAATCAAGAATTGATCGACGGTAACCATAAACCATTGATTGATGGAGAAGAAGAGCTGATTGAATATCGCAACCTAGAATCAGAAGACACTGTCTGGTCAAAAGTGGATAAACGAGCATCGATCGACGGGATCAACTCAGCATTGATTGACGGTTGTTTCGAGCAAGGTGTGAGAGCCTATGATGCATAGGGCAGAAGAATTTTCCATTGGGAAAATAAAGATGAGTATAGCATCTATAGATATGAGAATGGTAATGCATGAGGTACAAACGGAAGAGTAGTGAATGTGCAAGCAAAAGACATCAGAGCAATTCTAAAGAGAGCTACTATGTTTGAGCAGAGTTACATATGTTTACCAGAACATGCAGCAAAGATCAGTATGTCTATGGAGAATCAAAGTACATACATCAGCGCAGAGATTAATGATATTGTGCATGAGATCTACAAAGCTCAAGGGATTTCACTAGATGATTTCTACAAGAGGCAGTGTTTCAAAAAAAAAAAAAAAATTCTACAAGAGGCTTGATGATGTCTACTATCCTATAGACAACTGCCTCACCAGTTTGACTACACACATGGATGAGATGAAGCAAGATTTGGATACTATACAGATATAACATGCGATTGGGACAAAAGAACCGGCATCGATCGATGGTACCCTACGAACATCGATGGACACTGAAGCCAACAGACATAAGACAGTAGCAGACACATAATTGGAAGATAGGTTTGATGAGGTATTTCTCAACAGTTGGAAAATATATCACATAGTACAACTGCTAGACTTAAAATGCTACAGCGCAGTATTGAGAACCTACAAAGGAGAATGCATTCAATGGAGGTTGCTAGAGAGGTTATAAGGAATGAGAAAACCAGAAGAGATGAGGCAATGCGGAGCTTCATTGGCACATGGTTTCAGAAGAGCAGAGAAGATGTAAACACTTGTTTTCCAAGTGTTGATCCACATCCATACTAGTCAGAAAGTTCACAACGTCGAGCTTAAGACTATAAACAAACGCTGAGTAGGAGGCAACCCACTGTTTAGTAAGTTTTTAATTAGTTTTTGATTATATTAGTCTAATTTTGGATTTTATTTTATTATTGCAGGTATTTCATAAAAAAGAAGAAGACTGAGGAAGATAGTCTGCCCAGAGCATCGACTTACACTTGATCACTGTCGATCTACGGCGTAACACTTGATCACCATTTAACTGTGTCGATCGACGGTCACCATCAACAAGCAGGTATATCATATTTCCTTGTTAAATTTGATCCTTTTGATTTATTTCTTCACCAATCTCAGATTGTATAACACTAGTGATAGTGTTGTTTAAGTATGGGAGAGATTTACTGATATTGTGTTCTATTTTGAGTTTTATACTTATTCTAGAAAAAAAAAGAAGGAGTAGAAAGTTACAGGTGTACCATCGATCGATTTTGGAAAATCAACATCGATCGACCATGGATCATGAACATCGATCGACCCCACCTACTTATTGATCGACACTCTCTTATAGATAGTAGTATCGAGTTTTCTACTTAAGCTATTTACTTATGATTTAAATTTTCCTGACCAGTCCGAGACGAATTACACTGGGGACAATGTATTTAAGTCTGGGGAGGTTTGCTAGCGCTATTTGACTTGATTTGAGTGTTTTTTTGCTATATATATATATATAAGTTTTTCAAAATTTTATTGAGTCAAGAAGGGGACTATGACCAAGATTTATTATTGACTAACCACACTTTAGCACCATTCTTAGAAGGTTGTTTGCAGAGATTACTAGAGATACCAAAGTGGATCATCCTGCCAATGTATCACACTTGCTTAGGAAGTTTGAAAGAACCAAAGCTGATTTCCAACACTAATCCTAACATTATTTGCTTGCTTTAGGGATTGGTATACACTGGATCGGATTCCTTCTGCAAGTTTGTCAGTACAAGTCATTGCACCTTTGGTTCCCTTCTCTCTCTCTCTCTTCAGTATCTACTTAAAAGCTTAAAAGATTGAGATGACTTCCCGAGATGCAGAGGGGTAGGTACATTACCAATGACCCCATTATTCTAATTCAGAGGAATGATCACACATTGTCTGAAGCAATGGGGCAGGTAAATTACCAATGACCCCACTATTCGCCTACAACTTTGCCCAAAAAGCAAAAGAAAAAAAGAAGAGAAAATCAAAAATAAGATGGCATCATTGTCCATTAAGTTTGAGATCTAAAAAGATTCAGAGAAAAGAGAAAAGAGGGAAGAAAGGGATCAAAGAAGACTTTGTGCCTGGTTGTTCTGATACTTGCAGAGGTAAGAGTCCATGTGTCATTTGATAGATACTCCCAAGGTAAAGCATGCACCTTTATTTAATGCAAAGAAATGAGATAAGTAGAGGGGTGAGTTAGACTAGTATTTGCTAAGTTGTTGGTAGAACGGATTTGGTTGCTATATTAGGATATGGTAAATAAAGTTTCTTTGTGATTGACTTGATATGATGTGGTTGCAACAAAGTAGGGTGACAGTTATACTTAGACATTATGTGAGTCTCCGCTTTTAAAAACTTTTTTCACAGACTTTGTTTTCTTGAGGACAAACACAAGGATAAGTCTGGGGAAGTTTATATAGCCTATTTATTACCAATTTTAGACCATGTTATAGCCTCTATTTAGGGTCTATTATGTGTGTCTAGGCTATATTTTGGAGTATTTACAGGTCAAAGAACGTTTTGGAGATATATGAGATACTTGGATCCTTTGGAGCACCTAGAGGAGAATAATCCGTAGTTGAGAGTCGAAGAACAAGGAAGTCAGCGATCGACGACACATATTTGGTGTCGACCGATGATTGAAGACTAAGGACGATCGATGCAGCACACTTGCCATTGATCGACGTCCAACTTGCAGACAACAGATTTCAAACCCAATTCTGAATGACAAAAAATGCCAAGCACGAGTTTTGACCTAAGTTTAGGGTTTTATATTTATGTCTTAAGGAGAGACAGAGAGAAGAAGGAATTCTAATTGCAATACTATTATTCTATTGTATTAGGATTATGAGAGAAGGGATGAACTCCTTCAGAGTCCTCCTAGAACTTCTTTGGTTTTTATTTAATTTATATTCTATATCTATTTCGTCTATGATTTATGTGACAAAGATAATGTTTGAGTAGTTATCAAAATAGATTTAGGGTTGAATGATAGAAATCATGGATTAGCCAAAAAGTAGGATTTCTAGATTGAGTTGTGCTTAATGCTTGCATTCTAGAGTAGCTAACTAGGATCTCGAAGATAGGACATGGACAACTACGAGAGTAAGTTATGTGCTAGAATAGACTCTGTTGAACTAGGTTGTTAGGTGCATGCGAGAGCTGGTTTAATAAGTCTGGCGGACTTATCAAATCTCGCCCCACAGTTCCTTCTGATTTCACTGTCGATTGACACCAGGCCTTAGTTGTCGATCGATGGTCTTTTATTTTGCTCATATACGAGAGTTGGAGTTAAAAGTGTCAGAATAGTTAATATTTGAGTTCTAGTATATTTACATTTGAATCTAGTTAATTAATAGAATATTTTCATATTTGCATCATTAACATATTTTTATATTTGCATTAGTAGCATATTTCTATATTGCATCCCTACCTTTTGATAAGGGATATTTTCTTAAATGATTGTTCACCTAAGAAAATATATATTTACCTAGCTTAGTCTTTAGAAATAAAAAATCTAGAGTGTGCCATTGCTCCTTGTGGATTTAATCCCTAAGTAATAAACTTGATCTCTCTTGGCAAGAGTATTGTTTTGTGTGTTAAGATTATGGTTAATTTGACAGGTAATTGTTTAGGGTATTTATACCCTGCTAGAACAATAAACACACGCATTTCAAATAGCTTCTTTAATATTCACGTCATACTCTAATATCTCCTCGAGACTCTGAAACTCCATGGTCTTTTGTCTACTCCAAAAATTCTTGGCTAAGTTCCCAAAGATTTTACTTATGATCTTTGGCTTATCCTCCAAACCATAATCGATGAATCAAATTCACTCGACCACATATATCAATGCGGAAATTGTTGTATAAGATTTACTAAACTTCAACTGATAGACGAAAACATATCAATGTTCCAACTCCATAAACTGAATCTTCAATCGGTCCCATGCCTTGTGTAGAAAATACTACTTCTTGAACTCTTGAAATCTGTCCAACTCAATCTCACCTCTCTGAAGTAATGCTAGAATCTAGACCAACAACTGATCGTATTCATCTCCAGATATCTTGCAGCCAAATCCTTCTTCTAGTTCTCTGAACAACAGCCACATCAATATTCTACTCCTAGTATTGCAGCCAACATCTGCCTCAAGTCAATGTCTACCTCAATCGGTTTAGTCCTTCCTATGTGTCTTGTGGTACCAACTTCTTCTTCTTTGCATCATAAGCGTCACGATGTCTCGTTGCAAACTTAATGTTTTTCTTGTGCGTCCATCATCTTGTAATACAATCAAACCATCTCTTCATCCAACGCTAAGCTTGAAACCAATGCAAACAATTCAGGCTTGTACAACTCTGGTGCTTGTAAGTCTCAGCATAAGCTGGATAGAATTTAGAAGCCGAAAGAATAAGTACATCTGAGTGATCATGTGCAGTCGGATCACTCTGAACTGGATCATCACAAACAACGTCCACTTTGACATCAATAACACACTGGTCCGAAGATGTATTTGATGTGTCAACTCTTTTCTGTATATCTCTGAAGGATCGGGACAGCATGAGAGCATGCCGATACCGACTCCGAGCACCACAGGAAAGCATGACAATAGCTAACCCGAGCATGACGGTAGAAAATCAATCATGACGATAACAAAATTGGTAAATACGGTCCACCCCAGCGAGCTTGTCTCGGTACATTTGCTATGAAAGTTAACGGTAAGGTAATTACCCATGACTATCTATCCTAAGATGAAGGAACTAGCTAGCATATCCTAGTTATCCTTGCGGCTCATTTTGACTCGAAAAACGTTGGAAACAAGTCTCACTCTAGCATCATATAACCATGCTCAGATACCACCTTTATTATACCCCCGATCATAGATGATCGGAAATGACATGGTCGATGCTCGCCGAAAGCCGACCTGAGGTTCTTGAATACTTTCGAGTTCCTTGGACTATCAATAAAAGAACATTGATGCTCCTATCGAATATCACTTAAGGCTTTTCAACCCGACCAAGCAATACCCGATATTTAGTTTATCCAGGACAAGGACTAATATCATATGGAACCCGTACTTTAAAACCATTCTTTATATGTTATATACTTATTCTTTCAATAGCATCTTAAAAAAATTTATAGGTCGACCTTGCGATTACCAGAAAACACTCTTTATACATAAAATTTATCAAAAGACCAATGCAAGGATAACAAAACTACCGCTGGCTAATGATGTTCTGATATTTCTCAAATTACCATAAGCATTTGTTTCCACTCTCTCAAATAAGAGCGTCAAATTGTAGTATTTAGGGATCCAATCCACAAAGACTCTAAGATTACACAATAAACCTATTGTCTTTGAAATAAAGCTAGAAGAATATGAATAAAAGCCGTAAATAGTAATGTAAAGAAGATTGTAGTTTCTAAAAATGAGGGGGATTAGATTCAGGTATTATTTCAGGTTTATGAATGCAACTAATGTTTTATCAGCGATCAGATAATGTTCTTAAACTCAAACCACATATATAATCATTCAACTCTCGCATATAATGATTACTAAAACGTTTCCTACCAGGTTTCCTACTCGCTTGGGTAAATCCTAGGGGAGTATCGATCGATGCCTTTCGGTGTCGATCGATGCTACTTCGATAAATAATTGGGTTAAAGGTTTGATTTGTTCTCTAATCACCTAAATCTAGTTTCGTACGACTTTAGTTGATAGATCGTCTAAGTTTTATTCAGGAGGTTGACTAGGCTCTCGCCTACACCTAACAATCCTAAGATCTAAATCTAGGGTAATCAATCCTAAGGTTTAGCAATAAGAACAACTTAGATGAAGAACATGATAGTTCTCTACATAAACTTCAAATCAACAAAGCATAATTAACCATTTATGAAACCTAAATCTTATAAGGAATTACTAAGTAAAGACATAATCATGAAATACACAATGAATAATTAAAGTAATTAAATAAAAAACAAGATGAAGAACAAAGCAAGGGAGTTCAGGATCTTCTCTCAAAAGGGTTTAGCTTGTTAAACGTAAAAAGAACTCTATGCTACAAGGTGGCTGCTTAACCTAATATATAGCCTAAGACTCATTTTTGGCCTCTTGTATAATTCTTTGAAGTTTTGGGTGAAATTTGTAATATTTTTAAATCTTCATTAATATCTCGGACACGCCTAGTATCGATTTACACTGAAGTGTAGTATCAATCAACACTGCTAGTAAGAACAGACTCTGAATTCATGTCTTCAGGGGTCTTTGTTCAATTGCTCCAAAACACTCCATAAACTTTACTTTCTTCCAACAAGTACCTAGACCTGTAAAGTGTCTAAAAAACTACATTTGCATAGTAATGTGTTAAATAAAAGACTTATATCATGGTGGAAAAAAGGTAAAAACCATGACATATCAACTCCCCCAGACTTATCCTTTGCTTTCCCTCAAGCAAAACGTAGAATATTCCAATGGAAGAAGTTTGAAAATGCAAGGACTCACCAGTTCTTTAGAGCATCACCATTGCCATAAACCTGTAGCAAACATATCTGAGGCGTTTTCACTTATTCAGCTTAAGCTTAGCAACCATGCCATACCATAACAATGCTAGAGTTCCACTGACATACCCCTCCACTAACTTCATTTCTTGCATAAAATAAAGTGTAGGGTTTGTCTTGGGAGTATTGATCAAGGGACACATGGATTCAACTCAAACAAGCTGTCAGACAGTCTTTTTCTAATTCCTTTTCTTTCTCTTTTTCTCTTCTTTGAAACTTTTTACTTTCTTTTCTCCTTTTTTCTTTTCAAAGTGTAGGCGAATAGTGGGATCATAGGAAATTTTCCTACCCTTCGTTCTGCCACAATGTGTGATCATTCCTTCAAGAATTGGAATAATGGGGTCGCGGGAGACACTCCCACCCCTCCGCATCTCTTGGCAAATCATTTCATCTTTCCTTTAATTTATATATAAATGCCGAAGAAAGGAGAATAGGGGGATCAGAATTATAGACTTTTACCTTCCAGACTTACAGGAGGAACCCGATCCAATGTATCTCAATACCCAAAATAAGCAGATAATGTTGATTAGGTTGAAGTCAGCTTTGGTTCCTTCGGGGATTCTAGCAAGTATGGATGTTATTGGCGGTTTAGATCCACTTACAATTTTTGTGATCCAATATCCTCTGAATGGTGCTAGGATTGTGGTTAAGTGACATCGTTCCGAGAATCAGTTCATGATCCTTATGACTCTGTTTTGACTCGATAAAACCGTGATAAAAAAAAATATTTTTATAATTCTTTTTATGACACTAAAAATCCAAAATAGAAAAAAAAAATTAGTAACTACCTCCCCCAGACTTAAACAACATTGTCCCAGTGTGGATGTTATTCACGGTTTAGATCCACTTAAACTTTTCTGATCCAATATCCTCTGAATGGTGCTAGGATTGTGGTTAAGTGACATCGCTCCGAGAATCAGTTCATGATCCTTATGACTCTGTTTTGACTCGATTAAACCGTAATAAAACATTTTTATTCTTATAATTATTTTTATGACACTAAAATCCAAAATAGAAAACAAAGTTAGTAACTACCTCCCCCAGACTTAAACAACATTGTCCCAGTGTAGCTCAGTCTGAGATTGGATTAGGAAATAAATAAATATGAACTTGCTATTAATTGAAATGGAATGATGTACCTTTCTGTCGTTAGTATCGATCGCCAACAGACTTGGTGTCGATTGATGCTCTCTCGACATAATGAAACTGCTCTCAAGTTAGTGTGTGGGAATGTTCTGAATCCCCTCTTTGGTTCATCAGTCAGCTTAGTTAGCACTGTTAGACATTCAAACACACGTTAAATAGCAAATGAAAGCAAATAGTTCATAATTGAGCATAATAAAATATAAATATGTCAAAATATCACAGCAAAATAAAATAAAAATATTCAACATAAGTTTTAAATAAATACTTATAAAATTTAATTGGTTAGTTTTTTTAGTATTATTATTTTTATATTGTTAGTGCCTAAACTTACCTGTGGGTTGCCTCGCAGAAACGCTTGTTTTAAGTCATTAGCTTGACTAAAGGTAGCAGATCAATCTTTATCTATAAGTTTCAAGCGTCTGCTTTGAGTTCTTGGAATCCCTGCTTGTGCCCAATAGTATTTCCCTGAGTCATTTTCTTTGAATTCTTCTCCTCTAGAGTTAATTAGGACAATGGTTCCATAGGTTTGACTTCTTTGATAGTGAAAGGACCTGACCAGCGCGAACATAATTTTCCAGGGAACAATGTTAACCGAGAGTTATACAGGAGCACCTGGTCATTTGGTTCAAAATGTCTGGAGATAATCTTCTTATCGTGGTAGGCTTTTGGCCTTTGTTTGTAGATCTTCGAGTTTTCATAAGCTTGATGTATAATCTTGTCTAACTCGTTGATTTGAATTAATCTCCTTTCTACAGCTGGCTTCATATTGAAATTTGTCATTTTTACAGCTCATGCTGCTTTATGTTCTAATTCAACTGGAAGATGACAAGCTTTGCCGTACAGTAGATGGAATGGCGTAGTTCCAAGTGGTGTTTTCTAGGCGGTCATGTACGCCCAAAGTGTATCATCCAACTTAGTAGACCAATCTTTCCTTGCTTTTCCTACTGTCTTTTCTAGGATTTCCTTGATCTGATGGTTGGAAACTTCTACTTGTCCACTAGTTTGAGGATGATAGGGAGCTGCTACTCGATGGTGAACAGCATGTTTCCGAAGCAGCTTCTAGACACTTTGTTTATGAAATGAGAACCTCCATCACTTATTACCACTCGAGGAACTTCAAATCTCGGGAAAATGATGTTCTTGAAAAGTTTTATTACTACGGCGGCATCTTTTTTTGGAGTTGCTATCGCTTCCCCCCATTTGGATAGATGGTCAACAGCAACTAGAATGTATTTTTCCGTAAGAAGAAGGGAAAGGGCCCATGAAATCAATCACATTGTGCTATGTAAATGTGAGCATCTCGAAACATAGTAGGCAACATAAACCTGCTTGGAGAATCTTTGGTACTGTTTTGAAACTTTCAAAGTGTCCAGCATAATCTGATTCGTGGCAGTGAAATAGGATATCTGGGACTTCAACTTCTGCAATGCATCGTCTGTAAATGCCGTCAGCACATTTCTTATAAAGATAAGACTCATCCCAGTGATATCTTCGGACTTCTCTCAAGAATGCAAACTAGAAAAATGAACTATTTTGAGTTCTATATGATCTACCACCGAAATTAATCAATCTTCTACCACTTTTTCTCTGGTTTTTATTTTAGAATGAAGAAGAACACAAAACCGATAAAAATGCAATAAACAGAAATGAACAAGTATAAAAAAATTTATGATTTTTCTTTTTATGAGAATGAAATAAACAACATAAAGACTAGAAACATAATTTTTATAGTTTTATTTTTCTGCAAGTAAGATGCAAAGAACAAAAAAAATGCAAAACTATTTTTTATGTTTCCTTTTATAATTTTTAAAATGAAATAAATGCAAAACAAAAGAAAAAGGATAGATGGTGTGGGAACCGAAATTCACACCGTCGATTTCTGTTTAAATTAGGAAAGTTAGGAAAACCCTAATTTCCCAGAGGTACCGGATATCTGCTAAACTACACGCCAAACAATCAGACACACAAAATAGATTGATGAAATAATATTATGAAAAACGAAAAGAGATTAAAATAGATCTTATTCCGGATCTGAGTATGAGCGTTTACAACCGGTAAAGCCTTGGCTACGAGAGCTGTTGCGATTTTCCTAGTTCTAACCACCTAAGACTTGTAAACCTAGTTGAGTCACAGCTCGGTAACAAAAACGGAAAGTTGCCTATTGCTCTAAGTGCCAAGTTTTGCTGTGTGAGTCTGGAAAAGAAGTCCCTTTGCTTCCTTCGCCTTGGCATCAATTATTTAATCCTCCTTAAGACGGTTTACGCTTTCCTTTTCTGCCCTCAGGCCGAATCCATCATCTTGCGGAAAAATTCCATTTTTTAATCTTCATGATTATCCTCGAAACTTCACATTTATCTTGAAACTTAACATTTATCTTTTCCTGCGGACAAAAGACAAAGTGTCATATAAGATTGGGCTTAATATCATGAATAAACGCAAGTGGGCTCATATCCGCGTTTTGGACCTCTCAGGTCGTTTTGCGATTTTAAGCATTTTTGTGATTTTTAAGAAATTGCCATTGATACGATGTCAGTTTTCGTATAAACAACCCAAATTAATTGTATAGTCTTAGGCCATATATTTGTTTAGTTAACCGTTGCCATTTTATACAATTTATTCAAATTTTGAAATTCCCTTTGTAAAGTTCCAACGGTAACTCCGATCAAGACGAAACAAGAGACAATATGATCGAGTTCCGGGAGCGAGAGTTCCAGAGATGAGAGTGCATGGCATAGGACTGGTCCAGGTCACCAAAGGGCGAATCGAACATGCTGCACACGACTTGCCTAATGGCGACTTGGACCGGTTTGATCCTACTCGCCCTTACGTGAGTTGAAATGGTGTGTCCAACTCGCCATTAGGTGAGTTGGATTTGGTTGATGCAATTCGCCATTAGCGCGAGTTGGACTTGGCTCATCCAACTTGCTTAATGGCAAGTTGGGTCGATTGATCCAACTCGCCATTAGAAGAATTGAATGTGTCTCATCCAACTCGCCTAATGGCGAAGTTGACTACCTGATTCAACTCGCCATTAGGCGAGCTGGATGTGTCTCGTCCAACTCGCCTAATGGAAAGTTGGATTGCTTGGTCCAGTACGCCAATAGGCGAGTTGGTCGTGCTTCGTCAAACTCGCCTAATGGCGAGCTGGATTGCTCAATCCAACTCACCATAAGGTGAGTTGGTTGCGTCTCGTCCATCTTGCCTAAATGGCAAGTTGGGTTGCTCGATCCAACTCGCCACTAGGCGAGTTGGACTTGACTGGTCCTTCTCGCCTAGTGGCGAGTTGGACGCTGCTTGTTCAGGTGTTGATTTGTGCGGGAACTTCTTTCGTTGACTTGTTATGCAATTCTTTTTGAAGTTCTAAGAAGCCTTAGTTTTAGTTACCCGCAATATTATTTCCTTTTTCGGAGGCTAGGTGTTTTACGGAGGCTTTCAGGCATTGATTCCGTCGTGACCGTTTTGGACCCCAACAGTTAGCTCCCAGCTTGTTAGAACCATTAGTTTATAGCGTGATGTCCTAGCGAGTGGTTAGGTGAGTTTGGCAAGTTAGGCAGAATTAATGACCGAAAGTCCGACGAAGAATAGTATTTTTTTCTTGCCAATAAGTATGTGGAGTAAGTTTTCAAGTTCTCTACTTGCTTACTTCAACAAGAATTTGTCTAAGGTAGAAAATTTATTTCATTCTCTCACTCTTCTGTTCCTTTTTTTAAAAAAAAAAGCAATGTCTCAAAATCAAAGAGCTTATGACAATGTCATACCTTCCTGTTTCGATCTTGGTAGGCTTCTTTCCAAAGATGGTGAATAGTCGTAAAGCCACAATTTGTAGCTTGTTGCATTGATCCTGAAGAAGCTGCGGCGTATTGGCGGGCCACATGCGACCTGCAGGCTCCCCTACCTGAATCATGGGTTCCAAACAAGACCCGTGGTCGAGAAATCTACGGTCCGAGCCAGAGCAAACCTTCCTTTCTCGACATCATCCGTCACTTCTGCCATGTTCTGGACTCAGTGGAATTTCTTCTTCCAGAAGCAGAGAACGTGATGATTCTCCTCCAGATGGTTACTTCACATGCTATGACACTCACCTGTTGCGCTGTCGTTTGTGGTTCCCCACCCGAAGATAATTGTTCAAGTCCTGGAACGATTCAGATTGTCGATAAGCCATATCACTCCCGCCGGCCTTCAGCATCTGGTTGGGATCTTATTTTAAGTTATGAGCAAGGCATGACCCTTGATGCTGATTATCTCGAGGCTCTGCTGATGCCGGTGGCGAGTAAGAAATCCAGAATATATCGTTTGAAACTGAGGCAGGTTATGTTGATAATCAAGGGGTTTATTTTGAACATGCATGGGTTTTAAAAGAGCTTCTTTTATGTGCGTTTAGACAGCTCGTTTGTTGAGGAGAGTTGCACTCCTATCTTTAGGACCAGATGGAGCCAAAAGGGTATTAGGATTGGATGCTTGCTTACCTTTGATTTTGCCAAAATCTGACCTTGTGTTTTCATGTTCTGTTTCGCAGTGACCAACCCTCTCCCACTGTTCCCTGTGGACTTGTACGTTGTCAGGAATCTACTCTGGGGCGGTCTGTACTTTTGGGGTTACTTTTCTCCAAAATGGGTTCGCCTTGCGGTAGCCTACTACCGTACGCGACCCCAACCTGACCACCGGTAGAAGAAGAATCTGAACCAAGCATGGGGGAGTTTGTTCCTTGCGACCTTCCGGTGGTTAGGGAGAGATCAAGATCTCTGAAGAAAAACAAGTTGCGGTAGATGATGGCAACAATGCGGTCGGCGTGCTCAGCCATATTGATGATTACATGCTTCTTGATTTTCTTAACAGCCAGGCTAGAGGTAGCGGCACCGATCAAGCCGACCTGCCAGAGTTCAACCCTGATGAGTTTTTTGACTTCGGGGTGCCTCCGGCCGAGCCAATCGAGCTGAGGGCGGCAAGGATGTGCAATGGGGTTAGTCCTTTTCTTTGGACGTTTTCTTCAGGAAAATTTTATTAACTTTGAAAATCTTGGCAGGGCATTTAAATGTTAACTGAGGCTCTCAAGACGAGTCGGGCGGAGGTGCACACAGTTCAGTTCAAGGTTGAGGTGACTGAGAAGGAGATTACTCGTTTGAGGGAAGAGTCCGCAGCAATCTGCCTTCGTGAGAGGATGTTAGAGAAGGAAGCTTTCCGAGCGTATAGGAGGGGAAAGAAGGAGGTTGTTGAATTTATGAAGAACCATTTCTCTCAGTTCTCGAACGAGTTCGTAGAGCTTAAGAAGACTTACCAATCCGTTAGTGATTATCGCGAATGCGGTGGCACTGTTGGCGGATTGTGCCTCACTCAGGTTCGTCGGATAATCCTATGGTGAGGAGGTGGCGAGGCATAATGGTCATATGCGGAGGAATGCGAACATTGACTTTGCGATCCCACATATCGAAAATAGTTTCTGGGATCAATGGGTTCCAATCCCTGTCTCTCCTGATTCAGGAGAGATAGGAACAGAGGTTCTAGGTGAGCCTAGTAAGGTGAACCAACCAGTGGCTCCAGTGAACGACTGTTCGTTTGGAAGGTCGATGTAAGAGTCTTATGATCCTTCTTCGTTAAGGTTGCAGTTAAACCTTGATGGGAAGATGTTCCCACTTATCTATCATATCTTGTTCTAGTGTATTTGGCCAAGTGTGGCCGTTTATGTTAGTTATTGCTTAGGCCAAGTGTGGCTGTTCGACTGTAATGGGACTGGCCGTTGGTGGCTTTTGAATCCCCGCTACTCTTGCGGCTTCTATATATATAACGAATAACTTTAGCGTTTAAGAGCTTTGATTTATACTTTCGTCATATGTCGAGGAAAGAATATTTGTATTCAGTTCATACCTAACTCAAAGTTAATTGTTCGGTTCGTTTGCTCTGTTGAGACGGGATATCCGAAAAATTCAAATTTTTCCAAAGTTTCCGCGAGCTATTAGATATAAACAAAGAGACATGTTTTAGGATCTCATATCTGTTTGATATTATGCCTTGAGATGTTAAAGACCAGTGTGCTGGTTTAGGGAAAGACTTAGGTTTACTTTTGGTTTAAGGTTTTCGCGATGACTGGTCGGTTTTAGGTTCACGTGTTGTGATTTCAACCTGATTCGTACCGATTTAAAGTGTGCAATATGTTCTTGGCTTATACGACTTGTATGGTAAGAATCGAGCATCTCTTCAGAGACAATTTTAAAGTCCTTGGAAGTGCTGACCAAAATTTTGGATTTCTTTTATAACGCGCTATTATCCTAGACGGATGTACGAGGATCAACTGAAAAGTACAGGTCTGACTTAGCGTTCGTTTAGAGAACAGTTGTTATATTCGTTGGTGGCCAGTCAAGGAATGTGTTGGAAGAGAGTAAATGCTTTGATTAGCTGGTTGTTTTTATAGTCGCGGATGGACTGTTCTGGTGAAGGTTTGTGTGGATATTTCCAGAAAACTCATGCGACGTCTCACATTTATTTTGCGAAAATATATTGTGCATAGGATCTTCTAAGAACGCGATTATACTGCATCTCTGGACTGAAGTGGGTTCTGACCAAGAAATTTGCAGGGATTAACTTCGCATTTGGCTTTCCTTAACCCTGTACCGTGATTTTTTGAGGATGTCAGGATAGGGCCGTAGAGACCTACATTCTGTCCGCGGGCATCCTTAATGGGCTTATTAATGTTTTTTTCTAGTTTCGTTTTTAACAAGTGCTTTGATTGCAACTCGATTATTTTGGAATTTATAATGATTTGCGAGAAGTTTTGAGAGTTTTGCGAGACTTTATTAAAAATCTGACTGGAATTTCTCATTAGCGAATTTTTTTAAAAATATCGAGTACAAAGACGAATATTTTAAACTTTGTGGGATTATAAGAGTATACGTATACGTACCCACTTCTCCCCTTTGTTGGAGAGGGGGATAGCTGAACTCGCCTTTCGACGAACTGTCTATTTACCTTTTTCGGGGATCAAGCCATCTCGTAGTTCAGTTTGTGCCGCGAGTTTTTTTACTCTGTGGTTACGGCTGTGTCGATCGCACTAGCTGCAGTGGCTGTGGCTGGATCGACGTCTTCTTCTGGGTTTATCTCCTCTGGTTGGGTAAGGACGCTGGGTTTCGAATCGTGCTGGTTTTCAATGTCCGAACCTCTTGCTTCAGCAGACGGTGAGAAATCGTCTTTCTTTAAAGTGCTTTCAGCCGCTGGCTTGGCTATCTTCGTGCGATTGGGTTTTACCATTGTGGTAACCCTCACCTTTCTTTGTTATGTTCGGACAGGAAGCATAGTAGAGATTGCTTCTGGCATCCCCATATTACGGCGGTTCCGTTGAGAGTTGGAAACTTGATGCCGAGGTGATATGTCGATGGAACTGCCTTCATGGCGTTTAGCCGTGGCGTTCCCATGATCATGTTGTAGATGGCCGGATGGTCGACCACTGCGAAGTCAACAATTTTTGTGACTTCCTTGGCCATGACTTCCGAGGGTCATCAATGTTTCGCCCAAAAAACCCGTCAATAGTTTGGGTGTCGATACTACTTCTCCTAGCTCGATGTTCATTCTTTTGAGGGTATCGCGGAAGATGATGTTTACCATGCTTCCCATATCAATGAGGACTCGGGCGACTTCGAGGTCCCAAATCACAAGGTCAATGATGAGGGGATCGCAGTGAGGCTGGTCAATCCCGCAGGCTTCTTCTTCTTCGAAAGTGATCGTGTTCGAGTGAGTGTTCTGGGTAGGAAACCAGGTTGGCCAGTTTGTGTTGGTCTAAGCTTTTCGCTGGTAAGCCTTGATGGACGAGACCATGTCGTGGCACTAATGTGATCCTCCAATGATCATGTTTACTCTGCGACGATTATTGTCATTCCTTTTTCGTCATGTCTCTGATATACTAAGAAATTTACCGGACTTCTCCCATAGTATATATTCATTTTAGAGTTTATTATTTATCTATATTATCTATATTAGGATTTTATTAGTTACTGGCATGATATGGAGCAAAATGGTGATTATGGAGTTTTATGGAAAGCTAAGGAATGGAGAATCCGTAGCTGATCAAAGAAACATGCAATTGGAGCTGATACTCGGAGGAGTATAGATCGATACCATCATCCTGGTGGCGATCGATACCCTCAACAGAAATGGGCCACACTTATGTTTCAGGACTTATGAAAAAGCCTGAAGACCACTTATGTTTCGAATGCCCTAGGACGATGTTGTTAGTTTATAAACCCCTTGTTACATTTGCAGCTAGGAGAGACACATTTTACATTCATTTTAATTAAGGTTCTTTGGGAGAGAAGGCAATCTCTTAGGAGATTGTTGGAACTCCCTTTGTTTCTCTTTTCATCTTCATTTCTTATATGATTATGATGTTTCCCATGATCATGTCTGAGTAGTTTACCCATGTTAGGTTAAAGGTTAATGTGGTATTGATGTTTGTGTGATTGCTAAATTGGCTAGGAAGAACTTAGATTCTCTCATCTGAAGTAAGCTTAATGTTAATACCTAGATTAGCTATCTAGATCCTTGTGCTTAGGATAATTGATTTCTACAAGAGTAGATCAACCCCTGATAATATTCATTTGAGTTAGGTTGCTAGAAACGTACGAGAGTAGATCAATGTTTAACCTAATGAACCTTAAACAATCCGATTGTATTGCTTGGCCAGGGAAGTGTCGATCGACACTCAGTAGTGTCGATCGATACTCGATCGATTGTTGATTTCCGAGAGCAACAACAAGAGACTTAGCCACTAACTGGATTAGATGCGAAAGCTGCCATCCAAAGTTAATGAAATCGAGTTCTAGGATCCATAGTTCATCCTTGATAATTTGCAATTACCAAACTGATTTTTTAAACCTGATACCTAACCTTTTAAATCAATCATGTTTACATTCTTACTATTTACTGTTTTTATCATTGCTTGCTTAGCTTAATTAACAAACTTGTTGAGATCTATTGTGTGTCCACGCTCCCTGTGGATTTGATCCTTAAGTACTACAGGTGACACTCTTATTTGAGAGAGTTAAAACAAACGCTTAGAGTAATTTGAGCGATATCAAATTTGACGCTGTTACCGGGGAGAATTGGATGGCCATTAGATCTTTAGGTATAGAGTTTAGTCTAATTTTTTTTATTGTTTTTGATACGGATAATTTTCTTTTCTCTTGTTTTTCAGGTATATGCCTAGCAGTACCAGAAGCAACAAAGAAGGACAATTACTACTGCATTCTGATCCCACCTTACTTGAACGCACCATCCGCAAAGGCAGACGTGAAGCATCGATCGAAACTGCACCAGCACCGATAGATACCTCACACGAGCAAGACACGATCGACACTGACCTAGAGCTGGTCGATACCGACTTGGCACCGATCGATACCAACCCAGCACCGATCGATACCGACCTGCAAGAAGACACTATGGTGGCTGTTCTAGTGTTACTGAGGGATGAGAATGGAGACCTGCATGATCCGCAAGGACACTTTCGTAATGAAGCAGGTCAAAGACTTGATGATCAGGGGGCTGCAATTCCTGATCAAGATGAAGCAGCTGCTGAAGATGCTGCTGAAGCTGTAGCCATTTCTCAGGCTGTAGCTGCTGGAAATGCTCATGTCGCTCAACCTAGAACGTTGGTTGATTACAATCGTCCAGATCAGTACTACACCAACAGATCTACTATTTGTCCTCCTACTTTCCAAAGGCACGATTTCAAGTTGAAACCTGCATACTTCACACTTGTGGGGCAGACACCTTACGATGGTCTCCCACAAGAACATCCTATGGGCCATTTAGAGAGTTTCGAGGATTTGGTTTCTGCCCTTAAAGCAAATGGTGTCCCTAAGGACTATCTTTTATGCAAGCTCTTCAAGTACTCACTTGCTGGAGACGCTTCATACTGGCTTAAGTAGTTACCACCAGATTCCCTTACATCCTGGACTTACCTCAAGAACGCCTTCCTGCATAATTTTCTTGATGATGCTCGCTCTGAAGACTTGAGGTATAAGATTGCTACATTCACTCAAGGACCTTCAGATTCAAGTCTTACCAGAGAGATTGCCCACACCATGGGTTCAATGAAGTACAACTGCTTCATACTTTCTTCAGAGGTATTGCTCTAGCATACCAGATGGCACTTGACACTGCAAGTGAAGGGAATTTCACTACCATGGTTTCTAAAGATGCTGTGAGATTGATTGAGAACTTGGCATCTAGCAATAGCACCAAGAACACTGACTTTGAGAGGAAGAAATCAGTTGCCTTCTTGGACAAGGAGAAGATTGAAGAAGTCAAGGCAAGATGGAGAGTGTTCACAAGCTTCTCAAGAGACAAGTGAACTTTGCTGAGAGTGAAGATGTAGCTGGCTCTAATGAAGAAGGAGATAAAGAGGATGTGAACTTCGTCAATGGCTTCAACAACATGAACTCTTATGGAAATGGCCATAGGAGTAACTACAACCAGAGCTCACAATACAACAAACCCAACAACATGAGCTATGGTACTACATCCTACAATAATCATGCACCAGCTTCTCAGGAAAGCAAGTTGAAGAGTATGATTGATCAATTCCTAGAAGGACAGAAAAAGCTGACTGTAGAATTAAATGGGAAGATTGATGATGTGTACAACAACTTCAATGAAAAATTTGAAAGCCTCAGCACCCATGTCAAGAAAATGGAGACCAGGATAGCTCAGACTAGTGAGGCACTTAAGAGGCAAGAAGCGTACATCAAAGGGAAGGGATAGGCTGCAAGTAAGCACCACGTGAGTGATATTATTGAGGCTGACTTCATGGAAGTCGTGAGGCAAGAAGGTCTACAAGAAGGGGACTTCTATATTGAAAGTTCTTTGTCTGTTGGGAGTTCGCAGATGGTGTCGATCGACACCATCAATGCACCGCTCGACACCCGTCAAGACGAGCTCAACTCCTCAAGAGAAGAGGTCGCCACCAAGTGAGTAACAGTCAATACCCTCTGCTGAATAGATTGGTTCTTGTGATATAGAGAGTGTCGATCGACACCACACTGGTGACGATCAATACCAACCAGTATCGTCCAAAGAAAGGCTTCCGAGCATCGATGTTAACAAATTGTACGCTAATCGACACAAAACCAAGACACCTAGTGTCGACCGACACCCTCCAAGCGTCGACCGACACCATCCTGTTGTTGTGCGTGTTCTTATTCCTACTATTTGTACAAGGAAAGTGTACATGACGAAGTACGTCAGGTATCCAACAACAGAGGATATTAACAACCTTGAACAAGATGAAGAGCCAGAGGTGGTGATCATTGATTGACAAACCACTTGAAGATCTTGTGCCCAAAAGAAGGAGAAAGGCAAGGATACCCAAGCGTCTGAAGAGAGATGCAAATGAGGAAGAGATGGATGGATTCACCAGGAGAGTGCTGAAGATCCCTGTAGATGATTCATTTGAAGAAGTCTACTACACCAAGAGACTCTAGATGTTTTCCAGAGAAAGTAAAGAAACCAAAGAGGACATTGAGGTAATGTTCAATCACTTGAGAGACGAGATGAAGCAAAGGATTGTACTGAAGAAGAAGAGTGATCCTGGGAGATTCGTGGTTCCATGCTTCATACAAGGTCACTGCTATTCTAATGGACTTGTTGAAACTGGTTCACCTGTCATCATCATGCCAAGGTATCTAGCAATGCAGCTAAGTCTCAAGATAAAACCTTTTGGGGATTCTTTCTCTTTTGTAGTCTGTTCTAAGGTAAAGTCAGGAGGTGTTATCAAGGACCTCCAAGTGCAAGTAGGTATCACCCTGGTCCCTGTTGATTTTCATGTAATGGATGTTGATGTTGACTGGAACTCACCCCTATTACTAGGAAGAGCCTTCATGGCTACTGTAGGTGATGTTCTTGATATGCAGGCAAGCATGTTGTACCTGACACTGATAAACAAGACAGATTATAATGAGCCAGCACTTGTATCTAAGACAAAGAGGCCCTACACAGAGTTTGAAGATGACCCCGAACTAGTAGCAGCATGCCACTTTGATTTCGAGCCAATGGAGGAACCGGATGACACGGTGTCGATCGACACCATGTGAGCATCGGTCGACATCTTGGCGAGTTCGACAGAAGGTGGCCATTTTGGTGAGATTCTACCAGATGACTATGGGATATACAGGGATGAGAAAGGCAATGCACGGGCCTTAGATGGGAGGATAATAAATATCTTTGAGGAAGACATTAGAGACATAATGGAGATGGCAGACAGACTTGGTGGTCGTCATCTAAGTCTACCCAGAAATCAGAAGAACTAAAAAAGATGGAGATCATTCCACGACACATTTCCAACCAGATCCGGAGACTTACAACAAGGATCAAGTTGATGACATGATTGCTGAAACGGTTGCAGCAAATAAAAGGATGATCAGCAACCTCTACACCAACATAGATGCTCTTTACTTTCCTCTAACCAACAGTATTGGATGGTTGAGGAAATGTATAGAAGAGCTGCAGCTGAAGGTTGATTACACTCATAGGATCATCCAGCACCGGCAAGAGATTTGTGAGCACCTGGTTCGAAATAAGCAGAGAAGATGTAGATACATGTTTCCCAACAAGTATCGAACTCCCTCCATGCTAGCCAAAACCTTCAAACGTCAAGCTAAAACTATAAATAAGCGTTGAGTGGGAGGTAACCCACTACTTAGTAAGTTTTGAAAGTTTTAGATTTTTTTTTTTTAATTTTTTGTATTATTTTTTATTTCAGATATAAAAAAATCAGCTAAGTCCGAAAATGAGAGGCATCGGTCGACACCTGATCACTGTCGATCGACACACATTAAGCATCGGTCGACACTTAACTGTGTTGATCAATAATCACACCAGAGTCAGGTATTTCGACTCTCTAAGTTAAATCATTCAATATGATTTAATTTTTCCAACCAAACTCCGACTGAATACACTAGGACAATGTAATTTAAGTCTGGGGAGGTAGTTACTGATATTGTGTTTTATTTTGAGTTTTTGTTTAAGTTTTTCAAAAAGTTTTATAGAGTCAAGATGGCAACAATGATTACCGACACGATCAGAAAGCCAACTAACCATTCTCTAGCACCATTCTAAAGGTACTAAGTGGCAATAGCCGCAGTGATTCGTGACAAACCTGTAACATTCATAACTGCTAAGAACTCTTGAAGGAACCAAAGCTGACTTCCAACCTAATCGATTCTATATGCTGGTTTTGAGAATTGGTATACTTTGGATCGGGTTCCTCCTTCGAGTCTAGAAGGTAAAAGTATACCGTTCTAATTCATGTATTCTACTCTCTATATACAAAGTAAAGAAAAGATTAAATAATTTCCCAAGAGATGCGGAGGGGTAGGAGTGTCTCCCCCTACCCCATTATTCCAATTCTTGAAGGAATGATCACACATTGTGGCAGAGCGAGGGGTAGGAGTGTCTCCTGTGATCCTATTACTCACATACACTTTGAAAGTAAAAGAAAAGAATATATATATATATATATATATATATAATAAAAATATCTAGAGAAGAGAGATAAGAGAAAAAGGAATTAGAAAATGAATGTCTGGTAGCTTGTTTGAGTTGAGTCCATGTGTCCTTTGATCGATATTCCAAGAATAAAGCATGCACTTTATTTTATTTTAAGAAATAAAGTCAGTAAAGGGGTATGTCAAGATATTTCTGGTAAGTCAATGGTATGGTAAGTTGCTAAAGCTAGTGCAAAAGTACATAGAAATATCTTATGATGTGGTTTCAACAGAGAAAGGTGAATGTGGTGATTCTTGAGACTGATGAGTTCCAAACGTTTTCAAACCTTTCACAGGACTACTCATGTTTTGCTTGAGGACAAGCAAAATGGTACGTATGGGGGAGTTTATATACTAAGGAATTTACTGGATTTCTACCTTAGTATATATTCATTTTAGTGCTTATTATGTATCTATATTAGCTATATTAGGACATTATTAGGTACTGGCATGATATGGAGCAAAATAGTGATTGTAGAGCCTTACATAAAGCTAAGGAGTGGAGAATCCATTGCTGATCAAAGAAACATGCAATTGGAGATGATACTCGGAGGGAATATCGATCAATACCATCATCTTGGTGGCGATCAATACCCTACACAGAAATGGGTCAGGCTTATGTTTCAAGACTTATGAAAAAGCCCAAAGACCATTATGTTTGAATGCCCTAGGATGCATTTGTTAGTTAATAAACCCCTAGTTATGTTAGCAGCAAGGAGAGACACGTTTTACATTCATTTAGATTAAGGTTCTTTGGGAGAGAAGGCAATCTCTTAGGAGATTTTTGGAACTCCCTTTGTTTCTCTTTTCATCTTCATCTCTTATATGATTATGATGCTTCCTATGATCATGTCTTAGTAGTTTACCACTGCTAGGTTAAAGGTTAACGTGGTATTGATGTTTGTGTGATTGCTAAAATTGCTAGGAATAACTTAGATTCTCTCATCTGAAGTAAGCTTAACGTTAGTGTCAAGATTAGCTATCTAGATCCTTGTTCTTAGGATAATTGATAACTACGAGAGTAGATCAACCCCTGCTAATATTCATTTGAGTTAGGTTGCTAGAAATGTAAGAGAGTAGATCTATGTTTAACCTAATGAACCTTAAACGATCTGATTGTATTGCTTGGCCAGGGCAGTGTCGATCGACACTCAGTAGTGTCGATCGATACTCGATCAATTTTTGATTTGCGAGAACAACAATAAGAGACTTAGACACTAACTGGATTAGATGTGAAAGCTGCCATCCAAAGTTAATGAAATTGAGTTCTAGGATCCATAGTTCATCGTTGATAATTTGCAATTACCAACTTATTACCTAAACCTGATACCTAACCTTTTAAATCAATCAAGTTACATTCTTACTATTTATTGCTTTTATCATTGTTTGCTTAGCTTAATTCACATTCTTGTTGAGATATATTGTGTGCCCACGCTCCCTGTGGATTCGATCCCTAAGTACTACAGCTGACGCTCTTATTTGAGAGAGTTAAAACAAACGCTTAGGGTAGTTTGAGCGATATCAGTCTCCTTCCGTGCTTTTCGCCTGACTGGTTCCCCTGGTGAGAATTTTCCATTTGCGGACGTTTTATCAGTCTTTGGAGGACGGTCAGAATCTCGGATAAGGTCTTTGATGCTGGAAACCGCAGAGAGTTCTCCTGCAAGCAGTTTCGCGGCTAACCGCGCACCAAGAACTGTGCAGTTAATGGTCAAGTGTCCGCGGGTTTGGTGGAAGTCGCCGAAGGTATCTCATCTTAGATCAAATTCCTGGTCCACGTGTTCCACATTGTCCGTCCTTGCTCCGATCCCGAGGTGATCGCGTAATTGAGCGCTCCTTGGAGCTCCTCTCCCTCTTGGTGGACATACTTGTCGTTACTAAGGTTTTTTCTCTTCGACTTCTGATAAGTCACAGCATATTACGAGGTCGTTTTCGTTGGTTTATGCTTTTGCGAAAAAATCTTTGTTTCCTCCTCGATGATGACGTAGTCCATGGCCTTGTGTAGCGCGTCTTGGATTGTACACGGTTTTTCAAGAGTAATCCACTTCCTGAACTTCAACTTGTATCAGAGCGTCTTGTGGAGAGCGTCTATGGCCACCTTGTCTCTTATCCCACTGACTCTAGACAAGACAATTTTGAATTGGTTCATGAAGTTGCGGAGTGATTCATCTTCTCTTTGAGCCAGGCTCCAGAGGTCGAAGTAAGAAGTTTCTCGATCTCTAAACATAGAATATTGCTTGAGAAAGTCCAAAGCGTGTTGGCGGAACCTTCCAATGGAATTTCTCCTGAGGCGGGAGAACCATTCGAGAGCTGCTCCTTTTAGGTTTTCGACAAAGAGGCGGCATTGGCCGGCATCTCTTTCGCTATCCCGAAACTTGGCTCTACCCATCCCGATCTTGAAATATTGCATATGTGCCCTTGGGATCAGAAGTAGGCCGTCATATGTGGGCACTTTGATTTTTCCAGGATCGGATACTCTGTCTCGGCAATGTGAGCCATGAAGGGTGTTTTTCCGATCCTCCTCGAGAAATTGATCGATCTCGGGTGTGGAACTAGTGGTATGGTGTATTTGAGATTTCACTTCTTTTACTTCCGCAGCCGATTTTGTTATGTAGTCGGGGAGATCACGTATGTCGAGGCTATCACTAGCAGTTTTCTGACCCCGTCGGCGTTTGCTGCGAGTAGTGCGAGTCCGTTCTCATGATAGGTTTCCTTGTTTGACCCTGAAATTGTTTTCTTCTTCCTTGGTAATGGGTCTATTAGACAAGGGATCTTCTTGATACGCACGACTCGTGGTCCTTCTCGGATGCCTGTCAGCGTCTTCATCCAAATTGTCGGACTGGTTTTTGGGATCCAAGTTGACTAGCTTGTCTTCGTCTCCTTCCGCAATGTCTGCGAGGGGCAAAAGTTTCTCCGTCCCCTTACGGGGTGCGATTGGGGTATTTCTGTCAAGAACCTGTCCTAACAGATTTCCCTGCGCGTGACCCGTTTTGTCCATCAGAGTCGTGAAGTTGAGTCTTCTCCTGTGGATCCTAGTGGTTCCACGAGGGAGAAATGCTTGTGTTCTCGCTGTTAGGACTTTGACCTGTTTAGCGAGAGATCCCATGCGCTTTTCCTGTTCGTCCAACTTTTTCTCAAAAGTGGAGAACATCTTTCTAACCTCCTCGAGCATCGCGGTGTTAGCATCAGTATCAACCGCAAAGATGTTCGCTGCAGGAGTTTGGACGTTGTCGCCATCGTTGCGAGTTTGTCTGTTGGTTTGATCGTCAATAGCCATGTCTGATTGAGCGTTCTGCGGCTGAGAGTGAGATTGATTCGGTATCCCCCTCCTTCTAGCGCCAAACTGTGGAAACCGAAAATCACACCTTCGATTTCTGTTTACATTAGAAAAGTTAGAAAACCATAATTTCCTAGAGGTCCCGAATATCTGCTAAACCACACGCCAAGCAATCAGACACACAAATTAGATTGACAAAATAATAATATGAAAAACAAAAAGAGAGAAAAATAGATCTTATTCCGGATCTGTGTATGAGCGTGTCCAACTGGTAAAGCCTTGGCTACAAGAGCTGTTGGTGAGTTCCCTAGTTCATCTTGCGGAAATATTCCATTTTTCTTCGATCTTCATGATTATCCTCGAAACTTCACATTTATCTTGAAACTTGACATTTATCTTCTTCTACGGACAAAAGACAAACCGTCGTATCAGATTGGGCTTAATCTCCTGAAAAACTGCAAGTGGGCTCGTATCCGTGTTTTGGACCTCTCAGGGCTGTTTTGCGATTTTAAGCGTTTTTGCGATTTTTATGAAATAGCCATTGATATGATGTCAGTTTTTGTATAAACAACCCAAATTAATTGTATAATCCACTACAGGAAATGTGGGTATTAATAGTGTCATAGCATAGCGGTTTTGGCATTTCTGCTATTGTATACCAACACGGGCCTTTATAATAGCGTTTAAAAAATGTAAAAGCTATCTTTGTAATCGCGGGAAAATAAAATAATTCAGCCGCGTTAATTTGGTAAGTGGAAGCGCCTTACCATTGCAAATCAAAAAAGAAATGCTATGGTATATGAAAAAATATATTAAAAAAGAACTTAAGTACTAAAATCGAAACCCATTTATCTTCACTCTCTTTACATTTCGAAATCGAAACCGAGACTCATCGAAACCCTTTGTTCTTCATAGTTTTGAAGAAAATCCCAAGAGTTCTCTCGAATCGAAGCTTCAATTGGTATGAGTTTCGATTTGATTCTGAGTTTAGATTAGAAACTTTCCTCCATGATTTATCTCTTCGATTCGAGACTATGTTTGTGTCAACATGCATGTCTATCGTATCTCTTCGATTCGAATCTCTTTTGATTTTAGGTTTCAATTTTGATTGTGGGTTTTGATTTGATTTGGGGTTTCTATTCTTAGTTTCTGTTAACACATGCATGTGCAAGTTTGTGATGTTCGGTTTAGATTTTGAATATGATATTGGGTTTGATTTTACTTTGATCAAATCTGTTCTTTGTTTATCAATTTCAGAAATGGCAAAGACAAGAGGAGGAGGACAAGTTGGTTCTCGTCGGAGTAGACGTACTCAAGGCTTGAAGGTAGTAGATCCAACACCGCAACTAAAAGTGAAGAAAAGAACAGCAAAGAAAAAGGCTTCCCCTAAAAAGAATTTAGTTCTAACGCCAACGAGAAGAAGTAGTAGAATCAAGAAAGTGGCTGCTGAAGATGATGAGATAGAAGATTAACACCTGCTGAAGATGATGAGGTAGAAGATGTAACACCTGCTCAGGATGATGAAGTAGAATATGTAACACCGGAAGATGGTGGTGTTGTGGAAGAAGATAAGGATGATCAGGCTGAGAAGGCAATGTCTGAAGAAAATAAAGACGATGATGGGATAGAAGGAGAGGATGACAAAGATGGATCTGTCAATGGGAAAGAGAATGAAGAAGAAGCGGCCAATATGGAAGATGATGGAGTTCTCAATGAGAACGGGGACGAAGAAGAAGCTCTTGATATGGAAGAAGATGAAGTTAGTAATGCGCAAGATGATGAGATTCCTAGTACTGAAGGAGTTGAGCTAGCGGGGGATGAAGTTCAAAAAAAAAAAAAAAAAGAGGACCAACAAAGTTGCATATAGTGGCTGAAAATCCCAATGAAAAGATTATGGTCACATTCAATAACTTTGGTGATCATATTGGACTTGGTTCAGTAACACTATCATCTTTTCTTGGTCCTCTTGTGAGGGAACATGTTCCGGTTACACTTGTTGATTGGAGAAATGTGGGAAGAAATTCAGGTTTGTATATATACATTAATATGTTTTGTTGAAACACAAGATGAAATTATAAACATGTTTAACTTGCTTATTGTGATGCAGGGAAGGTTTAACTGGCAAGAAGAGTAACAAAAAGTTGTTATTTTCAAGCAGCTGGGAAATGTGTGGAGGGCTGGGAAGTCGAGGCTGGTGTCACAAGTACGTGGTGCAAAGACTGCAGCTGAGAGAATAGCTTTAAAACCGAGCAACATCCCATCCATTCAAGTGTGGAACTTTTGGGTTAAGAGTAAAACTACCAAATCTTTCAAGAGTTATCTACAACTAAGTAAGTTTCATCCTTAAAGGTCATGTCTTATAGATTTATTCACTGTCATATTTATATTGTAGGAAGTGAGTAACAAGTACAGAGAGATGAGAAGAAATCAGATTCCTCACACCACCAGCCGCAAAAGAATGCTTCCTTTAGCTGATGATATGGTAAAAGAATAGTCAGACATCTATGTATTGTACAGCTTGTTAGATTAAAATGGTACTGAGATATGGCTGTTTTTATATAGAAAAAAGAGTAAAGACCCAAGTGAGGTGAGTAGATCCAAGGTTTGGATTGCGGGACACACTCATGATGATGGCAGACCTGTGAAGCCCCAGTTTACTGAGACTATTGTAAGAATTATGGAAGTTGTATATTGTGTATAATTAATAGATTATGGCAATGAATTATTTTGTGTTTAAATGAATGTATCAGGAACAAATACAGTCACTTGACAGTCAGATAGACTCAACATCAGCTGCTGATAACATAAGGAAAGATGTTGTGCACAAGGTTTTGGGAAAAGACAAACCTGGACGAGTAAGTGGGTTTGGTAGAGGGATTACGACTACTAATCTAGCATTTCTGCAATTTAGAGACGCAAAGATTGCATAATGAAAAGTGAGATTGAAGAGTTAAAGGGGGTGGTGCGAGACTTAGCTGGGAAGAAGGTAATCCTTTTCATTACATTTGGTCAATTAGTTTTAAGACATTTACGACTTCCTTTGATTTTTCTCAGAAAAGTAATAGTGATGCTGAAACATCTGAGAGTAGTGGTGGATTCATAGAAGGAGTCAGAGTACAAATATTGGATTGGATTGAATCAGAGGATGTTGTTGTTGGTGAAGGAGAATTTTGATCTGCTGAACCGAAGTACAAAATTGGTCGTATACCAATTGGTCCTAATGCAATGGCTATCGTAGTTAAGTCTGCACTAAGCTCAGTAGCTTCACTCTGGAGGCCTACCACGGATGTGTTAACTCTTGATGAAGCTGTGGGATACAAGATAGCTTGGCCAATGGATAAAGTTATTTTGGATAGGGATCCAAACTGCTCTGAAGATATACCCATGGTAAAATTTCAAATCTTGTTTTCTTCTTACAACAATTAAGTTATCTCTAATCATTACATTCTTGCATTTTAACAAAGCAAGAAAGGTGAATCTTGAAGATGCAAGATATATGATTGGACCAATGACAAGGATGAGGTTATTTCCCAAGGTCTCGTGTTGTAATAACCCTCACGAACCAATAAATTTTTCATCGAGAAAAATTTCGCTCGACCAGTTTGGAGTTGGTCGATCAAATTTTAAAAAATAAAAACCAACCCGGAGAATTAATGTCTCGACGGGACTGTCATGTGGTCGAAAGACCTTCCCGTGATAGCTATTGTTGAGTTTAATAATTATGTTTGAAATTTTATTAAGCTGGACGAGATTTTCCGAGAGCAGGACGAGAATTAATGGACAAGAAATGTTTGGTTGAAAACTGATCGGAAATGTCGACCAATCATTGAAGTATGAAGAAAGAATGAAAGTGTTCACCAATCAAAGAAATAAGAAAGGAAATCGATTCCTTCTTCTCCAAGGAGGGAAAATTGGTGTATATATTGAGAAGGAACTCAATAATCATGAAGTAGAATCGAAATGATTAATTTGGCTCTTTTACCAGGAGAGAGCTGAGAGTCTCCAAGTTTGCAAGTAGTAAATCAAGATGGCTTACTCGTTTCTACATGAGGAACAAGGTTAAGAAATGAGGAACTTAAGGAAGACTTAGGAGGATCAAAAATCATGATAATTTCAGTGGATGATATGAGGAGTGTTTTGTACACAAGGTTAGTAAGAAAAGTAGTGGGTGAAGGAACTCAAGTTCTACAAGAAGGTTAAACTGGATTATTAGAAAAGAGATGTTAAGTGAATGCTGAAGAAGATTGATGAGTGAAAAAGAGGTATGACCGTAAGTCATATGTGAATGCCAAGGATGTATCATTACAGAAAGTATGAATTCGTCGTACAAGAGTACGCAGTTGGTGAATTAAGAATGGTATAGACAAACCTGTTGAATCCTCAATTGCAAGACATAAGAAGAAATCAGAAAGCAATATAACTAGACTTGTATATGGGAAACATTAGAGAGATTGAGTTGTTCAGAAGATTATGAAGAGGGTCTCAGATAGATCAGAAGTGTATAGAATATTGTAAGGGAAATCATTCTTGGAATGGGTGAGTGTGTGTATTTGAGAGTAGCACCCTTGGTCTAAATCATGTTAGCATGATTGATCGTGCATGTTCTTGTTTGATTGTTGCATGTTTAATCAAGTTGACATTGACCAGACCGGAGATGTTACCTTCATGTATGGCACATCACCTAACGTTCCACATTTCATGTTGTTGGTATGGGAAAAGACAGATAAAAATGTTTCAGAAGTGATGGTATTCAGAGACTCAAAGCTGTCAAAAGAAGTATGCAGACCGCAGTATATGAGAGTTATGTGCTGTAAATAATTGGTTATCTTGAAAGTGTTAGCTCAGAAAAGAAATGATCGGTTTGGAAAAGTTGGGAAATCGGCAATCTGTTATATTGATATGTACCGAGTACTGAGTGGTTATCAGAGTTGGAAAGGTTATCCATTGACAAGAGAATCTTTCAATTTATGCATTTGAAAATTTGTGAGCCGATGTTGTGTAATCCTATACCAGACCCAGTATGATAGAACTGCTAAGACCCGAAAACTTTCAACCTCAACTTGCCTAGCCTAAAGGTCCTTTGCGGATAGGTGAGCACCATATCAGAAGATTTGAGATAAAAAAAAAAACTCAGTAAAATCAAGTATTTGGTGAACCAACCATCAGTTGTTTTGACATGAGAAGAAGAGGATAAGTTGAGAATTGTTTACTATGAAGTCTTTGCATAGCCTCCAGTGTTCAGTAAAGTGTGTACAACTATGTTATGAGAATTCGAGGACGAATTCTTTTGAGGGGGGAAGAATGTAATAATCCTCACGAACCAATAAATTTTTGATCGAGAAAAAATTCGCTCGACCAGTTTGGAGTTGGTCGATCAAATTTTAAAAAAATAAAAACTGACCCGGAGAATTAATGTCTCGACGGGACTGTCATGTGGTCGAAAGACCTTCCCGTGATAGCTATTGTCGAGTATAATTATTATGTTTGAATTTTTATTAAGCTGGACGAGATTTTCGGAGAGCAAGACGGGAATTAATGGACAAGAAATGTTTGGTTGAAAACTGATCGGAAATGTCAACCAACTTCTTTAATAATTTTCCTAACCCGTCACATGCCTTGCACCAACCTGCCTGCTTGTTTCATTTAAATGATCATGTGATTGTCACAAGCTGCCTGCCTCCTTGGTTAATAAGTCAGTCATGTGCAAGTCACCAGATACTTGCTTCAGCTGCTTGCAGCTTTTTTCATGGGAAGGAAAAGTTCTGCTGCTTTTGATGAAGCATGTCTCCATCTGTCAAATGTCAGCCTTGATTTGTGCTGAGTGAAACCCACCTCTAAAGCAACCTCTCAGTCATTTAAATCTATTATTCACCAGCCTGGTGGTCCATAACCACAACGAAATCAGAGAGAAACTTTCTGAAAAATCAGAGAGAGAGAAGAGAGAAAACTAGACAGAAAAATTAGAGAAAAATTCAGAGAAATTCTGAAGAGAGATCTGAGCATGGACGCCCCTTCCTAACTCTCATGTGCCTTGAACCAGTGACTGTGGTGAGTGGAAAATTTATAGATGCTCCAGAAGATTCATAAGATCACTTCACAGCTTATCAGTCTCAAGTATTAATCCGGTAAGATCTTCAGTTAGTTTGTTCGGATCAGTTTGATGAGTTCAGTTTTTGTAAGCTTCAGTCTCCTGTTTCAGTTCTGTTTGATGAGAAACCGTGTGCTGTATGTTGATTAACTTGTCAGGATCAGTTGTATAAGTTCATATATGGTTCAGTCTTTGTTGGGTTATGATTGAATCTGTCTCATAGAACCAGTAGCTGAACTTATGTAAATTGTTTGAAGTTAAACCGAACTGAACTCAGTTGATCTTGTCCTTAAATGATTAGAACCAGTTGATGATATCTTAATCTACTGTCTGGATCAGTTATCTAAGCTCTTGTACAATTCAGTTTAGTTAGTTTTGGATTAAATCAGTGTCATGCAACTGTTAACTAATCAAATATGAGCTGATTGGATTTAATCCAAACTAAATTAATTTTATTCTAAACTGGATTGATATTGGTTTGATCTTAACTAAACCAAGCTGATCTATCCTTGAACTGAAATATTAAAGCTTGTCCTGAACCGAACTAGTCTGATTTAAGTTGCTTCTTCAGAACATAACTGTTGGATTAATGATCGTCTGCACCGAAATGTTCTGTTTCAGATGGTCGAGGTCAGTGGTGTTATCATCCGGATTCCTCTTGTTGTCTTGAATTTGGAATCAAGTGGAGTGTGATTAGCTTGAGCTCGAGTCTCTTCTTTAGCCAATCTCATGGATTCAATGGTGAGTCTAGATAGATGATGAATAAGTTATGAATGAGTATGTATGATTGCATACTGAATATGGTTGATTGATAAGCAAAGTATCTTAATCTATAATTGAATGTGAGGTATTTACTTATGTAAACACTTAAGAAATATTATGAATTATTATTTGAGGTTTATCCGAGCCTTAGTACTTGTTCTCAAGTACTAATATATAAGTATATTACTAAGTATATAAGTATAAATCATTTGAAGTCTTATTGTATACTCACTCTCCCAAACTTCCCGCATTGTCGTGAATTGGTCCTGCGATATGGAACAAGGTCACGAAGACACGATGATGGGGTCGCACCCTGGAGGCCGTGTAACTGCATGCAGTGTTAGATGTTCGATATTGGAATATCTAATGGAGATGATAGTTTTAATTATTTTCCCGCTAGACTCGGTTAGCCTTGGTGGTTTTCCGAGTTTAGTATATATATATATTATAAGTATGAGTGAATGGCGGGTATTGTGGAGGTGATGTTTAAGATAAGATTCACATCGATGGAATGAAATGACTTATAATATATAAGTTTTGGAATATTTTCCACTGCATACAAATGGAGTTCATTGCTCGGGATATCATTGATATATGTTGGGGTGCGGGATTAGACTCACTGAGTAAACTAGTTACTCATGCCTCATTTGTGATGCAGGTTACCAGTAGGTGAGAGACCTTACTCTAGGACGGGAAGGAACAGCATTAGCCAGCGGTAGATTTATTATCCTTGCAATACGTTTTGTATATAGCTTTTGGATAAAGCTTGTTTTCCGATAACTTCAAGGTCGACCTATAACATTTTTGTAAGATGATTTTTGAATGAATAAATATATAATGTATAAAGATTTTTCTAAAGTACGGGTTCCATATGATATTAGTCCTTGTCCGGGACGAACTAACTATCAGGTATTGCTTGGTCGGGTTGAAAAGCCTTAAGTGATATCCGATAGGAGTGTCGATGTTCTCATATTGCTAGTCCAAGGAACTCAGAAGTATTCGGGAACCTCGGGTCGGCTTTCAGGGAGCATCGACCGTGTCATTTCCGGTCATCTACGATTGGGGGTGTCACAAAGGTGGTATCAGAGCATGGTTATACGATGCTTGAATGGGACTTGTTTCAAACATTTTTTGAGTCAAAATAAGTCGCAAGGATAACTAGGATATGCTGGCTTGTTCCTTCATCTTAGGATAGATAGTCATGGGTAGTTACGTTGCCGTTAACTTTCACAGCAGATGTACCAAAACAAGCTTGATGGGGTGGAGTGTACTAACCAATTTTGATCCCGTCATGCTTCAGTTTGCTATCGTCACGCTCGGGTTTGGTATCGTCATGATTTTCCTGTCGTGCTGTTGGGTTCTACTATGGATATATTACAGAGAGATATACAGGACAGAGTCAACACATCAAACACATATATGGACATATTTGTTATCGATGTCCAAGCAGGCGTTGTTTTTGATGATTCAGTTTTCGGAGATTCTTCTGCACATGATCACCAGATGCATATGTTATTCCAGATCCTCAAGTTTATCCAGATTATGCTCAGACGTTCCACAACCAGAGTCATACAAGCCTGATTGATTCAGCAAGTGTTCCAAGCTTAGCGTTGGTGGCGGAGGTAGTTTGACTGTAGTACAAGACGATGGACGCACCAGCTCCATTCTGTTGCAACAAGACATCTTGACGTTTCTGAAGAGGATCAAGAAGTTGGGACCACAAGATACCGAATAAGGACTAAACCATTCGATGTAGACTTTATATTGAGGAAGATTTTGAATGCAATACTGGGAGCAGAATGACTGACGTATCCCATTGTTCTGAGGATTGCAAGAAGGATGTGGAAGTATACAACATCAAGAAGGACTCAGTGAGTTTAATGTCAAGAGTCAAGCGTCATTATGGGAATGTTAATCCAGGTTAGACAGATTTCTTTCAAAATTTTAAGAAGAAGTATTTTATACTCAAGGCATGGGACATATTGAAGATTCAGCTTATAGAGTTGGCACGGTGAGATGTTCCACCAAGATTTGAAGTTGAGAGAATCTGACTAATCCATTATGATTTGGAAGATGTGCCAAAGATCATAAGGACGTTCTTTGGGGGACTTATCCCAAACCTTCAGAGTAACCAAAGACTATAGTTTTTAAGAGCTTTGAGAAGTTGGTGGAGAATCACGTGAATGCTAGAGAAGCTGTTATTACTGAAGAGGTCCACCAAGTCATGCAAATTGTTTAACTACCAACCGATTCAGATAGAATATCAAGATCGAGGACCATGATTTGTTATGTTCGTGGCTAGTCAGGACAGTATGATCATGATTGATCAAGTGTGGATAAATTCTTGGATCTTTTACGTCATTCACACTTTGGTCGTTCCTCTAAAGAGTAAGGAAGTTATTCCACCCTTGCCCATGAAGTTACCTGATCCCATTTAACTATACCTAGGGTACCACTTGTTGAACTTTTTCGCTTTTCCTTACCGTTAGTCCTTAACCAAGTGTTTGGCTATTTGGGTAGAGCCTACGCTTTAGATTTTCCTGGAACGTTAAAACCCATGAAAGGTCCAATCACAGGTTTGCTTCTTATCCCAGTGTGTGGTGTGTGCATTTTAAAAAATATTTATGAATGATTTAATAAATAAGTAAATTTGTGATCAAGGTGTCGTTAGAGACCTTGCCTATGGACGGAATTTTCCCCATATTGTGTTTGATTTGGGAACAACACATAGATGTAGTTCCTGCGTAGTGTCATAGTTTTAGGGAGGGTTCACTTTAGTGAATTCAAGTATACCATTTTTATTTGTGGAAGTACTGGCTGCCATTTAGAGTTATGGTATGCTTTCCCCATTCTTTAGTACTTCCATTAGAGCGGTATGTTTCTATCTAGAGTGAGATTGGCTATCTAGTTATCGAGCTCAATAGGATGTTGTTGAGGAAAGAAGTCCTTGAAAGAAAACCAGTCACTGTTGGCCTACCGTGGTATTCTAGCAAGTGTTGGAGGATCGCTCATATCAGTGTGGAGAGTTGAAAAACTTTTGGGAAAAGGTGATGGTGTATTCCATTATCCTGATCATTGGTAAATATAAGATAACAAGGAGAAGTGTATTGAAGACTGTTAGATAACTAGGGAGCATGGATATGTGTTTTAGGAATTGGAAGGATTGTCGACATCTAGAAGTGACCCGTTCAGTATTCTTCTTGAACCTAGATTCGCTGCAATAGCATAGGCATCTTGCCAAGTGGTTCTAGTCGAGTTCAAGTAGTAGTTAGAAGAATTATTTGGAGAAAGGTTTTGATTGAATTATTTCCTTGCCATGGAGTGTACCCATGTCAATGGTAAAGACTAATAACCAGAGTTTGTAGTTATGTTTGACTTAATTTGAATCAAGGACGTGACCATCATGGTCAAGTATCAAGTTATAGAATTGAAGAGTGGTTAAGATTGGTCGCAAGGTGAAATTTTCTTTCAGTGACGTTTTATCGACGCTTCACATTGTAGTAAATGGTTATGTAGGGAAGTTGGATCCCTTAGTCAGAAAGATGGAACAAAGAGATGCTGTGGATTTAGAAATGGTCGCTACTATTGTAGAATGGATGTGTGCAATCTCTATTATCGAGATTCAAAGTTCTTTTGCTTGTCCGGTTACCATCATAAGTTTGTTCAAGAGTTAGAAACCATGTCAACCGTTAAGTTGATTGACTTATAATAGTGTCACCTTCGAATGGAGTAAAAGTATTGATGAAGTATGCAATCAGTTAGAGGAAATCTCTATGTCTATGTACATCTTAGCTTTGCATGAGCCTAACCAGCCATATACTACTACATGGACGTATCGAGTGTTGGTTTAGATTGCATTCTGATGCTAGACGATAGGGTAATCATTTAGGCATCAACAGAATTAAGGAAGCATAAGGTAAACTATCTGATGCACAAGTTGGTTTTGGCTGCGATTTGGTTTGCACATCATATTTCACAATCATTGAAGTATGAAGAAAGAATGAAAGTGTTCACCAATCAAAGAAGTCATAAGAAAGGAAATCGATTCCTTCTTCTGCAAGGAGGGAAAATTGGTGTATATATTGAGAAGGAACTCAATAATCATGAAGTAGAATCGAAATGATTAATTTGGCTCTTTTACCAGGAGAGAGGTGAGAGTCTCCAAGATTGCAAGTAGTAAATCAAGATGGCTTACTCGTTTCTACCTGAGGAACAAGGTTAAGAAATGAGGAACTTAAGGAAGACTTAGGAGGATCAAAAATCATGATAATTTCAGTGGATGATATGCGGAGTGTTTTGTACACAAGGTTAGTAAGAAAAGACGTGGGAGAAGGAACTCAAGTTCTACAAGAAGGTTAAACTGGATTATTAGAAAAGAGATGTTAAGTGAATGCTGAAGAAGATTGATGAGTGAAAAAAGAGGTATGACCGTAAGTCATATGTGAATGCCAAGGATGTATCATTTCAGAAAGTATGAATTCGTCGTACAAGAGTACGCAGTTGGTGAATTAAGCATGGTATAGACAAACCTGTTGAATCCTCAGTTGCAAGACATAAGAAGAAATCAGAAAGCAATATAACTAGACTTGTATATGGGAAACATTAGAGATATTGAGTTGTTCAGAAGATTATGAAGAGGGTCTCAGATAGATCAGAAGTGTATAGAATATTGTAAGGGAAATCATTCTTGGAATGGGTGAGTGTGTGTATTTGAGAGTAGCACCCTTGGTCTAAATCATGTTAGCATGATTGATCGTGCGTGTTCTTGTTTGATTGCTGCATGGTTAATCAAGTTGACATTGACCAGACCGGAGATGTTACCTTCATGTATGGCACATCATCTAACATTCCACATTTCATGTTGTTGGTATGGGAAAAGACAGATAAAAATGTTTCAGAAGTGATGGTATTCAGAGACTCAAAGCTGTCAAAAGAAGTATGCAGACCGCAGTATATGAGAGTTATGTGTTGTAAATAATTGGTTATCTTGAAAGTGTTAGCTCAGAAAAGAAATGATCGGTTTGGAAAAGTTGGGAAATCGGCAATCTGTTATAATGATATGTACCGAGTACTGAGTGGTTATCAGAGTTGGAAAGTTTATCCATTGACAAGAGAATCTTTCAATTTATGCATTTGAAAATTTGTGAGCCGATGTTGTGTAATCCTATATCAGACCCAGTATGATAGAACTGCTAAGACCCGAAAACTTTCAACCTCAACTTGCCTAGCCTAAAGGTCCTTTGCGGATAGGTGAGCACCATATCAGAAGATTTGAGATAAAAAAAAAAAAAAAAACTCAGTAAAATCAAGTATTTGGGGAACCAACCATCAGTTGTTTTGACATGAGAAGAAGAGGATAAGTTGAGAATTGTTTACTATGAAGTCTTTGCATAGCCTCCAGTGTTCAGTAAAGTGTGTACAACTATGTTATGAGAATTCGGGGACGAATTCTTTTGAGGGGGGAAGAATGTAATAACCCTCACGAACCAATAAATTTTTGATCGAGAAAAATTTCGCTCGACCAGTTTGGAGTTGGTCGATCAAATTTTAAAAAAATAAAAACTGACCCGGAGAATTAATGTCTCGACGGGACTGTCATGTGGTCGAAAGACCTTCTCGTGATAGCTATTGTCGAGTTTAATTATTATGTTTGAATTTTTATTAAGCTGGACGAGATTTTCCGAGAGCAAGACGAGAATTAATGGACAAGAAATGTTTGGTTGAAAACTGATCGGAAATGTCGACCAACTTCTTTAATAATTTTCCTAACCCTTCACATGCCTTGCACCAACCTGCCTGCTTGTTAAAACACCAATCACAACACATGGCCAGTGTTGTTAGTGAACTATAACACGCCTCCAACTATGTGTATGAAGGCTGATAATATAATGCTGAGTTTGTTGATCCCTGGTCCTACTGCTCCTGGTAATAACATAGATGTTTACCTAGCACCACTGACAGGCGATCTAAAAGATTTGTGGGCTGAGGGTATTGAAGTGTATGATCATTTGCAAATGAGAATTTTAATCTCAGAGCCTTTCTGCTTTGGAGTATCAGTGACTATCCAGCCTTAGGAACACTGTCTGGATGTAAAGTAAAGGGGAAACAAGCCTGCAATGTATGTGGAAAGGATACACCTGCAAGGTGGCTTAAGTTTAGCCGTAAGTTTGTCTACATGTGTAACAGAAAGAGACTACCGCCTCGCCATCATTACAGATATAAAAAAGCTTGGTTTGACAACACTGTGGAGGAAGGGAATGCGAATAGGATACAAACAGGCGCTGAGATATATAAGACACGACAAGCTTTTACGAATGATTTTGGTAGACCTCTAGAGAAGGAAAAAAAAAGGAAAATAATGGAGTTGGAAGATGATGAGAGGGTACAATAAGAAGAGTGTGAAGAATCAAATGAACTATGGCGGTGGAAGAAGAAATCAATATTCTTTGATCTACCTTACTGGAAGGTAAAGTATAGTAACTGACCTATATTATGTGATTGTTGTATATGAATATGCCTAACAGATTCTTGTTTAATGTGTTAGGAGTTGTTTGTTCGTCACAATATTGATGTTATGCACGTAGAAAAGAATGTGTCTAATGCTATATTGTCTCTCTTGATGCAAAGTGTGAAGTCAAAAGATAGGTTGAAAGCAAGAAAAGACTTAGAAGATATTAGAATCAGAAAGCACTTGCACACATAGGTGAGGGGAAATAAAACATACTTACCTCCAGCTGCCTACTGGTTATCGAAGACAGAGAAGATCATTTTCTGCCAAAGGTTAGCTAAGTTTAGAGGTCCTGATGGTTATTGTGGTAATATTGCGAATAGTGTTTCAGTTAACCCTCCAAATATTGGTAGTTTAAAGTCGCATGATCATCATGTCCTAGTACAAAACTAGTTACCAGCTGCATTAAGGGGGTTGTTACATAGGGGTCCTAGGATAGCCATAAATAGATTATGCAGTTACTTCAACAGGTTGTGTCAGCGCATCATTGACCCGAAGAAACTTATATCCATGGAGACAGAGTTTGTGGAAACAATGTGTCAGCTGGAGCGCTTCTTCCCTCCAGCCCTTTTTGATATCATGTTTCACCTTCCAATACATCTATCAAAAGAGGCATGCTTGGGAGGACCAGTAAACTTTTGCTGGATGTATCCCTTCGAAAGGTTTGATGTACTCATTTGCTTCAATATATGAATTTTCTGAAATGATGTTTGACTAATATTCATATTTCCTGAGTTATAGGTACATGAAAACACTAAAGGCTTTTGTTAAGAATTATGCAAGGCCAGAAGCATGTATGGCTGAGGTGTATTTAGTTGGAGAATGTGTTGCATTTTGTTTAGAGTTCCTTAATGATTTAGTATCAGTTCAAGAAGCAGTTAATCGTAATGAAGGTGTTGAGGCTGACAGAATGGTGGTTGAAGGCCGACCTCTGCAGAAGGGTATAGAGGTTACCCTTTCAGATAAAGATAGAGACATTGCACATCGCTATGTGCTAATGAACATGGCATCTTTGGATCCCTTTCTTGAGTAAGTAATTCTCTATGTTTCATCTACTAATTTTACTTATAATTTGATTTTCATATACTGTTGTTTATTTTAAAATCAGGATGCATTTGGAAGAGTTCCAAGCTAAAGATGTTCGATTGGCTAGAAATGAAACTTTGTTATGAAAAAAACATAGTGAACACTTTGAAGAATGGCTTAAAAATAAGGTTTCAAATTCCATATTCTTTTCTTGATTATTATTGTAAATACTGGTTAGCTTGTATTTTGATGGCTGGTTAGCTTGTATCTTGATGACTGGTTAGCTTTTAGGTTGAAGAACATGTCCAAATTTTAGTATTTTGATGTATGAGTAGCTTGTAGTTTGATGAAACTGTCTGGATTTTTAGTATTTAGATGACTGGTTAGCTTGTTAATTGAGGATTGGTTTCGTGGTACATATTATCATGTTTTGATTTTATTTTTTGCACCTCGGCTTGATGATCATGTTCTGATTTCCTGCAGCAGATTCATTCAGACTCAACAGATAGTCATTCTAAGGAGATAAGGTGGTTGGCATTTGGACCAAGAAATGTTGCTTTAGCACATAAAGGATTCATCATCAATGGGAAACGGTTTCATACTGATGCGGTCAAGCTGAAGACACAAAATAGTGGAGTAACTTATGAAGCCTTTAGCATGTGTAGATCAAGTGCTCGAGATATGAGACAGGCCACCGATATGATTACATACTATGGAGTGATAAAGGAGATTTTACTCATTGACTATCACATGTTCAAAGTGCCACTCTTTTGATGCAACTGGGCAAACACAAGGAATGATGTGACGGAAGAAGATGGCTTCACTCTTGTTAACCTTCATATGAACCAAGCAGCCTGTTTGAAAGATCCATTCATTCTACCTTCTCAAGCAAACCAAGTTTTCTACTCTAGGAAGGATGATAATTCAAATTGGTATGCTGTTATGAGAGCACCACCTAGAGGTTATCATGAGTTGGAAACAGAAGAGGATTTAGGTGGTGCTCCTTTGCCTGTCCAAGAAGTTGATGATATGGGTGATGAAGCTTTGGATGATGATAGTGTTTATGTTAGGGATGATTGTGAAGGTTTATTAGTGGTAGATTGATAGCTTGTATGTTTGTGTGATAATTTGTATGAATGTGATAATGTTGTGTTATTGGATTTAAATAATTATATAATTTTTTGGATTTTTAATAATTTAAATTGTTTTTATTTCATATTTTCGAATTAATTATTATAAAAAATCAATTCATAATTATGATTAATCAATTTTCGGATAATTAAAAAATTAATTAATAATACGAAATATTTGATATCTTTGCTATTGGGAAAATCAAATTATTAGGTTCTAATAACTTTTGTTTAACGTTATTATAAATATTAACAATTGTGAACACAAACGCGCTATTGTTGTACGCTTAATTATAGCACAAATAAAAACAGCTATTAAAAGGGTTGGACGTTTTATAACGGGCGATGTCATAGCGGACAAGGAAACGCTATTAAACGGGAATCATAGTGGTTTCCGTCTGCTATTACTACCCACATTTTCTGTAGTGGTCTTATGTCCGATAGGTGTTTAGTTAACCGTTGTCGTTTTATACAATTTATTCGAACTTTATATGAAAAACAAGTCGTCGATGTTCCCTTTGTAAAGTTCCAACGGTAACTCTGATTGAGACGAAACAAGAGACAATAAGATCGAGACCCGGGAGCGAGAGTTCCGTAGATAAGATTGCATGGCATAGTACTGGTCCGGTCACCAAAGGGTGAATCAAATACGCTGCGCACTACTCGCCTAATGGCGAGTTGGACTACCTGATTCAACTCGCCATTAGGCGAGTTGGTCATGCTTTATCCAACTCGCCACTAGGCAAGTTGGGCTTGACCGGTCCTTCTTCAGGTGTTAGTTCGTCCTGGAACTTCTTCCGTTGAATTGTTCTGCAATTCTTTTTAAATTCGTATGAAGCCTTAGTTTTAGTTTTCCGCATTTTTATTTCCTTTTTCAGAGGCTAGATTTTTTCCAGAGGCTTTCAGGACATGATTCTGCCGTGATCATTTTTAACCCCAACAGATAGGACCTCATTCAGGTGCTTTTGAAGCTCTGATACCAGAATGATGTAAGCACAAAATGGGCCTTGGTAGGATGGTTGATGGAAGACAAGAAAATACTCGTATAACCAACTTACCAATCTTCATGAATGGACTATGAATAGAAGATGATTGACACTCTCAATCTGGTAAGTTGATTGACTCTTTCAATCTGTGATATCCAAGGTATGATGACTCTTTCAACAACCCAAGACACACAAATTTATAGAACACACTGACTCTCGCAATGAATCCTAAAGACAAATTTCTATGCAAAGACACTCTTTGATAAAAACAAGTAAAATGATTATATTTCTGAAAGATTGAAAGGTGAATATTACAGCAAGCCTAACGGGATCTTATATATGCTCAGAAACATTAATCCAAGTCTAGGAAAATGGAAACATAATCAATCATAAAGAAAACTAGCTGTTGGAGGATTTCTTGGTTTAAATGGCTTGATTCAAGGGCTGAGATGATGGCTTTGTGTCTGGATGGTTTAAGACTGTAAGTAAGCTTCTTAGGAATTTTGCATAAATATTGGTAGAAATCGTGCCAATCTTAATAGGAAAGAGCTGTTGAGTATTGAATGCTTTTGACACCAAAAATAGCAACTATGGTCTTGGCTGATTCTGAACAATCTGGTGGACGATGGTGCATTGTAAGAACGTCTCTGACTCTCCTAGATGTTTGGGTTGGTCTCCTGAATGGTTAGGTGTCTCCCCTGGTCGCCAATTTCTGGTTTGCAATTGATTAAACCAATTATCTTCCAAATAAGGCAAGTTAGGCTACCTTTGACTTGAAAATGACATATCTTCTAAACCACTAATTCTTTTGGTATGAAACTAATTTGGCATGTGCTCTTGTTAAGCTAGAATCAATGGAAACCGGTTTCATGGATACATTCTTCCTGGTTTGTAAGATATAGCATTTTGATTGCACATATATCCTGGTTGGCTTCTTTAGCTCTTTTCAGCTTCATGTTCTCCACTGATTTTCTTCTGATATCTTTATCTATGGTTGATGCTGATTTGATGTCCTCATCAGTTACAATTGTCAAATAATATTGATGGATGCAAATGTGAGTATTGGTCAAGTACATACAAAAAGCTATAATGTATATTATATATTATACTAATTTGCTAACATATTATCTTCTTATAGGGGTAGATGATTCAAGCAACTCTGAAGAATTTTTAATATGTAATTTATATTGTATGCTTAATAAGCATTGCTGGGTTAGATTATCTAATTTTAAAATAGTCAATTCTACTGGCATTACCAATGCTTAATAAGGATTGTAGCATTGCTGCTACTACTCGTATTGAATTCATATTTCCAAAAGAGACACCCAAAATATTCTCATTCGTAAAATACAATGAGTTAAACGTGGATTAATTCATCCAAAATTTTAATTCGGTTAGAACTCTATCATTTTCGCATGTTTAGTTCATTTTATTATGTTACAATAGAATAAAAATGTACACTAAGTATTCTTCAATTTGATACTAAACATATTAGGAGCTCTTATATTAGTTGGAAATCTAGTGTGGATTTAACCAAAACAATGAAACTGAATATCTCAAACCTATCACTACTATATCGTTAACCTTAACTAATATCAAGTAAGTGTAAATTTTAATCATTGTAATTATTTCCATTTTGATGATATTGCTTATTAAATTATATGATTAATATAAAATTGTTTTATTTGTTCAATCCTAACTTTAGCCTCGATCGAGTCAAGTGTGTTGACTATGGCATAACATGTCAATACATTATGGTCATCTTATGCTGATGACATAGTCTTTTGAAGGCTATGATTTTGGAAGATTGAAGTTCTAGACAGTTAGATAAATAAAAATCACATGTTTATTAATATTTATTATATTAATAGTATGATACAATGTTCAATATTTGTATACAATATATAAGGGGATATAGAGAGATTACCAACACTTTTAGAAGATAATGTTCAATCCATTAATTGAAGCAGTTACTACGTTTAAAAAAATGTTCATAAATATATTCAATTTATATATAATGTACTTTGAAAATATATGTTTACAATTTTTTGTGTTTATTGTTTGACAGGATCGAGGAAAAGCAAAAGAAAACAGCTTGAGATTTTTTTTTCTATTGTTTTGTTTAAGTCTAGTTTGGCTATATATACTCTCATTTATTTATTTGGGAATATTTCTTTATCATTATTTCAAAATTTCTAAATAATCAATGCAGTATTTGTTGTTACAAAGGAAAGTTATCCAAATTTGGTAATAATATTGTAAATAATATGGAACATTGTCTAAATAATACATTTTCATTAAATCATACTAATATAATTGTATGATTTATTAAATGATAATATAAACAAACTATACATAGAATATTTAACATGTTCTTTAAAATATATTATAAAGACGATAGTACAATATTCATTTTCCACCTATGTCGCTATAAATACTATACATTCATCACAATAGTTACTAAAAAAGTTCTGCAAAAATAAAGATAAAAAATAAAGCGAAGAAGATCATGAGTTCATTTTGACTTTCAAATCCGAGTAAAGGTTTTTTAAAGTTTGAAACTTGAGCTAAACTTTTGAGAGTTTGAAAAACAGATATAACTCTTAAAAACATCACACATACATCTCATTGTTTCTCATCAAGAAGGAAGTTTCGAATTTTGATTTTTTCTAACACTTAAAAAGAGTAATTTATTGTATTATTAAATTTTAATAGCATATATTTTTCAAATAAATACTGTATAAACAACACGGATGCAGAATTGAAGCAACTATCCGAAAAAAAATAATTCAGAAAGTATGAGGTTCTTCGTCAAGTATAGGATGAATGGAGAGTAGTCCATAAATACGAAGTGATTCCTAACAATGAAGATAAAAAAATACCAACAATAGATTCCAAATTTTTTTTTTTTGAACCAAAATATGGTGGATTGGATTGACGTTTGTTGTATTATATTCATGTATGATTTTGTTTCTTATGATAAATTTATATAGGGTAGTTTGAACTCTATTTGTACCATCGATGTGTCAATTTTTTTCTCCAATTAAGTAATACGAACTGTATATATCATTTGTGCTTAAATATTGATGATATTTACTCAATATTATTGTAGATTTGGTAGGAATCTTAACCTATGTTGGACTGCCTTATTATACTCAAGACTCACACCACATGATCCTTTTTTTTGGGGGGGGGAGGGGGGTTATGTACTGTTTGTAGATTTCAAGATAAATGATGCAAGATATGATTTTATTGATATAATAGTCTAATTTAATTGTCTGCTGCCACTTAAATTTGTCATAATATTGTCGGTCCCAACTAATTTGATTGTTTGATATTGTTAGTGGTGTAGAGATTCAATGCCAAGTCTCTGGAATGCTTGCTGTGGAATTTACACTCAAGAATTTGCAGAGGTGGAACAATGGCCTTACAACATATGTTTATCTAGTGTTTTGGCAGTTTAACTATAACTTAGGAGGTTTATACAATACAATGTATTACTATATTTTGTTATTTATTATATTTTCTCCATTGTTTGGTAGTTTTACTACTGTTAGGTAAGCCAAGTATTACACACGGAGGAGGGTGCTCTAGATTCATCACTAATCCACCATGGATTAGTGACAGTTTTAATGTATCTGGCATAATTTTAAAAACCTGATTCAGTGGAAGTGAGGGTCCACTTTAAACCCCTTAAAATTATTTATAAAATATTGTTTGTGGTTAGATGTCTTCTTATTATTATTATCGTATTGCAATATAACCATTAGAGATACTTAATGATTTTTTTTTTGGAATCTGATATTGGTAGGTAAGATTTGATGTTCATTATATCTAAATATTCCTTTTTAAAATCACATTTATCATAGTAAGTATACTTCACATTTAAGTCATCATATACATAATGATATGAACATTGGTACTCGTTGACATTAAAAAGTTTTGCCACTAGTTTAATATCCCACTTCAAAATTTAAAACCGTTCAAAATGATCATCTCAAACACGTCTATCAAATATTTTTAGTATCTTTTTCTTTCTCACTTAAAGAAACTAAAGAGGATATTTCAAAGTCTAAAAACAAACTTAATGTCACACAACAATACCCTAATTTAAGACCTCAGTGAATCATCAACCAATGTCAAAGTTTGGGAAAAAAATACTATGAGTATGGCAAACTTCAATTCCTCTTAATCTGAAAGAGTGACATCTTACTGTGGGTGACCCAAATGTAAGTTATAATTTATGTTTAGTGTTACATTTTAGTTGGGTTATTGTGTAAGAAATTTTGTTTTATGATCATGGGATATTAGTTGAAGATTTGAAATTACAATTCCTAATGATTTGATTGATACACACTACTTTCCTATTTTGATAGAGGATATTCAAATGATTCGAAGTCACACCATGCATTGGTGTGATAAGGAATACTCCACAAAAATTCTACATCAAATTTGTTGAACGCACTAAGGTATTTTATGGGTCTTCACTTACTGAAAACCCAATGTTTGTACGTGCCTCATTCCAACAAGTTCTCCAAATGAATTTTGACAACACTTATCCAATTGTCATGTAATCCCATTTAGTTATTCTGGTGGTTTTATAAGAAATTAATATGTTATGTATTAGTAACATTCTTTTATATCGTAATAATAATCTACTTTTGTAGACTTGTTTGGATGGGTTACTACCTTGAGTCATTTACACTGCATGGTAGTTTACATGTTTTAAAATAAAAGGTGGACCCGAGGAAAAATAAACCGAATTAAATTAACGGACTTAAGGGAAATTTATGTTTTCGATTTTCTTTTATTTCTTGTATCTTTACCCGAGGTAACAAAGGAGAGAAAAGGCGACGAAAAGGGCGATAGCTTCAAAGTCGCCGGTGGAGATTCAGATTCAGTTTGACGACGGTGTAGCGGGGAGACAAGTAACGAGCGATTGTATCGAGAAGAAGGAGTCTACGTGGGAAGGAGAAAGCCGGCGTTGAGCAAGATGGTGGTAAGTTTGCAGATCCTATTTGATTTTTGTGGGGGTTAGTAATCGATTGTTTTTTTTCTCATGTAGGGCCGTGTGATGCATTAGAGGTTGAGGAAGTGAAAGAGAGGCTTCCACCGCGGCTGTTTGCTACAGACCGGTATCCGAGCGAGCGGGTGAACATGTATTCGACGGAAGATTACTTGTTAGCGGTGAGAGACGCGCTTGACGGAACCCCGGAGATGGTGAAGCTGATGGGGTCTTGTTTCGGGGGACTATTTAAGATCCCAGCGCGGAGGCTGTTAATGGGAAGAGTCATTCACGAGATGATGACTAGGCAAGTAGTAACGAAGAAGAAGTATGAGATGTGGCATGTAATTAAGGGTAAACCGCTGCAATTTTTGTTGGTGGAGTTTGGGGAAGTAACAGGTTTCATGTGTGGACATGTTTGATGTACATGAGCGCTGGTGTACAGGGGATTAGTGTGCACATGTTTGATGAATAGGTCTAGAGTATGTGCGTACACCCAGGCATGTACACAATATTTGTTAGTGTACAGTTGTACTGTGGTTACATGTAACTCATGCGTATGTACATGAGCGTTTGTTTACATGTTGATCTAAAATAGTGTGTACGGTTTTATTTTTTGTTTTTTGACTAATTTCGTATGTTTATGATCATGCAGCTGGTGGTGCAACCAATGATGGATTTTAATAGCATATATTTTTCAAATAAATACTGTATAAACAACATGGATGCAGAATTGAAACAACAATCCGAAAAAAATAATTCATAAAGTATGAGGTTCTTCGTCAAGCATAGGATGAATGGAGAGTAGTCCATAAATACGAAGTGATTCCTAACAATAAAGATAAAAAATACCAACAATAGATTCCAAATTGTTTTTTTTGAACCAAACTATGGTGGATTGGATTGACGTTTGTTGTATTATATTCATGTATGATTTTGTTTCTTATGATAAATTTATATAGGGTAGTTTGAACTCTATTTGTACCATCGATGTGTCAATTTTTTTCTCCACTTAAGTAATACGAACTGTATATGTCATTTTTGCTTAAATATTGATGATATTTACTCGATATTATTGTAGATTTGGTAGGAATCCTAACCTATGTTGGACTGCCTTATTATACTCAAGACTCACACCACACGATCCTCTTTTTTTTAGGGGGGGGGTTATGTAGTTTTTGTCGATTTCAAGATAAATGATGCAAGATATGATTTTATTGATATAATAGTCTAATTTAATTGTCTGCTGCCACCTAAATTTGTCATAATATTGTCAGTCCCAACTAATTTGATTGTTTGATATTGTTAGTGGTGTAGAGATTAAATGCCAAGTCTCTGGAATTCTTGTTGTGGAATTTACACTCAAGAGTTTGCAGAGGTGGAACAATGGCCTTACAACATATGTTTCTCTAGTGTTTTGGCAGTTTAACTATAACTTAGGAGGTTTATACAATACTATGTATTACTATATTTTGTTATTTATTATATTTTCTCCATTGTTGGGTATTTTTACTACTGTTAGGTAAGCCAAGTATTACACACAGAGGAGGGTGCTCTAGATTCATCACTAATCCACCATGGATTAGTGACAGTTTTAATGTATCTGGCATAATTTTAAAAACCTGATTCAGTGGAAGTGAGAGTCCACTTTAAACCCCTTAAAATTATTTATAAAATATTTTTTGTGTTTAGATGTCTTCTTCTTATTATTATTATCGTATTGCAATATAACTATTAGAGATACTTAATGATTTTTTTGGGAATCTGATATTGGTAGGTAAGATTTGATGTTCACTATATCTATATATTCCTTTTTAAAATCACATTTATCATAGTAAGTATAATTCACATTTAATTCATCATATACATAATGATATGAACAATGGTACTCGCTGACATTAAAAGTTTTGCCATTAGTTTAATATCCCACTTTAAAATTTAAAACCGTTCAAAATGATCATCTCAAACACGTCTATCAAATATTTTTAGTATCTTATTCTTTCTCACTTAAAGAAACTACATAGGATATTTCAAAGTCTAAAAACAAACTTAATGTCACACAACAATACCCTAATTTAAGAACTCAGTGAATCATCAACCAATGTCAAAGTTTGGGAAAAAAAATACTATGAGTATGGCAAACTTCAACTCCTCTTAATCTGAAAGAGTGACATCTTATTGTAGGTGACCCAAATGTAAGTTATAATTTATGTTTATTGTTACATTTCCGTTGGGTTATTGTGTAAGAAATTTTGTTTTATGATCATGGGATATTAGTTGAAGAATTGAAATTACAATTCCTAATAATTTGATTGATACACACTACTTCGCTATTTTGATAGAGGATATTCAAATGATTTGAAGTCACACCATGTGTTGGTGTGATAAGGAATACTCCACAAAAATTCTACATCAAATTTGTTGAACGCACTAAGGTATTTTATGGGTCTTCACTTACTGAAAACCCAATGTTTGTACGTGTCTCATTCCAACAAGTTCTCCAAATAAATTTTGACAACACTTATCCAATTGTCATGTATTCCCATTTCGTTATTCTGGTGGTTTTATACGCAATTAATATGTTATGTATTAGTAACATTCTTTTATATCGTAATAATAATCTACTTTTGTAGACTTGTTTGGATGGGTTACTACCTTGAGTCATTTACACTGCATGGCAGTTTACATGTTTTAAAATAAAAGGTGGACCCGAGGAGAAAATAAACCGAATTAAATTAACGGACTTAAGGGAATTTATGTTTTCAATTTTCTTTTATTTCTTGTATATTTACCCGAGGTAAAAAAGGAGAGAAAATGCGACGAAAAGGGCGATAGCTTCAAAGTCGCCGGTGGAGTTTCAGATTCAGTTTGACGACGGTGTAGCGGGGAGACAAGTAATGAGCGATTGTATCGAGAAGAAGGAGTCTACGTGGGAAGGAGAAAGCCGGCGTTGAGCAAGACGGTGGTAAGTTTGCAGATCCTATTTGATTTTTGTGGGGGTTAGTAATCGATTGTTTTTTTCCCATGTACTGCCGTGTGATGCATTAGAGGTTGAGGAAGTGAAAGAGAGGCTTCCGCCGCGGCTGTTTCCTATAGACCGGTATCCGAGCAAGCGGGTGAACATGTATTCGACGGAAGATTACTTGTTAGCGGTGAGAGACGCGCTTGACGGAACCCCGGAGATGGTGAAGCTGATGGGGTCTTGTTTCGGGGGACAATTTTAGATCCCGGCGCGGAGGCTGTTAATGAGAAGAGTCATTCACGGGATGATGACTAGGCAAGTAGTAACGAAGAAGAAGTATGAGATGTGGCATGTAATTAGGGGTAAACCGCTGCAATTTTTGTTGGTGGAGTTTGGGGAAGTAACAGGTTTCATGTGTGGACATGTTTGATGTACATGAGCGCTGGTGTACAGGGGATTAATGTGCACATGTTTGATGAATAGGTCTAGAGTATGTGCGTACACCCAGGCATGTACACAATATTTGTTAGTGTACACTTGTACTGTGGTTACATGTAACTCATGTGTATGTACATGAGCGTTTGTTTACATGTCGATCTAAAATAGTGTGTACGGTTTTATTTTTTGTTTTTCGACTAATTCCGTATGTTTATGATCATGCAGCTGGTGGTGCAACCAATGATGGATATTGATTGGAGCCGTGAAAAAATTGGAGTTTATGGGATGAAGAAAAGTATGATAAAAAGTCAATTATATGGTCAAGCTTATAAAGGGATGTGAATCTGAGAAAATGAACCTTCTCGGCTCAATATTTGGGGGCTTCTTCCAACGCATGCATCAAATTGGGTTTCATTTCTACCTCTTTTTAGTTAAGTAAGTTTTGCTTGCATCTAAATTTGGGTCTAAGTATTTTGTTTTTATATCTGAACCAAAATCATGTATTTTGATACCTCATTTCTAAGCTGGACACATCAGTCTACTTTATTTGAAGGAAATATAACAAAAATCATGTATTTCTTTTTTATATAAATAAGTATTAACAATTGTTCACATGCCAAGTAGATACATGTACAATAATTAACATTTTGATCCACTATTATCTGAGATGCAGAAGGAAATAATCTTCATTCCATGTAAATCACCAAAGTTTATTTATATATATTAGCTTGTACATATAACATGTTTTACATGATTACATTAACAAGGATCAGAATGAACAAATCTAAAAGTGAAGAAGAAAACTGAAGAGAAATCTATATATGTACAACAATTTGTACACTATCCATATGTACACATATTCAATATATACATGTACACATGCGTTCAATGTACATATGTACACCATAGTTAGATTTCAAAATGTACTTGAGAATCATCCCCGGTTAATTCTTTGACGTAAACTCACTGCTTATGCTATCTATCATCCACAAATCCATCTACAAAGGAAGTACCATTATATTCTGAATTCTTTGGTTTGTCTTTTATGGTCAAACTCATACACATCATTTAAGCAATTTTCTCTGATTTCTTGATTTGTTTTCTTCATTACCTTTGGTACATAGTGATATAAGATTTGTGTAAGTATTCTACGATAACAACTGAAAAGTCACATTGGATCAATATATCTTAAACACAAGAAATAGAGGTTACATTGAAACCTAAAAATACTCACAACTACACCTTAATTATAACAAGATGAGAGCGAAATATTAGCACCGCAAATATCGTCAACATGTACACATGTATAATGTTTTATTAAAAAATCACATGTACACTGCACAAGTTATGATATATGATGATTCTAATGATTTTCAGTATCTTGTTATAGTTTACTTTGATGATATTAGGTTTCATTTAGGTGTATATATTGTATTTTTTGTTTATTTGCATATAGCATGGGATAAGAATGAAAATTTAGAAGTTTAGGGAAAAAATTTAAGAGCAATATGCTTGTTTTTAAAGAGTTTTGGGATAAAAGTTAAAATAACAAAAAATTTGGGACCGGACTTGCAAAAGAAAAAGCTAAGGTTATCATAGTTGCTCTCAAGATTTTGTGATAGTTGGAAGCGCCTCAGAAATTAACAAATGTCACAACAAAGATAAATCCCGACGAATAAAGAGGAGCTGAGACACGGCTGTGGTGGAGGAATCCTAATCTCTTGACGGTGTCCCATGTGAATGCGCGGTGGTGGTCATGATGGATGAATTTCTCAAGTTTCATAGTTTTGTCCATGGTGGATAATGTGTCTTCTGCATCATCGTTCCCATCGTCTACGTTTCCACCGTTGTTTATGTCTCCGTCATCGCTACGCCAAAGTCAATAACGTTTCTGCCATTGATGTCGTTATTGTATACGTCACTATTACATCATCATCAGAGATATACCCTGACATATCTTAAAAGATAGATTAAGTAACAAAGACAATAATTATATGCAAGTTCTTTTGAAAAAATAATTTGAAGAATCAAATTTTAATTTAGAAAAAAAAAATAGAAAGTTTGGGAGGAAGAAGACGAAGAAGAAAGATAATGGAACCCATTTTGACTATGTTTTGTTTGACCATTATATTATCTATAAAAATGAAAGGGTGTGATGAAATCCCGCCAATAAAAGGAATAGATATAAAAATTAGTTAGTATATGATATTTGATTAGAAGCTTATTTAGTTCGTTTTTATCTATAAAGTGAGTTTGTTACACAAAACTACCTTGGTAGTAAAAATTTTCCCATAATGCAATAATAAACTTAAAACTGCTATGCAGTGTAATATTTTCTACTTTGGATCCTTATGAGGAGATTTTTGGTGTAACTCTAACTAAAATTCATTTTAAGATGATGGATGAAGGGTAATTACTATTGTTAGTATAGTAACTCATCAATGTGAAATAAAGTTCTATTTAAAATTAACATTCATCTTATGTGTCTGTAACCAACAATAATATACAGTGGGTGTGAGTTTGAATGCGAAGCTTTACGACAGCTTGCCTGAGAATCAAATATGAAAAGTTGGAGGTTGGGTAAATACCTTCAAACCTTCTTAACTTTACGTTTCGGGCGAGTAAACTACATTGAACAAAGTGAAATTTTAAATCATTTTAATATTAATGACTTTTGTAACATAGGCTCTAAAAGTTTACATTGTTGGAAATGTTCAGAAAAAGTCAATATCACAGACGGAAGACAATGTGCTAAATTCGAATTCAATCTAACAAAAACTAATTTATATATGTATAATATATGTATATAATCAAGTACTTGTTCATAGAGGTTTATTCTGAGCTTTAGTACTTGTTCTCAAGTACTAAATTATATATGTATATAATTAAGTGTATAAGTATTAATCATGTGAAGTCTTGTTGTATACTAACTCTCCTGAAAGTCCTGCATTACCGTGAATTGGTCCTGCAATATGGAACAAAGTCACGAAGACACAATGATGGGGTCGCACCCTGGAGGCCGTGTAACTGCATTCAGAGTTAGATGTTCAATCTTGGAATATTTGATGGAGATGATGACTATATTTATTTTCCCTCTAGACTTGCTAGCCTTGGTTATTTTCTGGGTTTAGTATATATATATATATATATAAGTAAGGTGAATGACGGGTGTCGTGGAGGTGATGTTTAAGATAAGATTTACATCGATGGAATGATATGCCTTATATATTTTTTTATTAGTTATGGAATATATTTCTACTGCATACAATTGGAGTTCATTTCTCATGATATTATTGTTATATGTTGGGGTGCGGGATTAGGATCACTGAGTAAACTAGTTCCTCATGGCTCATTTGTGATGCAGGTTACCAGTAGGTGAGAGACGTTACTCTAGGATGGGAAGGAACATGATATGTCATGTTTTTTACAAGTTTTCCACCATGATAAAAGTCTTTTATTTAATATATTACTATGCCAATGTAGTTGTTTTAGACACTTTACAACTACATTGGCATAGTATAGTTTATGGAGTGTTTTGGAGCAGTTGAAGAAAGACCCCTGAAGACATGAAGTCAGAGTCTGTTCTTACTAGCAGTGTCGATCAATACTACACCTTAGTGTCGATCGATACCAGGCGTATCCGAGATATTAATGAAGATTTGAAGATATTACAAGTTTCACCCGAAACTTCCAAGAATTATACAAGAGGCCAAAAATGAGTCTTAGGCTATATATTAGGTTAAGCAGCCACCTTATGGCAGAGATTTCGTTTTACGTATTACAAGCTACACTTAGAAAGAGAAGAGAGATCGGAGAGAGAGATCTAAACCCTTTTGAGAGAAGATCTTGAACTCACTTGCTTCGTTCTTCATCTTGTTTTCTATTCAATTACTTCAGTTATTCATTGTGTATTTCTTGATTATGTTTGAGTAATTCCTTGTTAGATTTAAGTTTCTTAAAGGGTTAAGTATGCTTTGTTGATTTGAAGTTTATCTAGAGATCTATCATGTTCTTCATCTAAGCTGTTCTTATTGCTAAGCCTTAGGATTGATCACCCTAGATTTAGATCTTAGGATTGTTTGGTGTAGGCGAGAGCCTAGTCAACCTCCTGAATAAAACTTAGACGATCAAATCAACTAAAGTCGTACGAAAGTAGATTTAGGTAATTAGAGAACAAATCAAACCTTTAACCCAATTCTGTTTTGAAGTAGCATCGATCGATACCGAAAGGCATTGATCGATACTCCCCTAGGAGTTACCCACGAGAGTATGAAACCTGGTAGGAAACGTTTTAGTAATCATTATATGCGAGAGTTGAATGATTATATCCGCGTTTTGAGTTTAAGAACATTATCTGATCTCTGCTAAAATATTAACTGCATTCATAAACCTGAAAGAATACCTGAATCTAATCCCCCTCATTTCTAGAAACTACAATCTTCTTTACATTACTAGTTACTGCTTTTATTCATATTCTTCTAGATTTATTTCAAAGACAATAGGTTTATTGTGTAATCGCAGAGTTTTTGTGGATTCGATCCCTAAATACTACGATTTGACGATCTTATTTGAGAGAGTTAAAACAAAAGCTTAGGGTAATTTGAGCGATATCAAATTTGGAGCATAGTCTAGAATTTTTATTTACTGTTTTACTGAAGTTTCTTTCTATTACCTGCTGAAACAGGTACATGCGAGGAAGAACAAGTTTCTGGGTAACAAGCACCGATCAACACCGTCATGGCAGCGATTGATACCGTTCCACCGGAAGCAGGTAAGTCTCACTTACCAAATCTAATTTATAAGGAAGTAGTTCTAAAAGATCTAGAGGGTCAAGTGTCCGACATGGCATGCCAATTCATTAATGGACATGCGAATCCCTGATAAAATTAATTCAAATCTCAATAATGAATAGGAACATCAAATGTCTATTCAAGACCAATTAAGTTCTGATATAAACTATAGTAGTAGATCAGCTATTAAGCTACCAGAAAACACAATGGGTTTTGACTATATTATCGATTTCATTGTGCTGGTACGCAAAAATCTCTTTTACGGTTTACCTTCAAAATATCCCAACGATCATATCGAGAGGCTTGAAGACATGGTCAATGGTGACTACAATCGCTGTAGACTTTTTCCTTTTCCCCTTGAAGGAGATGCCAGGAGATGGCTAGACCAATTACCTGCTGGATCCTTGACATGCTGGAAAGATGTAAGGAGTGCTTTCATAAACAATTTCTTTCGATGATGTTAGATTTTGGGAAACAAGAAACAAGATTTCTACCTTCTCCCAAGGTGACCGCGAGTCCTTCAAAAATGCTTGGGGGAGATTCAAGAATTACCAGCTTGAATACCCGCATCATGGATAGGCGGAACCTCAACTTCTCAACACTTTCTATAGAGGTCTTAACTTAAATTATCAAGTTACGCTCAACAAAACTAGCAGAGGAAACTTCAGTACAAGGATCCAGAGGAAGCTAAAGAGCTGATCGAGAACGTAACCTCAGGAAAACGCTTTGAGAGGATGGATGTCGAAAAGAGCGATCCTATGGAGTTAACAAAAGATGATCCTCTTTCTGAAGTTAAAGGAACTTTAGCATCAGTTCAAGCTCTCCTAGGAGGACAAAAAAAGATCTAAGCTGACTTACAAATATAAACATGAACGAAATAATCAAGTGAAGTCTTTTGACCTAACCGGTTCTCAACCCAAATCCAACGAAAGCAGCTTTACCAGAAATTACAATGCATCTATTAAGTCACGGGAAGGAAAAACAAAGTCGAAAATGAGCCAAGTCTTAACGGGCAACCGAGAGATAGCTTACAATCTCAATGGGAAACTGGACTTTATTTATTCTGAGATGATGGAGAAGTTTGAAGCTCTCAGTGATCATGATAAGAGGTTGGATGGTCATATTCCAAACAATGCAATTCACATCAGGAGAGAAAAAGGATTTCTTCCCGGAAGGACCGATATAAACCCTAAGAGCCAAGTGAATGCAGTTACAGTGAGAAGTGGAAGACAGCTCAACAAGAATGTGAAGGAAGGTATCACCATTGATGAGTATGTAGGGATTAGACATGCTGAAAAAGATGATTCCCACCCAATATTGGTTGATACTCCTAAGTATAGCACCATTCTTTTTCCAGAAACAGAAGATACTGATCAAGCTGATGAGTTGGAGGAACATAATTCCGACCTTGGTGAAAACGAAGTGCAATCGGAAAATGAAGAGAGTGTTGCCCGACACCAACACAGCGTCGATCGTTACCCACAAGGTGTCGACCGTCATCCTCGTGTTGTCAATCGACACCCAGTTATCCCTGATCCTCAAATTTCCAAATCTGCTGAACCTGTCCCACCTAGTGTTTATGTCCCCAAAACTCCCTTTCCTCAAAGCAATTCGAAAGTGAAGAGAGAAATACATAAAGTGATCTGCAAAAAGATAAACGTTAAGATAATTGTCGAGATTCCACTTGGTGACACCATAAAAATTTCTCTTGCAATAAAGAAATATTTAAAAGATGCGGCGACCAAAGGTTTTGAAACAACAGAGCACTACGTAATGATAGTTGGCAAAGATATAAGTGACGAGATTCAAGGAAATAAACCTGCCAAACTTCAAGACCCTGATAGTTGTTTCTTGATTGCAACATCCACAGTGAGCGACTTTTAGAGATCTCTCTGCGATCTTGGCTCCAGTGTGAATTTAATGCCTTATTCCGTTGCAAAAGCCCTTGGCCTGACTGAATTCAAACCGACCACAATCACTCTCATCCTTGCTGATAGATCTGTTAGAGTGCCGGAACGTATCCTTGAAGACGTTCCCATAAAAATAAACGATTGTGTTATACCTGTGGATTTCATCGTACTAAAATAAGAGAAAGAACCTAAAGATTCCCTTATTTTTGGAAGGCCGTTCCTAGCAACAGCTGGAGGGATCATTGCTGTTAAGGAAGGACACATATGTTTAAATATCGGAGATATAGCAATAACCTTCGATATGGAAAAATTAGTCAAGAACCCTTGATCGATGGTCAAACTTACGCTGTAAATTATATCTCTGAGCTTGCTGATGAATCTTTCATGGACGTTAGTTCGAATGATCCCTTAGAGAGAACTCTCACAACTCATGAGAAGGAAATATTTAGTATAGATGACTGATATAGTCTATTTATTATCAGTTTTAGGCCATGTTATAGGCTCTATTTAGAGTCTATTTAGAGTCTATTATGTGTATTTAGGCTATGTTTTAGAGTACTTACAGATCCAGAAATGTCTTGGAGATATATGAGATACTTGGAGCTTTTGGAGCATCTAAAGGAGAAGAATCAGTAGTTGATCACCTAGGGAGTCGACGAAGCCATCGATCGATGGAAAACACTTGGCTTCGACCGATGATTAAAGCCAAAGATCGATCGATGTAGCACACTTGCCATTGATCGATGATAGCCGATGAATAAAGCCCAAGTCATAATGACGAAAATATCCTGGACGAGTTTTGACCTAAATTTAGGGTTTTATATTTATATCTTGAGAAAGACAGAGTTTTATTACAACATTTTAGTTCTATTCATTTTGTATTAGGGTTAGGAAAGAAAGGAGAGACTCCTTCAGAGTTCTCCTGGAACTCCTTTGGTTTTTATATATTTTATATCTATTCTATTCATCTATGATTTATGTGACAAAGATCATGTTTGAGTAGTTACTATATAGATTTAGGGTTGAATGATAGCAATCATGGGTTAGCCCTAAAATAGGATTGTTAGGTTAAGTTAATATCTATCAATTGAGTTGTGTTTAATGCTTGCATTCTAGAGTAGCTAACTAGGATCTCGAGGATAAGACATGGACAACTATGAGAGTAGGTTTTGTGTCATAATAGATTATGTTGAACTAGTATGTTAGGCATATGTGAGAGCTGGTCTAATAAGTCTGGTGGACTTATCAAATCTCGCCCATACTTCTTTTTGATTTCACCGTCGATCGACACCATGCCTTAGCCGTCGATCGATGGTCTTTCTTTTTGCTCGCATACGAGAGTTGGAGTAAAAATGGTCAAAATAGTTAACATTTGAGTTCTAGAATATTTACATTTTTGTGCTTCCTATCCCCTATAATTCATTAAGCTTGAAACCCTAGATCTAGCATATTTACATTCATATTTACATCTAGTTAATTAATAGAATATTTCCATATTTGCATTAGTAGCATATTTCCATATTGCGTCCTACTTCTTGACAAGAAATATTTCTTTAATCTGATTATTCACTACCAATATATATATTTACCTAGCTTTGTCTTTAGAAATAAGAAATCTATTGTGTGCCTTTGCTCTCTGTGGATTCAATCCCTAAGTAATACACATGATCTCCCTTGGCAAGAGTATTATTGAGTGTGTTAAGATTATGGTTAATTTGACAGTTGATTGTTTATGATATTTATACCCTGCTAGAATAAACAAACACACTGTGTCAAATTTGGCGCAGTTGCCGGGGAGCATAGATCGTCATTAGATTTAATTTCTAGGATTTAGTCTAGGTTTGTTACTGATTTTTAAGTTACTAGTAATTTTTCTTTCCCTTTGTCTTCAGGTACATGCAAAGAATCACCAGGAGCAACAAAGGATAAGAACTAATATCACCCTCTGACCCTGACAGACTTGAATGCTCGATCCGTAAACAAAGACGACAAACATCGATCGACAACACTAGTACCGCATCGACCGACACTTGTTCATGGAGCACATTGACCATCATCCAAACTCCACCGCCGACTGACATTGATCAATCAGGATCGATCAACATCAACCTACCTTCATTGATTGACAGCAACTTACTCACATCGACCGATACTGCTCACTTAGAGTTGATCGACACCAACCAACCCGCATCGATCGACAGAAGCAGACGAGTCCAGATGGTTTCGACTTTTATACTGATTAGGGATGAGAATGGAAACCTGCATGACCTCGAGGGTCATATGTGTAATGCCGCAGGTCAAAGAATCAAAGAGGATGGACAAAAGCAACACGTCAACGCATTGATTGATGATGATTTTTTGGCAGGAGGTTAAGAGAGAAAAGCTCCAAGAAGGAGATTTTCGTGTGGAAATTTCTATGTCATTCGGAAGTTCGTATTGGTGTCGATCGACATCATGCAATCAGCATTGATCGACAACAGATCCAGCAGCATCAGTAGCTTCGTGTGAATCGACCAACGTTGATCGATACAGACACGAGATAATCGACCGACAGAGAGATAGAAGCGTCGATCGACGCACCCCATTCAGCGTCGATCGACAGATGAGAAAGCCGATTCAACTACCAAGCATCAATGCCAATTTAATTGTGCGTCCGACCATGACAGCTTGAATACAAAAGACTGACACATCTAAAGCCATGGATCTTGATAGAGAAGATGAAGTCCATTCCAAGAGGAAGCAAAAGATCCACAAACATCAACGCATAAAAGCCAATGAAAAAGAGGTTTATAACTTTGTTAAAAGAGTCTCCAAAATTCCTTTAGACATCCCTTTTGATGAAACTTACTATACGCACAGGTTGTGGATGTTTTCCATGGAATCAAGGGAGACATAAGAGGATATAGAGATGACATTCAAACACCCAGAGAAAAGATGAAACAGAGGACTTATTTGAAGAAGAAAAGTGGCCCTGGGAAGTTTGCGGTGCCATGTTTAATCAAAGGCAACGAATACCCCAGTGCCCTTTGTGATAATGGATCATCAGTAAGAATCATGCCAAAAACTATGGCAGCTGAGCTTAACCTGAAAGTGGAACCCTCCAACGATTCTTTCACATTTGTAGACTGCTCAAAAGTGAACTCATGAGGGATAGTAAAAGATGTTCAAATACAGATTAACAACACCCAAGTCCCAGTAGACTTCCATGTGATGGATATCCAGATTGATTGGAACTCTTCACTACTACTTGGGAGAGCATTTATGGCCACAGTGGAAGCCATATGCGATATGAAGCAAAACAGGTTGTATCTATCCTTGGTTGATCAAAACTTTTTCTATGAACCTGTTAAGAATAAGAGCAAGGCTACCCTGATTGAGTTGTCTAATGATGTAGAACTTGTGGCCACATGCTTCTGCAATTATGAGTTCAACGAGGAACCTGAAGATGGAGCATCGATCGACACCCAACCCAGAGCACCAATCGACGCGTTTACTGTTCAGCAGTCGGTCGACACCCACCCTTGTTATCGATCGACGGCCTAACCCCAGTACCGACCAACACCTGCCACACATATGGCAATTACACCCCAGCCTACCTCGAGTACAACACAGATTACAGAGTAGAAGAGCTAATCGAGTACTGTGGACTGCACTGGAAGAGGCTGGTGTTTTTCAAATTTCCATCAATTCAGGAAATCGACGTCGATCGACGGCAACCATTCGCCATCGATTGATACTGACCAAGAAGCAAAGTCCGAACTAGATTCAGATGATATTAGAATGCTTGCAATGGCCAACGGAGTTGGAAATCTGTTCGGGCAACAACTTGGTAATCAAACATCGATCGACAACCACCATACACCACCGATCGATGGAGAAGGAGAGCTGACTGAATATCATGACCTAGTATCAGACGACGCCAGCTGGGCAAAAGTGGATAGATGCACATCGATCGATGCACCTCATTCAGCGTCGATCGACATAGAGTAACCAAAGAATGAGCCGGTTCGTAATATTCCATACACGTCTCCACAGCTTAGATCGATCGACAATATATAGCGTGCATCGATCGACAGTACCCTTCCGAAGTTCCACAAATTTTGTACTTCAACTGCATACTATCTAGAGAGTTCAGCATCGATCGACAGGACACACCCATAATCGATCGATGGTTGTATCGAGAATGGCACAAGAGCTTATGATGCTAAACGCAGAAGAATTTTCCATTGGGAAAAGAAAGATGAGTATGGCATCTACAGAGATGAGAATGGTAATGCACGAGCTACAAACGGAAGAGTAGTGAATGTGCAAGATGAAGACATCATAGCAGTTTTAGAGAGAGCTACTATGTTTGAGCAGAGCTATAAATGTTTACCAGAACATGCAGCAAGGATCTGTATGTCTATGGAGAATCAAAGGACATACAGCAGAACAGAGATTGATGATATTGTGCATGAGGTCTACAAAGATTAAGAGATGTCACTGGATGAGTTCTACACAAGCCTTGATGATGTCTACTATCCTATAGATAGATGCCTTACCAGTTTGACTACACGCATGGATGAGATGAAGCAATATTTGGATACTATACAAAGACAGCATGCGATTAGGCCAGGCGAACGAGCATCGGTCAACGGCACCCTACGACCGTTGATCGACACTGAAGCCAACCGACATAAGACTGCAGCAGAAACACAATTGAAAAATAGGTTTGACGAGATTGTCTTTTCTTAGAGCCTAATGAAGGAAGATGTTTCTCAACAATTGGAATATATAACAGAGACTACAGCTGCAAGACTTAGAATGCTACAGCGTAGTATTGAGAACCTACAAAGAAAAATGCATTCAGTGGAGGTTGCTAGAGAGGTTACAAAGAATGAGAAAACCAGAAGTGATGAAGCAATGAAGAGCTTTATTGGTACATGGTTTCAGATGAGCAGAAAAGATGTAGACACTTGTTTTCCAAGTGTTGATCCACCTACATACTAATCAGAAAGTTCAAAACATCGAGATTAAGACTATAAACAAGCGCTGAGTAGGAGGCAACCCACTGTTTAGTAAGTTTTAATTAGTTTTCTTGATTATATTAGTCTAATTTTGGATTTTATTATACTATTACAGGATTTTAAAAGAACAAGGAACATGATTCTGTACAGAGCATCGATCGACAATTGATCATTGTCAATCGACGGAGTAACCTAAGCATTGATCGATCGCCACTAAACCGTGTCGATCGACGGTCACTATCATCAAGTAGATATACCGTTTTCCTTTATTAAATTGTGTCCTTACTGTTTATTTCTTTCATCAATCTTGGACTGAATAACACTGGTGATAGTGTTGTTTAACTCTGGGGGAGGTTTACTAATAAAAAAAAAAGAGAGAGTAGAAACTTATAGGTCAAACGTCGATCGACACCATAGAGTCACCATAAGTCGACAATGGATCGCGACCATCGATCGACACAACATACATCACATCGATCGACACAACATTCCTCACATCAATCGACACTCTATTATAGAGTCTGGTATCGAGTTTCTCTCCTAAACTACTTACTTATGATTTACATTTTTCCTAACCAATCCAAGTCTTGGGGAGGTTCGCTAACGATATTTGATTTGTTTTGAGTTTTATTTGCTATATATATATATATATATATATATATATATATATAAGTTTTTCAAAAAAAAAATTATTGAGTCAAAGGGGATTATGATCAAGATTTATTATTGACTAACCACACTTTAGCACCATTTTTAGAAGGTTATTTGTAGAGATTACTAGAGATACTAAAGTGGATCATCCTGCCAATATACAACACTTGTTTAGAAAGTTTGAATTTCCAACACTAATCCTGATATTATCAGCTTGCTTTGGGGCTTGGTATACACTGGATCGGATTCCTTCTGCAAGTCTGTAGGTACAAGTCATTGCACCTTTGGTTCCCTTCTCTCTCTCTCTTCAGTATCTACTTAAAAGCTTAAAAGATTGAGGTGATTTCCCGAGATGCAGAGGGGTAGGTACATTACCAGTTACCCAATTATTCTAATTCAGAGGAATGATCACACATTGTTGGAAGCGAGAAATGGGTAAATTACCAATAACCCCATTATTCGCCTACGACTTTGCCCAAAAAAAAAGAAAAAAAAGAAGAAGAAATCTAAAAAGATTCAGAGAAGAGAGAAAAAGAGGGAAGAAAGGGATCAGAGAAGACTTTGTGCCTAGTTGTTCAGATACTTGTAGAGGTAAGAATCCATGTGTCCTTTGATCGATACTCCCAAGCTAAAGCATACACTTTTATTTTATGCAAAGAAATAAGATCAATAGAGGGGCGAGTCAAGCTAGTATTTGCTAAGTTGTTGGCAGAATGGATTTGGTTGCTATACTAGGATAGAGTATATAAAGTTTCTCTGTGATTGACTTGATAGGCTGTGGTTGCAACAAAGTAGGGTGATAATTTTACTTAGATATTATGTGAGTCTCCACTTTTCAAAATCTCTTTCACAAGTTTGTTTGCTTGAGGACAAGCAAAATGTTAATTCTGGGAGAGTTGATATAGCCTATTTATTACCAGTTTTAGGCCATATTATAGGCTCTATTTAGAGTCTATTATGTGTGTCTAGGCTATGTTTTAGAGTATTTGCAAATCCAGGAACGTTTTGGAGATATATGAGATACTTGGAGCTTTTGGAGCATCTAGAGGACAAGAATCCGTAGCTGATCATCTAGGGAGTCCACAAAGCCATCAATCGATGCAAGACACTTGGCGTCGACCGATGATTGAAGCTTGTGCTCGATTGATGTAGCACACTTGCTATCGATCGATGATCAATGCCCAAGTCAGAATGACAAAATTACCCTGGACGAGTTTTAACCTAATTTTAGGGTTTTATATTTATGTCTTGACAGAGACAAAGAGAGGATATCATACAAGTTTTAGACAAGTTTTTACAGAGCATTTTAGTTTTATTCATTTTGTATTAGGAGAGAAAATAGAGACTACTTCAGAATCCTCCTGAAACTCCTTTGGTTTTATATATTTTATATCTATTATATTCATCTATGGTTTATGTGTCAGAGATCATGTTTGAATAGTTACTAATTAGATTTAGGGTTGAATGATATCAATCATGGATTAGCCCGAAAATAGGATTTTTAGGTTAAGTTAATATCTATTAATTGAGTTATGCTTAATGCTTGCATTATAGAGTAGCTAACTAGGATCTCGATGATAGGACATGGACAACTACGAGAGTAGGTTATGTGCCAGAATAGATTCTGTTGAACTAGGCTGTTAGGCACATGTGAGAGTTGGTCTAATAAGTTTGGTGGATTTATCAAATCTCGTCCATAGTTCCTTCTGTTTTACCGTCGATCGACACCAGGCCTTAGCCGTCGATCTATGGTCTTTCCTTTTGCTCGCATACGAGAGTTGAAGTAAAAAAGGTCAGAATAGTTAACATTTGAGTTCTAGAATATTTATATTTCCGTCTTCTTATCCCCTATAATTCATTAAGCTTGAAACCCTAGATCTAGCATATTTACATTCATATTTACATCTAGTTAATTAATAGAATATTTCCATATTTGCATTAGAAGCATATTTCCATAATGCATCCTACTTCTTTGACAAGGAACATTTCCTTAATCTGATTATTCACTACCAATATATATATTTACCTAGATTAGTCTTTAGAAATAAGAAATCTATTGTGTGCATTTGCTCTATGTGGATTTGATCCATAAGTGTTACACTTGATCTCTCTTGGCAAGAGTATTATTGAGTGTGTTAAGATTATGCTTAATTTGACAGTTGATTGTTTAGGATATTTATACACTGCTAAACCAAACAAACACACCGTGTCAATGACCGAGCCGATGAATGTGCTAGATTGCTAGATGCATATGAGGGAGTCATGTATCGATGCAGCGAAAATAGAAATTTAACAGAATATCGACCGACGTCCAGCAAAGTCGAAAGACAGGACTAAGGAAAAAACCCCAACAGTGGTGTTGAAGCAACTTCCCACTGGGCTTAACTACGCTTTTCTCTATAAAAATTCTTATCTCGTCATCGTAAACGCTAATCTGAGCGCTGGAGAAATGGTTTTGTTACTCAACAAGCTTCGTATTCACCGAAAAGATTTTGGGTATTCCCTTGACGACATTCCAGGCATCTTACATGATTTATGTATGCATCGGATACACCTAGAAGACGAGTCAAAATCTTTTGTTGAACACCAAACAAGGTTAAATCTCAACTTGAAGTAAGTAGTTTAGAGCGAAATTTTGAAGCTCCTGCAAGCAAGAGTAATCTATCCAATCTCAGACAGTAACTGGGTGAGTCTAGTACACGTTGTTCCTAAGAAAGGAGGTATCACTGTAGTGAAATATGATAAGGATGAACTGATCCCGATGAAGACTATAACTGGACACATGATGTGCATTGATTACAGAAAGCTAAATGCTGCCACCAGGAAAGATCATTTCCCCTTACCTTTCATAGATCAGAGGTTAGAAAGACTTGCAAACCACCAATATTACTGTTTCCTCAATGGTTATTCTGGATTTTTCCAAATTCCTATCCCTCCAGACGACCAAGAAAAGACTACCTTCACATGTCCTGACGACACATTTGCTTACTGCAGAATGCCCTTTGGACTTTGTAACGCTCCTGCTATGTTTCAGAGATTTATGATGTCCATTTTCACAGATATGATCAAAGATTTCATGGAAGTATTTATGGACGAATTCTCATGCCTCAACAACTTATGCAAGGTATTAGCCAGATGTGAAGAGAAGAACTTGGTTCTGAACTGGGAGAAATGTAATTTCATGGTTAACGATGGGATTGTTCTAGGACACAAAGTTTCAGCTGCTGGTATTGAAGTAGACATAGCTAAAATCTAAGTAATGACAAGCCTTCCAGCCCCAACTAACGTGAAAGATATAAGAAGTTTTCTAGGACATGCTGGATTTACAAGAGATTCATAAAAGACTTCAGCAAAATTGCTAGACCTCTAACTGCACTCTTGGGCAAAGAAGCTAAATTTGAATTTACTCTCGAGTGTTTGGAAGCTTGTAAAGAAATCAAAAGTGCTCTTGTGAGCGCTCCCATTGTGCAAGCTCCAGATTGGAGTTTACCTTTCAAAATAATGTGTGACGCCAGCAATTTTGCTGTAGACGCTTACTTGGGCAGAAAAAGGACAAAAAGCTGCACGCTATCTACTATGCTAGTATAACTCTTGATGACACACCAAGAAATTATGCGACAACAGAGAAAGAGCTGCTGGCTGTTGTTTTTGCTTTCGAGAAATTTCGATCCTACCTAGTCAGTTCTAAGGTTGTTGTTCATGTTGGAATGCATGAGTGTTTGTCTCATGTCAAGAGAATATTCAGTTAACTTGTAACTGAATCCCCTTCAACCAAGCAACAGGAACTCACTATTCAAAGGAAGAGACAACCAACTGGTGGTTGAATCCTCTTACACAGCTTAACAATACAACCAAATGTCCCAGAGAGTACACAGGTTATATGAAGCAGCCTACACTATAACCAATACCCTAGATAGTAAACTGGTTATGTGTGGCAAAGCATCTCTAGTTTGAATCTATCCTTCTACTGTAACACAACACTTTGAGTTTGTGTAGTTAAGATGAAGAGGATATAGAATCAGTAAGCTAGAGTTTAAGAGGAGATATAGAAGACTTTAGAGTGAGTTTTACAAGTATTAGGCTGCTTTAGGAGAAAGAGAGTTAAGGCAGCCTCTAAATCATAATGTTTAACTCCTTACATTGTGAATATTTTTTAGACACAAGTAAGAGAGAGAGAGCCACAAAATTAGAGAGAGAAACTTGTATATTGATTCTGGTAAGTGTTACAAGAGATGGTGAAGGTCTTTAAATAGACAATCACTTACAATAAACAATTACTAAAACAAGGAATGACTAAACAAGTAATATAATGGGGAAATGGAGAGGCCAAGAGGATATAGACAAGGGGAGGCACGACCAGATGAGGAGAAATGGACATGAGAGAGGTTGGCACATCCTGCTTGTGTGAAAGTGACAAGTATGCTCTTCTCCTTATGCATCACATGTGATCTTTCTTGCTTCATTCAAACCAGATCCTTTCTTTTGAATTCAAACTGGTTTTCTTGACTTATAATAGGTTCCCAACGTCCATATTAAGTATCCTCAACTCCTTTCTTGCCTTGCAAGGTAAGTTAGGTCAAGATGATAGCTTGTGAAGCAAGACTGTACATACAAGCCCAAATCAGTTCCTCTTGATGCACTTGTCTTTTATCATGAACTAACTCCTTTCCTCTGGTTATTCTCTTCTTCATTTCAACAGTTCACACCGATCACACTGCTTTGAAATACTTAATTCAAAAGAAGGACGCTAAGCCAAGACACCTGCGATGGATCTTGCTGCTGCAAGAATTCGATATTGAGATTAAGGACAAAAGAGGAGTGGAAAACGGTGTCGCAGATCAATTGTCACGAATAAGAATTGAAGACGACGTTCTGATCGACGATTTTCTACCTACATAAAATGTCTACAAAAACGAGTCAACATTCATTGGACATGTTGCGTTAAACACAGAAAAAGCAACGATCGATACTCCAAAGGATTCGATCGATACCTCGCAAAGAAAGGAGGAGATAGTTGAGATTGAGATAAAAGTCACCTGTAACCCTACGCAAACCAGATTGGATTCTCCCAGAGGTAGAAGTTTAAGTCGGGGGGGGGGGGCGTTAAATGCGACTAGATCATATAGGCCATGGTACACCAATATAGTAAACTATCTTTCTGCAGAAGTAGAACCAGAAATGTTCAAAGGATATGCCAAAAAAAAACTTCTAGAGTTGTAAGTGGGCCTTTATCGTGTTTTGGACCCTCTTGGGCAGTTTTCAAACTTAGGTTTTTCTACGATTTCTTTTGGAGAAATCTCCTTTCGTATGGTGCTGGTCCTTATAGCATTAGTTTCCTTAGGTTATGGACAATAATCATATAGTTATGACGATGATGGTGTTAAGTCAACCAGTATCACTTTATACAACTGAATCTCGAATTTTTAGGAAAGACGAGTCTTGCGATTTTTATCGTAAAAATTCAACGGCGAGTCCAATCGAAATGTAACAGGATTCATTTGATCAGGACTTTGAGAGTTAATCCTTGGGAAAGCTCGAGTCATAAATCGTCCCCCCCCCTAGAGCGGGATGAACTGATCCGTGGATCGTCCCCGCCATAAGGCGGGGGTGGTTCTATAAGGAATGTCGCCGCGTTAGGGAGGGGTTCACCATGGGTGATCCCTACCCTAGGGTGTGGTGGTTTGTCGAGGAACATCCCCTCCCTAGGGCAGGGTTGACCGTTGATCGTCCCCGCCATAGGGCAGGGTGGTTTGACGAGGAACGTCCCCGCCCTAAGGTGGGTTGGTTTTATGTGGAACATCCCCGCCATAAGGCGGGGTGGCTTGCCTTGGAACGTCTCTGCCCTAGGGCAGGGTGGTCTGTTCGTGGAACGTGTTCGTTCTCTAGATCTTCCCAAAGCTGTTTCGAAAGATTTTCTGAAAGAGCTGGATGGCAACACCGGACGTTGAGTTTGAGACTGACATTTTGGTCCCAACAGTTTTTGGAGCCATTTTTTGAAGACTGGACGATCTTTTGTCGAGGGTCATTTCTTCGAGTTCTTTACGAAGTTTTTACTTAAAGAACAAAATTTTTTTACTGCAGTGGTCTTCCGGCGTTGATTCCGTCGTAACTGGTTTCGACCAATAATATCCAAGGTATGATGACTCTCCCAACAACCTAAGAGACACGAATCTATAGATTATCCTGACTCTCTCAATGAATCCTAAAGACAGATTTCTATGCAAAGACACTCTTTGACAAAAACAAGTAAAATGATTATATTTCTTAAAGATTGAAAGGTGAATATTACAGCACACTTAAAGAAGCTTATGTTTGCTCATAAACATTAGTATAAGTCTAAGAAAATGGAAAGCAAATCAAATATAACGAAAACTAGCTGTTGAAGGATTTCTTGATTTAAAGAGCTTGATTCAAGGGTCGAGATGATGTCTTTGTATCTGGATGGTTTAAGGCAGTAGGTAAGCTTCTTAGTAACTTCTTTAATGCATATATATTGGTAGAAATCGTGTCAATCTTGATGGGAAAAGAACTGTTGAGTATTGATGGCTTTTGACTCCAAAAATGGCAAGTATGGTCCTTGCTGATTCTGAACTATTTGGTGGATGCTGGTGCATTGTAAGAACATATCTGACTCTCCTGGATGTTTGGATTGGTCTCCTGAATGGTTAGATGTCTCCCCTGGTCGCCAATGCTGGTTTGCTATTGATTACACCAATGATCTTCAAAATAAGGCAACTCGGGCCACCTTTGACTTAAAAATGGCATATCTTCTAAACCACTAATCCTTTTGGTATGAAACCAATTCTTAGTGTGCACTTGTTGGGTGTAGAATCCAGGGAAACCAGTTTCATGGATAAATCCTTTTGGTTTGTCAGATATGGCACTTTGATTGCACATATGTCCTGGTTGGCTTCTTTATCTCTTCTCAGCTTCATGTTCTCCACTGATTTCTTTCTCCATGGTTGATGCTGACTTGATGTCGTCATCATACCCTCTCCCTTGAAGAAGTTTAGACTTCAAAACTATACAATCTGCACCAAAATAGAGCAAGTTAGATTTCATTCTCCTTTGAGAGTCTAGAACCTTACCTTCATATTTTATTGGTTTTGGAGTGGGTTGTGCATCAGGTGGTTTTCCTTTGAGCAGATAAGATATGATTAATCCTCTGTTTTCCTCTGGTTCTCTTGTTTTCGGTTTTGGAGCTTGTGGTTCTTCTCTCCAGTCCATGAGTACTCCAATGGTACCTGTTTCTGCCTTGACACTTAAGGAAACCAGCAAGTGCATTATACTTGAACTTAAATCATTGAAATCTGAATACTTGAAAGTATGACTATTTAATATATTATTCCAATATTCAACAAGTTCATATTTATTACTTACTAGAGTACCAAGTGTGAGAGTTGGTAACACCTCTGGTTTGAGAGCAGTGATTGGTGTTGGCTGAGATTTGATAATCACACTGGTGTGAAATGTGTCTGCTCCTGGACATTGCTCCTCAATGTTTTCCTCAACTCCTATATCTTTCTGCTCATTAGTATTTACTGCATCAACATCCCTTGGCAAAGACAAGTGCATTATACTAGAAATAGACATTTCAGGGGCTAGCTGAACAAGATTATCTTTAGATGCATCTACCTCTGGTGCTACTAAGTGGAAATTCTCTACTGATCTAGTTGGACAAGCTGCAGCATAATGACCTTTTTGATGACATCTATAACAAATTATGCTAGTTATCTTTGAGAGTTCAGAAGACTTACATTGCTTTGCCTTCTGCTTTGAACATTGCTTTGCCTTCTGCTTTGAAAATTTCTTTCCCTTCTGCTTTGAACATTGCTTGTGCTTCTTGGTTTGTTGCTCTGTCTTAGCTGGAACTTTCTGTATTGGAGTTTTAGACCTCAACTCTGTCTTCTTTGAACTATGAGTTGGATATCTGATTGGATACAGATCCTTGATCTGAGAGTTGGTATACTTCTTTACATACTTATCTCTCATGATTTCTTTAAGGTCTCTCCATGTGGTGATAGGTAGTTCCTCGTAAAACCTTTTATCATCTTTTTCTTGTACCCACCATTTGAAGCCTTCATCTCTAAGCTGGTCAATAGCATAAGCTAACCTCTCTTTCTTCAGGATATTTTTGTAGGAAAACCATTCACCTAGATTTCTCTCCCATTCTAGATAATTTCTTCTTCCTGAAAAAGTATAGAACTTAGTTTTATTAGCACCTTTATGATCAACAAAACAGTGAACTAGATGGCTGTGATTGCTAGAATTTTGTTGTGGGGCTGTCAGTGAAGGGTCTGGTGGCTTTGGATCCACATAGCCAGATCCTGGTGCATCTCCAAGTCCATGTCCTTCTTCTGGTCGTGCAAGACCAGACTGTTCAAGCTGTGTCAAGTGATCACTCATGATCTGTATGGCCTCCATAAGCTGGTTCATCATGATGATCTGGTTCTGATCTTGTTTTTCCATTTTTGTTCCTAAAAATAACCTTTAAAGATCAAGTGTGGATGGGAAGTACGGTCAAAAAATTCCAAACAGAATTATGAGAATGCTTGGACCAACTTTTATAAAAACTGTGATGCAAGTTATATATATATATATATATATATATATATTGAATGCAATGGTGCACAAAATAAATGAGAATGCTATGTAACTATGCAAGAAATAATTCAAATGCAATGAAACAAATATCTAAGATGGATGCTAATGATTTTCCTCTTTTTTTGACTTTTCTTGTTTATGGAAATGGGAATGCAATCAAACCTAAAATGGTAAGGGGATCTAGGGAAGGAGCCCATCCGTTATATGGTTTACTTAGTTTTCGAAGAGAAAATGGGAAAAAAGTGGATAAATGTCAAATTTCCTAGATAACCATGAAAATCGAGAGAGATAAGGAAAACTCGGATTGGGGCAGAACTGGAAAGACACGACCATAGAGTCAAGGCTCCAGACTCAGACACACAAAAATTCTCAGCAAACTTAGCACATAGAGAAATAGGCAAACTTTGCATTTTTGTTATCGAATTGTGACTCAATTAGGTTTTTGCAGTCTTAGGTTATTAGAACTAGAGAACTCCCCGGCGGCTTATGTGGCCAAAGGCTCTTATATGTTGTATTCACTCTTACGCAAAATCGGAATAAGATCGTATATGCTCTCTTTCTGTTTCTCGATTTATTATTTTATATGTTTTCATTAATTGATTGCTTGAACGTTTGGCTTAGCAGAATTTTGGGACCTCAGGGAAAGCTAGGGTTTCCTAACTTTCCTCCGATCAACGGCAATCGGCGTTGTGAATTTTGGTTCCCACAGTTTGGCGTTAGAAGGATGGGGTATGATCAATCTAACTTTCAGCCACACAAAGCTCAATCAAGCATGTCTGCAGACGATCAGAACACACAACAAACTCGCGACAGTGGAGACACCCGCGACAAGGTTGACAACACTCCAGCTGTGAAAATTTATGCGGTTAACACTAATGGTAACAGCGAAGCATTCGAGGAGACAAAAGAGATGTTATCCGCCTTTGAAAAAAGGTCAGAAGAAGAAGATAAGCTCATGGGTTCCCTCGCTAAACAGGTCAAAACCCTAACAGTGAGGACCAGAGCCGTCCTCCGACGTGGAACCACTAGGATCCACGGGAGAAGGCTCAACTTCGTAACCCCGTTGGACAGGACAGGGAACTCGCAGGGGAATCCACCGGGACAAAATCCCGGCAAAATGACGCCTGTTGCAACGCGTAAAAACTCTGAAAATCCCCCACCTCTCGAACAGGGGACAGAGGAAAACGAAGTCGAACAAGTTGACTTGGATCTCAGCGACCAGTCCAATCAATTGGAAGAGGATCCTGATGTGCACCCAAGCAGGACGAGAAGCCAAACTTTTCAGCAGGATTATTCGTTCGAAAAAACCATGACGGAAGAAGAAGAGAATATCTTCTGTGTGGAACAGGAAAAGATGGCCGAAGAGGAGGCCCATGTCAACCGCAACAAAAACCGACAAACTCTGAAAACTGCTAGTATTGATTTGGACGAGATCCAAGATCTCCGCGATTACATCACCAAGACAGTTGCGAAAGTAAAAGCCATGAAGTCTCAAATCCACCATGCCACCAGTAATGCACCAGAGATCAACCTACTTCTCGACGAAGCTTGGAAAACTCCCTTCACTATGCGCATTACTGAGATGAAAATATCAGACCCTGGGAATATTAAGATCCCTATCTACAATGGCACCACTGACCCAAAAGAGCATCTACAAGCCTTCCAGGTCTTGATAGGTAGGGCCAAATTGAGGGAACAAGAAAAAGATGCCGGCTACTGTCGTCTCTTTTTCAAAAATCTCCAGAGAGCAGAACTTGAATGGTTTTCTCGTCTAAAACGAGATTCCATCGAAATTTTCCGCCAACTCGACTCAGAGTTTCCCAAACAATACTCCATGTTCATGGATCCAGAAACTTCCAATGTATACCTTGGAGTCTGTCCCAAAAGGAAGACAATCCGCTCCGTGACTTCATGAACAGACACAAAGTCATCATGGCAAGAGTTACCGGGATAAGCAACAAAGTGGCTGTTGAGGCCCTCCAAAAACGCTTTGGTATAAATCAAAGTTCAGGAAGTGGATAACGCTTGAAAAACCGCACTCGATCCATGATGCTCTTCACAAAGACACTGATTTCATCATCATCAAGGAAGAAACAAACGTCCTGTCACAGAAACATAAGCCTTCAAGGGCATCCTCGAAGGATGCATCAAACCAGAAATCAAAACAGAAAAACCCTCGAAACGACAAGTATGTCCATCACGAGGGGGAGGAGTTCCAGGGAGCGCATAACTATGTCATTAACTCCGCATCAGGGAAGAACCTTGGGAAACACGGTCAATGTCATCTTCTGTGACACGCTAAGGAGAATGAACGTCGGACTAGGCAAAATCGTGCCAACACCAAAACCATTGACCAGTTTTTCAGGCATAACATTGATGACCCTCGATCGATTTAACTCCCGGTAATGGCAAAATAGGTCACAAAGATCGTCGACTTTGCAGTAGTCAATCATTCGGCCATCTACATTGTTATTATGGGAACACCATGGATAAACGCGATGAAGGCAGTCCTGTCTACCTACCACTTGGGCATCAAGGTCCCGACTCCTAATGGAATCGCAGCAATCTAGGGGTGCCAAAAACTGTTGTGACTTTGCTTCCTGGCCAAACATAAGCTGACGCAAATCAAGACTACTTCAATGGTAAAACTAGAACGCATGAAAGTAAGTCAACCAACGACTGAAAACACTTCAAAAGAAGATAGCTCAGAAACAGCTACGCAGGCAATGGCATCGGACAACGGAAAATTTTCCAAGCCCAATGCTCTAACCCAACCGGAGGAGACCAACCCGGAAGAAGACGCTGCAGTCACTGCAACTAAGGGGATCGACGCACAAGCAACCGCCGAGTAGAAACACTTGCGGCACAATTTGAACTATGAGACGGTTTGATCCATGAAAGGGGTATGTAGGCAACTCGTCGCAAGACGAGTTCAGCTGTCTCTCTCTCTCTCAAAGGGGGGGGCGTACATATATGTATACTCATATACTCGTATACTCCCACATTTAAAAATATTTGTCCATGTACTCGATATTTTATGAAAATTTATGATAATAGAAAATGCAATATGACTTCTAAAAAGTCTCGCAAATCTCATGAATATCTCATCTCACAAAAATACTTTACATCCGCAATAGCAATCTACGATTTGCTCGCCCAAAACTTAAATAAAACAATTATCGTATAACCCGGAAATGGAAATCTTATGAGTAACCAACATATTACAAACATCTCTAAAACCCGCAAAAATATCATCCAGAAAAATGGTACAAACGGTTTTTGATTTCACGGTCGAACCCAACTTCTTGGTCGCATGGCCAAACCAGATCGAACCTGACCACCTAGTCAAAACCGGACCACATGGTCGAACCTGACCATCCCGTTGAACCGGACCACCGGGTCAAACCTGACCATCCGGTTGAATCGGACCACTGGGTCAAACCAGACCACCCAGTCTGACCAGATCTCCTGGTCGAACCCATCATCTGTATGGTCCAATCCGACCTCCTGGTTGGTCCCGACCCCTTGGTACAACCCGACCTCTCGGTCAAAACATACCTCCCGATCGAATGATCGAACCTAACCTATCGGTCACATGGTCAAAACCCGACCCTCAACCAAAACATGAGACAGTCTCGCTCTTAACTTGAAATCACTGATAACAGAAAAACATATCTTCTGAGAATAAAAGCGAGACATCGCAGAAATTCCCGAAATTCTTCTCAAATACTTATCCCTAAAAACAGTCCATCCACGACTATAAAGTAAAAAAGCTAACTCAGGTTAGAAAAAGCAATCACTTGATCTCACCCACGTTCATTGATTGGCCCTGATGGATGCACCAACCGTTCTCTAAACGAATGATAATATTAACCTTTTCGTAGAATTGGTTTTTAAACATCCGACCCAAGGATAATAGTGCTATAAAAGAAATCTAAAATTTTGGCCAGCACTTCCAGACGACTTAGAAATTATCTTTGGAGAGATGCTCGGTTCCTGATTGATTCAAGTCATATAAGCCGAAAACTTATCACATAATTCAATATCAAGACGGAATCAGGTTGAAATCACAAACGGATAATGTAAGCCAAAATAGTCATTCCAAATCCTAAAACTGAAAGTAAGCCTAGGTCTTGCCTTAAACCCACTACGTTGGTCTCGAACATCTCAAAGGCATAATATCAAAATGATAAGAGATGCCTAAACTATGTCTCTTTGCTTTTATTTGTACGTTCTTGAAACCTCTAAAAATTAAACTTTTCTTTTAACACTTGCATCTGAAAAGAACGAAAAATATGTCAATCTACAAAGAGTTAGATATGATATGACAACTCATATCTTTTCTCTACGCTAAATAATACACTCGAATGCTCTTAAAGGCAAACATAATTCATTAAACAAAATCGCAAAAGCAGTAGGGATTCAAAGCCATACATGGCCAGTCCCGATAAACATACGAACGACCATACCCGGCCCAAACAAAGCACTAACTAAGACATAATACAAAGGGACACATCCTCCACGAATATATGAACCGATCAAGGATCACCATCATAATATCAAGACATAGAGGCACCAAACGCACTTGAAGGTTGGTTCACCTCATCCTCACATGTGGCATCAACCCCGACTTCCTCCGAGTCAGGCAAAACGAAAATGGGAGCCCAAAGCTCCCAAATATTTCCCTCGATCGGAGGAGCCACCAATTCCGCACCCTCATAGTTCTTCTTAAATCCGGACATCTTGGTCGTCTCAGTCTCGTAAGTATAGTCGGAAGCTTTGAGCGCCACAAACCGCCAATAAAGCCCCGACACTCACGGAAATGGCCGATGTCCCCCTGAACGCTCTTGAACTACTCGAAGACATTCCAAAACTCGATGGAGAGATTGTTTAGAACTGTGATAACCTCTCGTTTCCCCCTTCTCTCCGCGCGACAAACTTCTCAAGCTTGGTTTGAAGTCAGCTCCTGAATTTTGCTTCGTAAACGAGCATTTTCCTTCATTCTCCTTCTCGGACATCTCGGTTTTCAAACAATGAGTCTGCGCCTCCTTGTAGCTCACTTTGAGAGCCTCATCCATCAGGTGAATACCCTACAAAAGTTCAGGTGAGTTAAGAAGGGACTTAGCGATATAACAAGCAAGGTGTAAAAACTAACTCCCATACACGATCGCTAGGCTTCCGCAACCGTTTCCGTTTGAGCTAAATCCTCCAAGTCTGGAAATTTACAGTAGTTGTCAGGGAGTGAGGTGATGAAAATCATCAAGGTCTTTATCCCCGATCCCGCAATCCGAAAAAAGGACTTGGCTGGTACTGCTCCCATCACCAGTGAGAACATCTTCAAACCACTCACTCATAGGGAACTCCTCCGCGGTAGCGTTATCCTTTTTGTAACTGATCCCCTTACCTTTGGGAGACCGACTCCTCTCCCTTGTCTCCGGAACTTCTTAGGGAAGGAATCCATCTATTTCCGGGTTAAAACCTTTCTCTGTGGACGCTTGGGTTTGGGCTCGAGAACAATGATGCGCTACCTCTGAATGAACTTGCTCTGGAGAAAAGTATCCCTGTAGAATGGACCGCCGCAAAGAAGATCCCTGACATTAGTCAAATCTTCAGGATGCGGAGGAAGGAGGCTGCAATCTGCAAAACATAAAAAGAAAACGAACGATTATATATCAGGAAAACACTTAAGCACCGAGATATCCAACCAAACTACCCTTTTTGTGCCATCTACTCTGAAAAGTGGTAAGACACTCTTCCGCAACAGAGGCGCTATCTATTCGGACAAAAAAGAAATGCTTCTGCCGTCCATATAAATTGGATCCAATCGACTTAATGTTCGTCATGAATTGCCTCGGTTGAAGGCAATAGAACTTGGCCCCCGTCTTCTGCGCCTGCAGAAAGGCCTCAAGGTAACCTATGTCAAGAGTCATTCCACACTCGAAAACTCAACACCAATATGCCGATAAGGTGTTGCAGTCCACCGGGAGACAGCTGACTTATCGACAACCGAAAGCGAGCCAAGAACTGAACTACGATTTCCAGGACACAAAACCGTAAGCGACAACGCAAAATGTGCGCTTCATAGCACGTGAAGTAGCCCGTGGGCGGAGCGTCAGCATGTTCCCCATGCAAGGGAATTTGAAACATGACTTCATCCGGAACTTGACAAAAGCTCCGAATGGTATGGAGGAATGGATAAGTACTTTGGCTTGGTCCGTCACACTCCTCTCGAATCGTCGGTCTTGAAGGACACCATGATTCAGGAGGAGGAGGCTCCGTTCCACAAGTCGCCTTCCAATACTCAGCAATCTCTTTAGGATCGAAGGAGTGGGGAAGAAGCTCAGCCTTGAGAATGATCCCACCTCCCGAACATGCAAGGTTTCTTGATTGAACACAGAGGGAAGGACATCATCTGAAGCTCTCTTGTTCAAAGACTAATCAAGCAAAAAGAAAGAGAAAGGAGAGAAGAATTTATACCTTAAGAGAAAATGCCTTGTGGAAGTAAGTAAGTAAAAATATTGAAAAACTTACTCCACACATTTATAGAAGGAGAAAACTACTATAACTACTGTCTTCGGTCTTCTCAGTTATTAAACTCCGCCTAACTTACCTAACATGACTAACACCTCGCAAGAACGCCACAATGATTCTAGCGAGCTAGGGGTTAACCGTTGGGGTCAAAATCGGTTACCACGAAATCAACGCCGAAAGACCACCGCAGTAAAAAGTTTTTGTTCTTAAAGTAAAATTTCTTAAAGAACTCGAAGAAAAGACCGTCCAGTCTTCAAACAAACGGCTACCAAAATTGTTGGGACCAAAAATGTCAGCCTCGAACTCAATGTTCGGTGTTGCCATCCAGTTCTTTCAAAAAACCTTTCAAAACAGCTATGGAATTATCCAGTGAATGAAGAGATTCACGAACAGACCACCCCACCCTAGAGCGGGGACGTTCCACGAACAGACCACCCCGCCATAGGGCGGGGGTGTTCCAAGGCAAGCAACCCCGCCCTAGGGCGGGGTCATTCCACACCAAACTACCCTGCCCTAGGGAGGATGACCCACGGTCAACCGCGCCCTAGGGCAGGGATGTTCCTAGAAAATCCACCCCTCCCTAGGGCGGGGACATTCCTTACAAAACCACCCCGCCATAGGGAGGGGATGTTCTCAAGAATACCACCTCGCGTTAGGGCGAGGATGATCCACGGATCAGTTCATCCCGCCCTAGGGCGGGGAAAATTCACGACTTAAGCTTTCCCAAGGACGGGACATGCATTAACTCTCAAAGTCCTGATCAAATGAATCCTTGTTTCATGTCTATTGGACTTGCCGTTGAATTTTTACGATAAAAACAGAAAGACTCGTCTTTCGTAAAAATTCAAGAATCAGTCGTATAACTATACGATTATTTTCCATTGCCTAAGGAAACTAATGCTACAAGGACCAGCACCATAAGGAAGGAAAATTCTCTGAAAGAAATCGTAAAAATGCCTAAGTTGGAAAATGGCACAAGAATGTTCAAAACACGATAAAGGCCCATTTACAACTCTAGCCGAGAAGGAATCCATCTGTTATGATGGTTTACTTAGTTTTCGAAGAGATAATGGAAAAAAGAGGATAAATCTCAAATTTCTCGAATAAACATGAAAATCAAGAAAGATAAGGAAAACTTCCGCAAATGGATAATGTCGGATTGGGGCAGAACAGGAAAGACGCGACCAGCCTTGGAGGGATATATAAAGAGAGTCAAGGCTCCAGACGCAGACACACACAAAATTTCTCAGCAAACTTAGCACTTAGAGAAATAGGCAAACTTTTCGTTTTTTGTTATCGAAGTTGCGACTCAATTAGGTTTTTGCAGTCTTTGGCTATTAGAGCTAGGGAACTCGCCGGCATCTCTTGTGGCCAAAGGCTCTTATCTGTTGTATTCTCTCTTATTCAAATTCGGAATAAGATCTTCTTTGCTCTCTTTCTGTTTCTCAGTTTATTATTTTGTTTGTTTTCATTAATTGATTGCTTGAATGTTTGGCTTATTAGAAATATGGGACCTCAGGGAAAGCTAGGGTTTTCTAACTTTCCTCTGATCAACAGAAATCGACGGTGTGAATTTTGGTTCCCACAAATATCATAGATTGAAAGAGTCAATCAATCCACCAGACTGAGAGAGAGTCAATTATCTTTTATTCATAGTCCATCCATCAAGATCCGTAAGCTGGTTAAACGACCATTTGCTTGTCTTCCATCAACCATCTTACCAAGGCCCATTTTGTGCCTACATAAGTAACTGAACAGTCAATTCCTCATGGTCCATTTTTGTACTATTTGGACTCTTAATGAAACATTCAAAGATTAAGATTCCAACCTTTCGAGGAAAATGATAGCTTCCATGGAAATTGTGTAATCAATAAATGGAATAATAGCATTATATACTGGAAATATTAGGGAAAATATAAATGAAATCTCAATACGGTAAATAATAGCTTAACAACTCGATTTTGAATATTTGATTATAAATCTCCTACCAAATTTAAAAAATCTTATTAATTATAAATTTACATATAATTATATTTAGTATGAAAAATATATCATTTTCAAATATAAATTAAAATTAAAATGGAAATGTAATATATACAACTAAAATATGAAGAAATTTTTTAAATATGCAGTTTAATGTATTGTAAATACCGTATATGCTTAAATTGGAAAATTGTTAAATTATAAATATATTAATAGTCATATTTAGTATGAAAATATACTATTTTCAAAAAAAATATAACAACTAAAACTAGAGATGTAATATATAAAATCATAATATGTGGAAATTTTTTAAATATCCATTTAATGTGTTGTATCTACCGTAATATATCATTTATTAAAAATCTTCATTTTAAAAGTTTTCTTCTGAAAAAAAAAACTTCTTATCAAACAAAGCACTTTATGTATCAATGTTCATCGATTTGAAAACTTGGTTGCTATTGCATATGTCAATAGATATAATTTACAGTATATACTTAAAGAGGTAGATCATTTTCTGATGAATTATCTTTTCGGTTCACTTTGTTCAACTTTGTAATTATTATAACTACTACAACTTCAATATAATTAATGTTACCTACAATAGCTATTGGAAAAGATATATTATACTCTCACTGTATAATATATTGAAGTCTGGAAAATTTTGTCTCAACCAACATAATTGTAACCACAACAATTTATGGTTTTAATATTATACATCATAACAAAATTTAATAGTTTGATACATCAATTAAATTTAAAAGTTACATATTAAACGTAGCTAATACTACATAACTAAATTGTAGATGTTTCTCTTTTCTCGAGTCTTCTTGCTTGCTCACTGAATGAGAACCTGTGAACAACCATTTCATATGATACTAATAAAATTATCATGACTGTAGAAATCAAACATGTCGGGGTACATGAATATCAGCTAATGGCAGAGTAACCATATAAACGAATCCTTAAGCAATATAGTTCATGACTGTAATTCATAAGATATTGTGTTGACAATAAAACTGAACACTATTTATATTAAAAACATATAGATATGTAACTATAAATCTTCTCCTAAAATGTAAACATCAATCTTCAGATCCTTTTAAAACCTTCACAATGAACATATAGAATTGACAACCATAAGCATACCATAGTTTTAAAACCTTCATAATGTACTAACTGGAGAATATAGAAAAAATGGTGAATCAAACTTTTAATATACATATAACTTTAATATAATAACCCGAGATAGTTCTACTTCTAGAAATGCATTATCATTCAATATGACGAATAAAACATGGAATTGTAGAAAGCAAACATGTCGGGGTACATAAATATCAGATTAGGAAAAATAACCATATATACGAATTCTTAAGCATTATAGATCATTATTGTAATGTACAAAAATACTGTGTTCTAGAAAATTAAACTGTCTATCACTTATTTTAAAAACATATAGATTCGATTATAAGTCTTTTTACTGATAATACAAAAAACTATACTTTTTTAACCCGACTGAATTCGACTTTTACAAATACATATACATTCAATAAAACAAATATAAAAAAGAACTTGTAAAAATCATACCAGTCAGGATACATGTATATCAGTTAACGAAAGTAATGTTTATGTTATCATAAAAATTTAGGAATAACAAAATTTTTGTTTATGTTATCATAAAGATTTGGAAAAGAGATCTGATATTTCTATATCATAAACATTATATAATCAAGCCGTCTAATATAAACTGAACAGTTTATGAAAGTTATACTCAATATGACTACTCTCAACCATATATATAATCAAGCCGTCTAATATAAAAATAATACACCAATTCTTCGTTTACTGTTAACACGTGTTTGTCTAAATACTTTTTTGGTATAATTGATGTTATTGATTCATTATTATTTTGTCAATATCATATTATTTTAATTTCCTACTCATTTCCAAATAAATAAAATGGACATTAATATTAATTAGTGTTTTTAATGTTGAAAATTTGAAATCATACAAATAATCAAAAAATAAGGGAACTATTAGTAGATAATAAAAGTTGAATGCTCAATAAAAATAAACAGCAACAAATGGGAAATTCATAGCACAAGTTTATATCATATTAAACATTGTAATGTTTTCCACATTTGAAACAAATTACTTTAGAGTTCTTATAGTAGCACCCGGTGTTTTGAACATTGTATTCGTGTTGGCTCTTAGACCATGTTTATCGCTAAGCTTTAAGGGTTTCTTAGTGATAATTACTCATTTAATTAAATCAGAAGAAAATAAATTCACGTGTTACCGATCCTTAATGAGGCGTTTTGGCAACCGATTTTTAGATGGTCCTTAAATCACGTGTCACTCCTATAGTTAATACATCTTTTTTGGTAATTATTTTCTCAATTTCTTTGTTTTGGAATGGCGTTTGGTTTCCTATTTTCTTTTGTCCAACAAAGAAGAGAACAACGAAACCGAAGAAAATGACGACTCTGTCGGTGTAGTCGACGTCTCCTCCGTCTGCTCCGGCCGTCTAAGGATCAGAAACCACCATGGAGGATGACTCTCTCTTTCCTCACCGCGTCGCCTCTGTCTTCCCTCGAGTTCTCTGTCAGAAGACCGATCGACAACATGCACGGAGGAAGACGACTCTCGCTGTCCTCACCGCGGCTCCGCTTTCTTCTCTCGAGTTCTCCGTCGGAAGACCCATCTATCTTCATCTCCAAAGCCACTCTTTGAAGAACAGGGGATCAAATCTTTGTGATGGACAACGATTCGTTTGATAGCAGCGGTTAGCTTCCTTTCCTAACACTGTATTAGAATCGTTTTAGGTATGTATTGAAGTTGATTGTGTTGTTAATTAAGAAGTTGATTGTGCTGTTTTGTGATTTGCTTGCTACGTCTGGATAGTAGTTGTTTGTGGTTGGTTAATAAATGATTGTTAGGTTGTGGTTAGTGAAAACGTGTGTGATGAATGCTTGTGCATTGTTTAAAATTGTTGTTTTCAATTGTTGTGATGAAGGTTGTGGTTAGTGAAAACGTGTGTGATGAATTCTTGTACTTTGTGGTTAAGTAATAAATAAGTTAGCTACTTGTCTTCTCTTCTCAACTGTCTTGTGTGGTTAGCTACTTGTCATCTCATCTCAACTCAACTCAAGTCAAGGAGTAAAGCCATAAAAAGACCCATATCTAACACGATCTTCTTCTCTTTTCATCTATTAAACCCATTCTCTCTTTCTCTCATTTCTGATCAACTCGGTGCAAAGAGTAAAGCACATTTCTTATTCTTTCTCTCTTCTATTGCATTCTAGGATATGGATTCTCCGAATCCATATAATCAGCCGTCCAATTTTGTTTACCTGTTGAACAGGCAACAAGACAGTGATGACATTCCTGTACCCTCTCTTTATGATGGTTATTCACACGGTGGGGTTCTCAGATCATCACAAATCCCTCTGTTCAGTTCTCAAACAACCGAAACTGCAAGCTTCTGTGGAGACTCACCTACGGAGCGCAAGGGAAAGGAAGAAATGGTCTCCTTTTGATGATTTAGTGCTAATTAGCGCATGGTTAAACACCAGCAAGGATCCGGTGGTAAGCAATGAGCAGAAAGCAGGTTCTTTCTGGAAGCGCATTGCAAATTACTTTGCAGCTAGTCCAAAGCTGGAAAGGGGTGAAGAACGAGAGCCTATTCAGTGTAAGCAAAGGTGGCAGAAAATGAACGACCTTGTTTGCAAGTTTTGTGGAGCCTATGCGGCTGCAACAAGACAGAAAACAAGTGGTCAGAGTGAGAGTGATGTTGTTAAACTGGCTCACCAAATCTTCTACAATGATCATAAGATTAAATTTAATCTTCACCATGCTTGGGAGGAGCTGAAAACGACCAGAAATGGTGTGCGCTTGCAAGTACACGGGTTGATGGACCACAATCATCATGCGGTAAGAAGAGAAGGTGTGAGGATGGAGCACAATCAGCAAGCTCTGAAGCAACTACGAATCTAGGTGATCACCCTGCCAAACGACCTCCTGGTGTTAAGGCAGCGAAGGCATCATGTGGTAAGAAGACAGCAGTAGATCAGGAGGGTGTGGCTCAGTTTCAAAATATGGTGTCTATCAAAGAGAAAGACATGGCACTGAAAGAGAGACTCTCAAAGATGGGACTTCTTGACAATCTCATTTCAAAAAAAGAGCCACTCTCTGAATATGAAGAAGCTCTCAAGAAGAAGCTAATCACGGATATGTTGGGTGATTAATGTGTATGTTTCATGTTTATGTGATATGTTTCATGTTTATGTCTTCTGTTTTTCCTCTATGTTTCTTTCGTATGTGTTTTTCCTCTAATGTTTATGTGTTCTGTTTGTATGTGTATCATGTTTCATTCCTGTATGTTTCAATGTTTCATGTTTCAATGTTTAATGTTTCAAGGGTTCTTATGCGAGTTTCTGTATGTTATTTTATTATTAAAATGAGTTTATGTATGTTGTTTCATATTGCTTAAATGTTTATGTCTTATTTTCTGTGTGCAGGTAGATGTGATATGCAGCAAGAGAAGGAAGCCACAAGATTATATGAAGCAAGTCAGAAGACTGTCCTTATGTTGTGTGTATAAGTCACGAGTGCGAGTTTCCGTCTGTATATGTCACGAGTGTCCATCTCCTTTGTCCTTATTATGTTTGTATAAGTCACGATTGTCTTTATGTTGTGTGTTATGTCTGTATAAGTCACGAGTGTCCATCTCCTTTGTCCTTATTATGTTTGTATAAGCAGCAAATGAAGTCACGAGTCTGTAATCAACTCGTTTCCTATATAAGTCACAAAGCATTTCCTTTGCAAAACACTCTTTCTCATCATCATCTCTCATTCTCTCCTTTTCCTTGATCACAAAAATTATTCACAAAATACAATCAAAACATATATGGCATCTTCTTCTCATAACACTTTTGAGAGAATAGATGGTGAAAGTTTTGATCAATATTTTGATCAATATATTGATCAATATTTTGATCAAACTTTTGATCAAACTTTTGCTAATTTAGCCACTAATTATGGTGATCAAGAAGTTGAAAAAAAAAAGAAAAAAACGAGTTCATATTGAAAGAAATCGAGAAGAAGGTGATCAACATTTATGGAATGATTATTTCAGTGAAACTCCAACATATCCTGAAAATCTATTCCGACGCCGATTTAGAATGCACAAGCCATTGTTCATGCGAATTGTTGATCGACTCTCCAATGAAGTTGAGTTTTTTCGACAAAAGAAAGATGCTCTCGGAAGGCTGAGTCTCTCTGCACTTCAAAAGTGTACAGCAGCCATTCGTGTCTTGGCATATGGTTCTGCGGCTGATGCTGTTGACGAATACCTCCGACTCGGTGCAACTACTACTCGGTTATGTGTAGAACATTTTGTAGACAGAATAATAATTTTATTCGGCGATGGGTACCTAAGAAGACCAACAACAACTGATCTTCAACGTCTGCTTTATATTGGTGAGCAACGTGGATTTCCCGGGATGATAGGAAGCATCGATTGTATGCATTGGGAGTGGAAGAATTGTCCCACCGCTTGGAAAGGTCAATATTCACGTGGTTCGGGTAAACCCACAATCTTTTTAGAGGCGGTTGCTTCGTATGATTTATGGATATGGCATGCGTTTTTTGGACCTCCAAGTACCTTAAATGATATCAATGTTCTTGATCGCTCACCTGTTTTTGATGACATAATAAAAGCTCAAGCTCCGCAAGTTACTTTCTCTGTCAATGGAAGAGATTATCATTTGGCTTACTATCTAACTGATGGTATTTATCCAAAATGGGCAACTTTTATCCAATCTATTCCAATACCACAAGGTCCGCAAGCGACTTTATTTGCTCAACATCAAGAAGCTGTCAGAAAAGATGTCGAGCGTGCTTTTGGAGTCTTGCAAGCTCGATTCGCCATTGTTAAAAATCCAGCACTTTTCTGGGATAAAGTCAAAATTGGAAAAATTATGAGAGCATGTATCATACTCCATAATATGATAGTAGAAGACGAACGAGATGGGTACACTCATTTTGATGTTTCAGAGTTCCAACAAGGAGAAGACACTGAAACTTCACATGTCGATTTCACGTATTCTACAGATATCCCTTCAAATATCGCCAATATGATGGGTGTTCGAACTAGAATTCGTGATCGAGAAATGCATCAACACCTAAAGGATGATTTGGTTGAACATATATGGCATAAATTTGGACGTCATGAAGACAACAACTGGGCTCGGATGTTGCTTTCAAAATTTTATCGTTTTTTTATTAATCCTTGTTTTTATGTTTTAATTTAAAAATTTATGTTTAAAATGTTATCTTTTAATATGTTTTATTAAATAAATAAATTTAATCTTTCAAAAAAAATAAAAAATAATAAGAAACCCAAATTAAGAAACTACTATTGTAGGCTAAAAAATTGGTGACTCTTAACTAAGATCCTTAGCTAACATTTATTAATTAAAAATTCATTAAAGTGTACTTAAGAAACTTAATGGGATCCTAGGGATGTTTATGCTCTTAACTTCCCATGTCGAATGGAACACGATTGATCTTTCATGAGGTTCTTGTTTATATTTTCAAATTTTATCATGCTGAGTATATCATCCAAAGACTTAACCTACCTCAAATTTTCATCAAATCAGTCCTTAAATTCACCCAACTCGCAGGAAGTTTGTCGATCAAATAGTGTACAAGAATTTTTTTTCAAAACGAAATACCCTTTCGAGTCAAATCGCATCAGATTGAGTGAAATTACTTAATTTGTTGAACAATAGGTTTAGATTCCACCATTTGGAAGTGTAAGAATTTAGCAGTGGTAAAATGTTGACGTCTCATCACATATGCTTTTTTATTCTTCTTCAAGATAACCACAATGCCTTAGAAGTTTTTTTCTAAGAATATAATGCACAAAAAGGTCGATTAATCGGCCTAATATCATTCTTTTACACATATAATCACCATGGATCCATGCCTCTTCATTTTCTAAAACAAATACATCGGTGTTACCAACATGATTAACTTGTTTGTCTTCAATAAGATACTTATCCAACTTCAAATGTGATAAATATAGTTCCATCTCTCGTTGCCAAATACGGAAATTCTTTCCGTAAAACCTTTTGGGCAGTATTTCAACTGAAATATTACACAATGCATAGTCCATGTCCTTTTGATTCATCTGAAAGAACAAGAAGAAAACAAACAGTATTATCATACATATAATAAAAACACAAGCGAGTAAATAAATGAATAGCAACGTTTTAAACAAATTCAATAATATAAAGCAAGAAGACTATACCTCTAGATGTTAAAAGACTGCTTTGATTTAGGAAGAGATATCAATGTAATATATAGTAAATTATATGAGGTAAAAGCTTTCATTAGAAGATACAATTAAAAGAGGTTCAAAATAGTTGAACATTTACAATATTTTAAACAAACTTTAGTGTTTAACAAATTGTAAATGACAAAAATTGGAGATATTTCAGGATTCGATATTTATTGGATGATATTTCATTCATTAACATATGTGAGAAAATATCGGTCAGCAGAAAATGAATTTTTTTTGGCGGTAACTGAAACTATATCAATTTTAATAGAAAACTACTTTTATTGATTCGAACATGTAAATTTTACTGCTTGTTAGATCAGGAAACCAAATTTTTAGTGGCGGTTACAGAAATATTATCAATTTTAATAGGAAACTACTTTTGTTGGTTGCTTACAAAATTCGTATGTGTGAGCGAATATTGGTGAGTAAAAGTTAAAAATTTCCTATAGAAACTGAAAGTGATCATCATCATCATTGTGGAACTGGTATTATTGTATAAGTGTTTAACTCAATCAAAACCAAGAAAATCATGTGTACCTTACGTTGAACTAACCCTTAAACCTTAAACGGAGATTACAAATCATGGTCTTGTAAAAATAATTTAGTAGTAAAGGTAATCTAAATACACACCATATTTGGCAAGTAAATTAATATGAGAGGTTAAAGAATCTTAATACAACAATACATGGATATAATAAGTTGTCATATATGAAATCATAATTCACAGTAAACTATTTGTAAAGATGCAAAAATCTTATACTTTCGCCATCTTCGGGTAAGTTGACAGATATGATGTGGTATGTTTCTCTATAAATTTTAAAAACATATGGACCACAATATTTTCTGATCACATCTTGAATCATTGCTTTCTTACCCGTTTGGCCATCAATCGTATGATTAATATTGATCTACATGAATTTAATAACAATATTGTCAATTGTAAAGAATTTTTACCGCATTATAAAATTACTAAGAGTAATGTGTTAAACTGTATGAGTACTCACTTCATGGTCCATAAGATTTACTCGGTTGATTTGATTTAATAGATTTTGAAATCTATACCATATTTTGATGTTGAAAGATTCACACAAAGCCCTAAAATAAATATTAATCATTTGAAACCTAAACCCTAATTCCTAAAATAAATCTAAACGTCTAGAAACATGAACCCTAATCCACAAAGTCCAAAACATGTAACTTTAATTTAACATGGGAATAACATATTATCAAATTTTGTGTAACCAACCGTATTATATGTGCTTAAACTATAGAACATGTAATATTTGTATATACAATAAGGTTTAAAGAATATGATTTAAAACCATACAATATATGATTTTACAAAATAGTTGGGGACTAAACCAAAATTAGAGGATAACAACCCAGCTAGTTGATTAGGATAGCCACATGATAGATTAAGACAAATTGGGGATTGAAAAGATGATAATTCAAAAACAGTTTAGGGAAGTTAATCCCGCATTATCCATGTCAGCAAGTTTAGAGAGGCTTAATGATGAGTTATATATGAGTGGAAAATCCAAAATATTTGAGTCACCATTAAATTTAGCTGAATTACAATGGTGAGCTAATCAGACAATGAAAGTATTTCACTTTATCGTGTGCTCAGTTAGTAGTATGATTCTTTGGGAAAATTGGTATTGTACACTAGACGGTTTTGAAGGTTTGATGGGACAAGAAATATAAGAGCCACTCTCTAACCTTTGCTTTCCGAATATGGGCGACCGGATATATGAAAACTCTTCGACAATTTGAAGTGACTTTGTGACAAATTGTTCTCAATTATTGAATTAAAGCAAAGTTTGAATTCAGAAGCAAAGTTTCAGTATGTTTGGGATCACACACGTACCCCGGACTCAAAACACAATGGCGGACAGTCTTACACACAGTGTTTGGAGTCAATCATCTTATTTTGTTCACATTGACACAAAATATCTTGTTTAATTAGCAGAACCTTAATAGAGTTTATTTGTTTTATGAAAAAAAAAATCCAAAACTATTGAGCTAAACTCAAGCCAATCAAATTACACAAATATCACATCCACTTCAGTCTTGAAAGAATTGCCACACAATAGAAGAATTATATCTCTTATATATTAAAAGACAAACATTTGTAATAAATGTGTTCACACACTAATTGACACGTAGACTCTCACAATCATTTGAAAATTAAAATGCTGACATGGCAAACTCACAATCATTTAAAATTATTATTTTCACACACTAATTTTCTTAACTCCGGTGCATGCAATTTAATGTGTTCAACTTCCACATTAGTTTTTTAATCAACTCGTTATTAGTTTCTACATTTTTAACATTTGTATTAGTGAATTGAAGTTCTCTCCATGGAACTACTGCATAATATCATTGTTGAAAGAAATAAATTACAAAATCATTAAGATTCGAATCAACTAAGATGTTGGAATGAGAATGTTTTTAAGAATTGAAAGTTTTGTACCTTGCCGAACTTGGCCATCGTTGAGGCTTTTGTACGCGAAGAGAATAAATAATTGTGATCGGTTGTAAACTAAGGAAACTGAGATAAAAAAAAAAAAAAAAAAAAAAACACCGCACAAAAATTCGGATCTTTAGATTGGACAAGTATTGCTTTTCTTTACAATGTTTTCATATCAGACCAAACACTAGAAAAAAATCAAATTGCTAGAAAAATTAGAAATTGGAAAAGCTTTTAAAAAGAAAGAAAATTCGCAAAATCATTTGAAAAACTCAATTCAGGTGTCGAATGAAGAGATACCATTATTTTTAGCGCAACTCTAACCCACATTCCCCCGATTGCATTGTTTTTATTATATTTAGGTAGAACTTTTTATAAGAAAGTACACGTTATTGGTTATAGACTACGTCAATTTTGCAATATGCCCAACAATGTTAACACGAAACTCAACTATTTTTATTGATATTCTTAAATTATGGTCTAATAATTATGTATGTAAAATAAGTCCACTACTTTTGTTTAACATTTATTTTATTTTGCTTTATATTAGTATAAGAAAGTAAGTTTGGGTTAAATATTTGAATCTGAAGAATCAAACAGAACTTGATTTGAAAGTAATACTAAACACAAACTAAAACTGATTAAGTACTCAGATAGATCTAAAATTTTAATATTCGGATAACCAAACCCGAGTCCGATCCAAACTGAAATATTTTAGATACCAAAAATATCTAAATCTCAATTATATACTTAGATATATTAATTATTTTTAATTTATATCTATTAGATATTCAATAATATGAAAATATCCAAAAATTATCAAACTAGTCATAATTAAATATTTAAAAATAACAATATTGAAAGTATCTTATTTATTTTCCATCCAAATATTTAAATTGAACTATTTTTTATGTAAATTTAAATATTTAGTTTTACATTATTCAAAATTTTATATTTTATATTATTTTATTTTCGGATTTTGAAGACTTAAGTATATTTTTTTTTAATTACAAAATTAGAATGAGTATCCGAACTCGAACACCAACCGAACCCGCAATGATTCGAACAAAATCCAAACCAAATTCAAACCAAAATTTGTAATTATCTGAATCAGATTTAAATTTCTAATTCTACAAATCTGAAATTTGAATAGATCAACTGAATCCAACAGATATCCAAATGCTTATCCGTAGAAAAATTTATATGACAAAACCTTTAGTACAATGTAAAATAAATAATTTAATCAACTATTTTACTCTGTACATGGATTGAATCGCTACCTAGTTTTCAAATAATAAGCGTACATAGATAGGTGTAAAAGCAAAATAAACATCCAACGAGTAAGGAAATTAACTAAATATTTGTATCTAATTAAAAAAATAGATTTAAATACAAAACTATGTTACAATGAAAAATTGTTGCGTATATATTAGGTTATAACTGAATTTTAGTTGATATTACTGTTTTTTAAAACTATTATTTGTCATGATATTTGGGATATTAATTTATAAATAAATACTAACAATTTTACTGATAATATTGTAGTTATGTTTACAATAATATATTTAAAATAAAAATAGTAACTAATCTATAAAATATAAAACGAAAAACTTTTCAAAATATTAAGATATAAAACACGCACAAAAAACTAAGTCAGTATAAATTAAAAATTAAAAACATAATCTTAGCCTCTTAGGGAATACAAAAATGAGGTTTTGTAATTTATTTTTATTTTATTTTTAGTAGTTTCTAAAATTTAAAATGTTGATAATAAATTATGTTTATTGGTTATTGTTACTTTATTGATGTTTTATGAGTTGTGATTGTTTCTAATGTTTTCGATATCACTGAATTTTTTTTTTCAGTCCAGAACTACAATACGTGTTTGATTTCAAATTGAAGTTACTAATTATAATTGGTTATTAATAGAGAGATACTTATGATCCAAAATCTAAGTCTTATGAATAAAAGGTTTTGCAATAAAAATAGAATTTAGTATATGGATGACCGATATATATATATATATATATATATTAAAGTTAGATAATTTATATTATTATTTTAAAATTGTATCTAACTTAATAATTTAAATTTGAATTATAAATTAATATCAAAATCAAAATTTGATGATTGTATATATATTAGTGTGCATAAGGCACATTCACTCGTCTAGTTAAAAGTATATATATATATATATATATATATATATATATATATATATATATATATGGTTGATTCATATTTTAATATAATTTACACTAATTTTGATATTTTATTTTTATATTTGAAGTAGTGTAAGAATTTTTGTAATTTATTTTACACTAACCAAAAATTGTTTTTTTCCAGCTAACATTAGCTTTATTAACATTAGATGCAATTGTTACATATTACATGAATATACAATTCAACAAATACATTTTTAAGAACTTCAAACAAGAAAAGTAATAATACGATGCCAACTTGCACAATTGTAGCATAGACTGATACGCTAACTTTACCTGATTTCATCATCGGTCTGAATGATCTTGATTTTGGCAGCCATCTATTGTGGTCACACGCCTTTTGTCGATTATAAGATCTTTGGATGTGATCCATCTGTTACATCGCAATCCGGCCCTAACACTCCCGCTCCAGGAGATAACATGTTTTGTTATAGTCATTATCCTTGTCAAATATTTTCTGCTTCTATGAAGGATTTGCTTTGATTTTTTTCCTTCTGGTATGATCCCATTCATTATATTTGTTTTCTAGATGACGTTGTTCATCAACTCTCCAATAATGTGCTTCCCCATCCTTACACATTCCTTTAACATTCAATTTCAGCCAAGCGGTTGTATTCTTCAATTCCCCAATTATATTGTTGACACTTGGGAACATCAACTTACAATCAAATACGACGTACATGTTTCATTAGATATCTTACAACAAAAATCCCTCTTTTTCCGATCCAATTCCTCCACCACCGCGAACTCACACTCCTCTGTAAAGTGGACTGGCATAATCAAATAGAGAAGTAGCAAAGATGTTTCTCCATTGACCTCGAATGAAAGGAAACGAGAGATTGTATATCCAAAATGCAGTGTACACATTAGAAAAAGTCCAGCCATGGCGGCTTAAAATACGGAATTGACAATAGAAATCCATGACACTCATCGGATAAATCCAAAAGAGACAGAACACTGCACCCCAAGAAGAACAGACTGATGCCGACACACCAATACTGTGCCGGAAAAGAAAACTCTGGATAGGAGACAAACACCACACTATTAATGATGTGGGACAACGCCATAACCATAAGAGGAAGAACAATGTTAATATTACTGCCAGAGATATCGAAAACCAGACTAACTCTCCATAGATTGAAGAATATGCAAGAGAAATGTGACATCAATTGAAAAGGTTCAATCGCGCCAACATCGTCAAGAAGACTGTAGATGTGTTACGATTAACAAGGAAGAAAAATAAGAAAATCTGGCGGCCTGAGACACCGGAGACATTAATTACGGTTGAATAAACTGTTATCTATGTAGTTGCGTCTTTTGTCGCTCAAAGACGGTTTAGTTTGGTGGACCAACCAAAATTTGTTTTAAATGTTATTATATCAAAATGAATTAATATTCTCTTTTAATTTTTCTTGTATTGATAATTAGGCGAAAGTGGACGCCTGTTACACGTCTCTCTCCTCTCTTAGTGAGAGAATATTCGTTCAAAATCTCCAGCCTTCTTATAAAAAAAAAAAATATTTCAGAAGGTTTGGTGATTGTTTGAAGGGAGAGAGAATACAATGTTTTTTTGCTTTCCAGTTTATGTGTTTCTGACTGGTTTTTGTTTCCAGCGTTGCATCTATTCCTCTGATGATCGTCCGGCTTTTGACTCTGGGAAGTGGTGGCTCCCATAGCATCTACTTTGCCAGCTTCATCTCTGGGATTCGGCGACTTAGTTAGCGTTGTTTTCACCGGCTATGTTTGATCATCGATTCAAGTTCATCTCTTCTCCACCGACTCTTGATCTCATCCTATGAAGCCTTCCTTCCCTTTGTTTAGGTTGTTTCATCTTCAAGCTAATTTTTATCTATAAATATGATTGATCGTTATAGCAGGAAGATCATAGTTCTTTGAATCGATTTAAGATGGTCGTTTCCTTTCTGAATCGATGATCCGATTGTGTTATGTCCTTTGTGAAGACTATTTTGTTTGGATGGTCTTTCACTAATATCTTTGCTGATGGCGGAGCTCTGACCTAACCCTTTCCGGAGGAAGTGGTAGTTTCCGGCTTGACGCGTATCTTTGAATCGTGTATCGATCGGACAAGTAGTGGCAAGTGACGATTACTTTCCTCTATAGTTTTCTCTCTACTGGGCTGATGGCCCGTGGAGATTTTGTAAATTTGACCTGTTGTTTAGACCTTTTGTAACATCCCGAGTTGTGATATATGGAAAGGCTTAAGAGAATTGATTTGGCTACTTATGTCACCAAAGTGCACTTACCTTTTAGGGAGCACATCTATTTAGAACTCCATAGTTAATTATGCTTGAGATGGAGTAGTTTAAGGATGGATAACCTATCGAGAAATGATTCGCGATACCATGTGAGTGAGGCTAAAGCACGGGGAAAAATAATGTGGTGATTGCAGGGTTAGTAAACAATAATTTCAAGCCTCGAAAAATTAACAGACCGACCGTTGGAACGGGATGGGGTCCACGGGCTGAGAGAGCAGGCGTGGATGACCCATTAGCTGTGGACGGTTGGGGCGTTATAAGTGGTATCAGATCTGGTTAGCTATCTTGGTTCTGACCCGAGAGGCGTCTTGAGACCTGCCGTGGGGCGCAACGAGGACGTTGCATTCTTTGAGAGGGGGTGAATTGTAACATCATGAGTTGTGATATATCGAAAGGCTTAAGAGAACTGATTTGGCTACCTATGTCACCAAAGTGCACTTACCTTTTCGGGAGCACATCTATTTAGAACTCCAGAGTTAAGCGTGCTTGAGCTGGAGTAGTCTAAGGATGGGTGACCTATCGGGAAGTGATTTGCGATACCGAGATGATTTCGAGCCTCGGAAAATTAACAAACTGACCGTTAGAACGGGATGGGGCCAACAGACCGAGAGAGCGGGCATGGATGGTCCATTAGCTGTGGACGGTCGGGCGTTACACATTTTTTGTTTCGTTTTGTATTGGGCTTAGTCTGTACTTTGGCTTTGTCCTTTAGTAAAAATTACAGATGTCAACAAAAGAAAAAAATTAGGCCAAAGTGGCCATATTGGATTTGGCTCGGTCCGAACAAAACCGATCGGTTTTAATATTGAAGCCCAGTTTCTTAATCTTAAACCTTTTGATTCCTTTTTGTCTGCGTCCAATTGTTCGTAACATACGCGGTAGGATAATCGGGGAATGAACGAATCTGAAGTTTTAGAACATGGAACAATGGTTAGTTTCTCTGTTCGATTGTCTTTTGCTCTACAGTCCTACTTTGAACAATTCTTGACAGTATGCTTCTTCAAACTCCGACTCTTAAATTCTTAATCTTTTCCTTCTTTGATTTTAGTGGAGAAAGTTTGAGGAAGCGAGATGTTGTGAGCGTGGACAGAATCAGTGAGTTACCTGAACCTTTGATTCTGCAGATATTGTCTTTACTCCCAACAAAACGTGTCATAGCCACAAGTGTTCTGTCTAAGCAATGGCGGTGTGTTTGGAAAATGGTGCCGATTCTCCAGTTTGAATCTAAAGGGGATATACAGAAATTTGCAGAGAATGTTTCTAAGTGTTTGCTTTCACATAAAGCTCCGGTCTTGGAGACTCTTCATCTGAAACTTAACGATAGATGTGAGGATGTATATATTGGAATATGGGCTGGAATTGCATTTACACGCCATGTACGTGAGCTCGAGCTTAATCTTCATTTTCGTTGTGGCAATCCCATCAGATTTCCAAGCAGCTTGTTTTGTTTTGACACAATTAAGACCTTGAAACTCAAGTATTACGTTCTTCTAGATATTCCTTCTTTGGTATCTCTGAAGTCCCTTAGAACTCTTCACCTTCATTCTGTGGTTTACAAAGACAGTGACTCTGTTCGTAACCTTTTCTCTAGCTGCCCCAATCTTGAACATTTGGTCGTCCATCGATGTTTCCACTATAATGATGTACTGAAATTCGTTATTGAGTCTCCATCTCTGAAGACACTATCTCTTTACGGTGAGACTTGTGGAAAAGAGAATGGGGGCTATGTGATAAACGTTCCGTCTTTGCTGTACTTGAATATTCAAATGTTAAAAGGTTATGAGTATTGTCTTTTTGAGAACGCGCCTGAGCTAATAGAGGCAAATGTTAGAAATGTTTCTCGTATAACCAATGAGATTATTATGGGATCTCTTAAGTCAGCCAAACGTCTTTGCTTGGATTTATCACCTTTGCAGGTAACTTCACGGGTTGAACTATTTGTTGTTCCCTTTTTTGTACATATCATATACTAATAAGCGTCTCATGTATAGATTGCATATCCTACTGGAATTATCTTCTATCAGCTGTTATATCTTGAGATGTATTCACATAAAGTGGAGTGGTGGAATCTACTTACGGTAATGCTTGATAGCTCTCCTAAGCTACAAGTTCTGAAGCTCACTGATGTAAGCAATTTCATTACTAGTTAGCTATCTACTGTTGATGGTCTATCGTTGGTGTTAGTTTTTGAAGGTCTGTTAGTAATATACATTGCTTTTCCCTTGTGTAGGATTCGTTTCATCAACCAAAGTTGGTTTCTGACAAGAAAAATATGGAGCCGGGGAAATGGAATCAACCAAAGTATGTCCCTCAATGTTTGTTGTGCCATCTTGAGAGATTTGTGTGGATAAGACCTGATTGGATAAGAGAAGAAGAGAAAGAAGTGGCTGTATACATTCTAGGCAATGCACGACACTTAAAGAAGGCAACTTTTATCATAGAACCCATTGAATCGAAAAGGCTCTTCAGGTTAGCAAAAAGACGAGAAATGCTCAACGAATTGTCTGCTGTGGTCAGGGCTTCCAATTCTTGCCAACTTGTGTTTGAATCCGAGTGATCTTATTATGTATGAGACTCTTTATCACATTTTACTACATGCTGTTTATTTTATGTGTTTAAATGGATTTATTTCGGTTTTGATTCTACTTTATTGTGAAAGTTTGGTAGAGATCCATCCTCTTTTTCACAACTTGACAAGCTGCAGAAGTCATGGATCAGTTGTTCCATGATCGTAGAAGTTATTTCACCTAGCACTAACTTTGCATCCCTTGAATTTTCATGGAGGAATGCTCAAGATTAAGAAATATCCTAGGAGTTTAAAAGGAACATTAGGCAACAAGATATCTCACAAACAGAGGTCAATGATCTCCTGCATCAACTAGGCTTTGCCCTCCTCTTGAAACTCCCACTAGAGGAAGAAGTTACAATCATAAGAGAAAAATCACCTCTCCTCTTGATTGAAACAAATTTACCTAATTTATTCTGTTATTGAAAAGACTTTAGATTCTATTATTCATCATCTATATGGCTGAAGAAAAATAATGGCTACAAACTTTTTAAGTTCACAGCTAATTCAAGTTAGCAAACAATTGTTAGATCTAAATTAGGTCTATCTAAAGATGGTGAATTCGATGGTGAATTATTCCAAATACTCATTTATTTCAAGTAAAACTTGACGATTTAAAGATGTACTGAAATCGACAAAGCAAATCTAGGTCATAGGAAGACGTTCTTAAACTATGAAAGCAGCTAAAAACCAACTTGCTAAGAACACCTAAGTTATTTGTTCTTGCTGTGTTGCATTTTATTGTTATTTATACAAGAGTAAGTTTGCCAATGATTTTCTTTTCTTTTGCTGATTTTCTTTCCCTTTACATACTTTTTTGTCCTTCTTTTTGGACTTTGAATACGTTGAAGATGATACGTCGAGTTTATTGTTTGGTGGGTCTTGAGGAGGGAATGAATCCCATTTCCAACAATAAATCCTCCTATTTCGCTGTGATACAGGAAGGTGATCAACTGATCATTGTGAATTTGTAATAACAGGTTTTGTTATACAATGAACTTGACTCCTGCTTTGCTAGAATCAATATTTGACACTGATTCTGGTTTAGAAAGGAATTTGAACTGATCAATATCCATGAAGATTGGCCAATGTTCGAGAAGTGTAATGACATGCTGGTTTTCAGGGAAACTGAAATGCCACATTCCTTGAAAAACACAACGTTTAGACGTAATGATGAAGATAGGTCTCATACACCAAATGTCGATATCTTGCTCGAATGTCGTGTTAATTTTACTATAAATACTAAATAGCAAAACTCCTCTTCTCATTTCTTCTCATCTGAAGCAGCTCTATTTTCTCACTGTTTTCTTTTATTAATGGTTTCTGGCTAGTTAGCATCTACATAACTTTGTCTTATGTGTTTGATTTCTCCGATTTGCTAAAGATCCAGCCTCTGTTCATCACATCAAAAATGTCCTCAGATCCACCATTGTTCATCTTTGGGGAAGAATTTAGTTCATGTATCAAACTCATCAACGGATGGAAGTTTGGCACCAAACTTGTCATCTGACGTTTCAAGTCCAATAGCCGACTTGATCTGAAGGAATTTGTAACGACCCTAATCTGAGTTTTATTTACCAAACCATAGCTTGGTTTATTTTAATTATTTTCTCTAAACCAAACCATTTGTTAAACCGAGCAATACATGTACGTGTATATATCCTTCTCTTCTTCTAAACCTCAAATTTTCGCCGTCAAGTATCTCACACCATCTTTCTTCACCTTCTTCTTTGTTTCTCTCCATTCCATGTCTCTTGCTCATCACATATGTCTCTTTTCTTCTTCAAATATGTGTATCCGAGAAAACAAGACGAGATCAATGACCACCAACCACCATCATGATCTATCTCACCTCTTTCCTCCGGAGCTGTCATGTCTCATCACCACCTATCACTACTCTTCTCCATAGCTATTCACCTACCACCAAAGATCGCAGCCATGTCACTGGAACTGGGGGTATATCACCATGAGACCATGACGTGAGTTAGGTGCTCTTTTCTCTATTTTTTGTGAAAGAAGTAATCTTTGCCCTAAACCCTAGATCTAATCATTATTGTTTCTTCATGTGTTGATGTTGTTCTTATTTGATCGTGCCTTGGTCTGTGATGCACCTCCGACGGAACCTTCATAGACAATTTCTCTTGCCTTCGATAGCGTCTTGTTTCGGTGACCAGGCATGTATTCATATCTGACCTTCCTTCATGTTGTTGTGATTGTTTGCTTACGGTTTGTCTTGTTCCAACCAAGCCGCACGTGTTATTTAAAGGTTTCTCATCTCATACTTGTATTAGAAGTTATCTTAAACCCTATATTAAATTATTTTTGTTAATATATTTTTTGTTTCATTTCTAATTTCCGATTTGGTGTGCGTGGCTAGAGGTTAAGATTGATATTGAAAACCTAGCGTGATCAACCTATTTCATATGTTTTCCTATTCGGTTCTGGTCCTCTGATCATAGCTAAGGTGAGGGTTTAGTCAGTAAATCACGTACCAGTGTAAAATTCTTTCTATCGTAGTTTAGATTTCAAATCATAATCCATTTTTTGAATTGTGTCTTGTTTGATAGTTAGGATATTGACTCTAAACTGAAATTAGAGGTCTAGAGGATTCAACTATTGATTGTATTGTGTGATGTTAACTAATGATGTATATATATGTATGTATCTATACATAGTATTGAGTAGGGACTATGTGCGAGGGTGGAGCTTCGGAGATGTATGAACTAGCGACGCCACTATGGTGAGTGGGGTTTAGAGACGTCTGGACTAGCTACGCATATTGTGTGGGGCGTGGAGCAGAGACGTTTGCATTCAATGCATCTTTGGTGGGCGGGGGTTTAAAAACAGATTGTACTAGCAACGCCGCGTATGTATATCCGTATGGGATAATGCAGGGTGTGTGGTTTATCCATGTACTATCAACGCATTGTTTGTATTATATGATGCTTTAGGCTTTATGTGTGTTCATGTTAGAGCTAAACTTTTAGAGTGGGACTTGTATTTACTCAAGTTAGTAGTTTGTGTATCTAGGTTCTCATACCTCACTAAGTGACTCATGTTACTCACCCCTCATTTTCCCTTTTCGGATGAGATTGTCGAGTAGTTGGATATATGGATGGTTTGTTATCTTGGGATTATAATGGTTTTATTTTAGTTCTTATGAAAGTTTTTAATTCGGTTTATTTGGTTAATAAATTTTAAAATAAGATATCTCGTTTTTATTTATTAAATATTTGAATATTTTTTTAGTTTTTAATAAATCAGTTTAATTTGATAGTTTACTGGTATCTCAAGAGAGGATGAGAAGGATGTTACAGAACTCATGCTTCCAAATATACCACAAATCTCGACTCGGTGCTCTTCCAGCTAGTTTTATAATCTGAGATTTAGGGGGACTTGTTGTATTATGGATTTCATAAAATTTCAGGTTTTATCAAAAAGGGGGATTGAAGATTTTTGTGAGAATTTGGAGATCTTGGTGAGAATTTATATGGGAGATTTTGATATTTTTTTTAATTAAAAAAATCCTTACAAGAGGAGCACGTGTATTACTTCCAAGTCATCTTCTGTTGAATACCTCACAAAGGACCTTCACAAAATTCTACAAGAGCAGCAATCGCCGTGTGTCACTTTCATCAGAGGAACATCCTATTTTTGAGAATGAAATGTCAGTGTTCTCTGTTGAGATTGGACATGGGAGTGTTCTATTGAGGATTCCACATTCATTTACTGCGGGAAGAGGAGTCTAAAGCCAGCTCACTTTCTTCAGTTGAGAACAAGTCATCTGTTAGTGATGCATACTCACATTCCATGAAGTGTGCTGATATTGGAGCAGTAAGAGATTCAGAATCTGTTGGACAAGAAATAAAGCAAGAGCAACACAAGAGGTAAAATATCCTCAATATATCATCAAGACGTTATGTGCATTTGCTCACAACTCAAAACTTATTTTTTGTATTGTTGTTGACAGGACTAAGTCTCACACTAGAAAGTGCATGTTAATGGGAGTCATAATTCACTACTTTGTAGTATAGACTTGAAGGTGATTTTCAGGTGACTATGTTCATGTGTTGAATATCTGCATTTGCAAGTCTCAGATTAAAGAATTGGTGACGATGGCCGTGAAAATTATACTTCATTGCAGGATGTTATCAGTTTTGACAAGTTCATAGAACAATTAACAGAAGAAAAAACTAATGAAATTACTTCTTCATGTTGACTATGTTAGCCTCTCTGATAGGTTTGAACTGCATTGCTTATAAAAAAACAACAAAAGTTCCTGGTTTTGGAGAATCCTGACATAAGAATAACCTTTGGCCAGAGGTTCATGTATATTGATGCAGGAACGTGAGTGAGTAAAGTTCTCGGTTCTGGAGAATCCCTGACACGACTCTACCAAGGACACTGCCCTCAGCAGATCGACAGGGAGTATAATTCGAATTGCTTATCTTCCAACTACAACTTCTCTGCGACGCTCTCTTGTCAGCGAATCAGCCAACAGAACAAGCAACCCTGAGTGTGAAGCCCCCATTTCTGCCAGAATTGTTCATGAACCAATTTTGGCTCCTCCTAAACCCGCCGCTCCGTCTGGTACACCGATCATTCAGCCTCTCATGGATCTTAGGATCCAATTACAATTCCATAAACAAAACTTTCCACCGAAACTAAAACATGCAATCAAGTATCTCACAATAGCATGAAGCACTAGAACATGTCGGTTCCATAGAAGAGTCAGAGAACAACTATTAAGAGCGATAAAATCATCTGGTTAGAAAGGGTAAAATAATTTGTTTTTGTTTTTTTGAAATTCCATCTGTTTAGATGGTATTCTTCTTTATTGAGTTTGAAGTACAAATTTATTTTTTCTGATAGTCTCAAATTTTTTTGATCTATATTACTAATGAAAACCTTATTTTCTCATAAGGGAGGATTTGATTGGATATTTACAAATACTAAATCTAATAACCTTGAATTTGTAAGAGTTTTTATAAACACCATATCCAATACGAGATGATTTAGATAAAACCTGAAATTTATGAAATCCCTAATACAATATGCCCCACTTAGATTGGCATGATTTTGAGAACCAAGAAGACATAAGTTATCCAAATACTAAGACTCAGGTTGATGAGATGCAAGATACTAACTATTCTTTATCTAGTTTTGAGAGAGTCCCTCTGTAAATTGATGAAGAAGACGATTTTTTATAATATATGTTGTCCCAAAATAAAACGGAGACTGGGTAATGTGGTGCGAAAAAAATCTTTCGACTTTTGGATTTTTTGATGAGCATTTAAACCATGCTTTGAAATTCGGCCATCTCCTTTTGGGTCTTCGCAAGAGGCATTGGAAGATTGGTTGCGTTGCATGCGTCTGAGAGGTCGAGTCATCAACGGTCTTTTGACAGATCACTTTCAGACCCGTAGGTTTGTTCGCTCAGGGACAGACGGTCTCGTCGTACCGACATGTGGGGGTATTTGTTGTGCTTGAGAACCTCTGTTGGTCGCGGACTGGTTAGCTTGATTTACTCCGGAAGCCGATGTTTTGCAAGAGATCGACGTCTATGGCTCTTGGTTCGGTGGAACCGGAAAGGTTCTGGGTGGGATCCATGATCATGCTTAGGAACCTTAGATTGGATTCTTAGCAAATATGTTTTTTGTTTCTCTTCTTCACATAAGACGTCAAAATATGGATCCTAAAACGTATACTATGTATTTGGTAGTGATTGTCTATAAATGATTAGGGAAGAAAATAATATGGGTCATGATATCCTCAACACAACGATATAATCAGATTCCAGTTGGCAAAAATGAACTTTACTGATTAGAGATTAATTGAAATACAAAGGTTACAATGGATGAAATAATAATGACTAAGAACTAAGATAAAAATATTGAGAGTCAGAGATCAAGGTTAAGGTCGAGTATGTAATGTGTAGTGTCTAGGGTTTTGAATGCGTGTCTGTCTTTATTACTCCCTTCCTTTAAAGTTGTTCCTCTTCGAGATTGTCTTAACTACCTCCGCTAATTTTGGCACTACCGATCTTGACCAAGACGAACTCGCCATTCTATCTCGATCATGGGCATATTCGGACCTTGCCAACTATTGCGCCCAACACAGCGGGTTGTGCAGCTTGGCTATCCAAGTTCTTAACATGGTCACTTAGATCTTCACACTTCTTTATCAGATCAACGTATATGGAATTTATCTTCCCATCAAAGTTTACAGTCAACTTATGATGTCATGCAAGGACCTGACTTAAATTTGATTATGCGCTGCTCTCTTGAACTTGTGAAGATGCATTGTAGTTGTGTATGAAGCTACCACTGTTATGGAGAGGTTTTTGATACTGAAGCTGTTGTTGTACCTGCGGGAATGGAATTCCTGTTTCTTTACTGCTTACCAAACCACTAACCTCAAAAATCTGTTCCATCAATAAAATCCACATGTTCTTCCTCTTCACATGAGAAAGTCTCAGCTTCATTGGCAAGCTGAAAATGTTCATGTCCTACAAGTAGAGCATGGACTGAGTCTAAACTTTCTTTTATTTCAGTTGTTTGGTTCTCATCTCTGTCCTCAATCAATTTCTTTCTTTCAATATCAATTTTTTGTGAAACTATCGCTAGATGTCACATTTTCAATCAGACTTTTAGCATCTTTAGGGATACTAGTATTGAAATTTCCTTCAGTAGCAACATCAAGAGATGTCTGGTAAGTCCAATTGAGACCCCCTGATAAATCGTGGGGACAATCTCGCTGGTATTCTATATATTTGTCCCAATAAGCTTTAAGGGCTTCACTGTTACCCTGAGAGAACATAGAGATTTAGTTCTCCAGCTACAAATATCTTGTATCATCGAAGAAATTGTTGAGTTAAATCTTTTAGTATCATTCCAGCATGTTAAGGATCCCGACTGTAATTGTTTCAGCCCATATTTCACATCTCCAGCAAGAGAGTGCGGATTCTTTTTTTGTAAAATAAGTAATCTTCAAAGACTCCAGCGCACTTGATCCTCAATGTTATATCCTCAAACATCTCAATATGTTCCATTGGATGCTCATCAGGAATACCATGGAAGTAACACTGACCCACAAGAGTGAAGTAATTGGGGTTCAGCTCAAAATCACTCCTCTGTATTTCTGGTGGACGGATCAAAGACCTGTTATAATAGAACTGATCAAACCTGTAGTGGTCTTTGGATGCTCTATGGCATTCAATTCTAGCATTCATACCAGCATCAATTTCATTAGGGATTGCAGACCCATGTTCATCAATCAATTGGCATGTGGCGTTTCACACACGACCCTCTGGATCTCGTAAGCCTCCTTTCTCATCGGCCTTCAAGATGAGCGTTGACATCTCTTCCTTCTGCCAAATGTTGTCGATTGATGCTGTTGTGGTGTTGATCGACACTAGTTATCAAAACTCCGAGTTATGTCTCATGTACCTGTTTCAACATGAAACAAGAAAGAACTTATAAGGAAACACAAAACAAATTCTAGAGCAGACTCTAAACTAAATCCAATGGCAATAAGAAAGAGTCTCTGGCAACGGTGCCAAATTTAATATGCTCAAATTAACATTAAGCTACTCTTTCAAATAAGAGGTTCAATGTAGCACTTAAGTATCGAATCCACAAGAACTCGAAGATTGGACAATAGAATTTTGTTTCGAATAAAGCTAGAAGGTAAATTATGAAATTCAATAAATATCACTAGAAAGCAATATGGTTTTAAGTTATCAAGATGAGGGGTGCTAGACTCAGGAAAATTCGCAAGTACAACATGAAGGAAAACTATATTGATTATCATAGATTTAATAACGAGACGTTCTCAAACTCAAAAGTCAAAGAAATAATCGATCACCTCTCGCTGCAAAGATTATCTAATTTCTATATCTTAGAGCTTTAACTTTCGTTTCAAATCCAATTACTTCAGGCAAGCAGTAAACTCAGTTTGATTTTTTTCAATAAACACCTAAACCAACTCTCACTATGAATATCTATTTAGTTCATCTAAGTTTGGTTCAGGTTATCAATAATGGTCTTGCATTTATCAATTATCCTAAGATCTAGATTTAAGATGATAAATCTTGAACTAGCATTACTATCAACTTAGTGAAAAACCAAATGATTACCCTAACAATACTATCAAGTTTAACAATCCATTTACTAACCTTTGAAAAACCTTAAATCTAATAATGAAACTACTTAGACATAATTATGAAAAACACAACAATGATTTGAATAAAATGCATAAATGGAATAGAGTAATAAAGGGAGTTCAAAATCTTCTCTCTGGAGGAGTTTAGATCTCTCTCTCAAATGCTAATCTCTCTTCTCCAAAATTCATGTGTAAGTTACCAAATTCTCAAAAACCCTAAAAATATTGTCTAAAACATGTCCAAGGACTTCTCGAGTAATTACTAGAAATTCTGAGCCAAATTGCATTTTCTTTAATAATCATTAAACTCGTCGGGTAAGAGGAGTAGTAGTTATGTCGATTGACACACTGCACGGAAACAGACTCTGACTTCAAGTTTTCAGCATTGCTCTCTTCATAGCTCCAATACACTCCAAAAGCTTCATTCTCGTCCAATGAGTGCCTAGAAGTGAAAGACTCTAAAATGACTCCATATATATATAAAAGACTCTGAAATGGATTTATATCATGGCTAAAACCCGTAAAATTATGATATATCAGCAGGAAACTTTGGAGACAAGTATGTAGAACTTCCCTTAAAGATGGATACAAAATTTTTCGTGAGTGGGAGTTTGAAGACAAGCCATTTGAAGATGTTAAGTAATATAGATGAATGGTTGGGAAGCTCATTTACCTAGCCATCACTCGTCCAGATATGTGTTTTGATGTGAATCAAACTAGCCAATATATGCAAACTTCCAAGGTTCGTCATTAGAATATGGTTGAAAAAATCATAAGATACGTAAGAGAAACTCATGTTTAAGGTGTATGGATGCAGTGGCAAACCCAAAAAAAAAATATTTTGAGGGGTCAACAATGCCACTAATAACTAATATACATAACTTACAAAAACTCATATATATAATTTTTGTGGTGTCAAGTGAACCCACTCTCTTACACGTGGGTCTACTCATGTATGAAGGGGATGTAATGGAAGCACTAAGATTGTGGGTATCGTGAAGATGCTTGATCTATTGGTAAAGTGGATAGGAGATTAACCACATGTTATTGCACTTTCATTGGAAATAACTTGGTTACTTCGTAGAGCAAGAAGTAAAAGCTGTGTCATGCTCAACTGATGAATTAGAATATAGAGCAATGAGGAAGCTTACAAGTGAATTCATATGAATAACATGACTGCTTAAAGATTTGGATATTGGGTCCTCCAATCATCATGCATTATGACTGTGACACCCCCGATCATAGATGACCGGAAATGATATGGTCGATGCTCCCTGAAAGCCGACCTGAGGTTCCCGAATACCTTTGAGTTCCTTGGACTAGCAATCTGAGAACATCGACCCTCCTATCGGATATCACTTAAGGCTTTTCAACCCGACCAAGCAATACCTGATAGTTAGTTCGTCCCGGACAAGGACTAATATCATATGGAACCCGCACTTTAGAAAAATCTTTATACATTATATATTTATTCATTCAAAATCATCTTACAAAAATATTACAGGTCGACCTTGAAGTTATCAGAAAACAAGCTTTATACAAAAGCTATATACAAAATGTCTTGCAAGGATAATAAATCTACCGCTGGCTAATGATGTTCTTTCCCGTCCTAGAGTAAGGTCTCCCACCTACTGGTAACCTGCATCACAAATGAGTCATGAGTAACTAGTTTACTCAGTGAGTCTAAACCCACACCCCAACATATATCAATAATATCCCGAGCAATGAACTTCATTTGTATGCAGTGGAACTATATTCCATAACTATTAAATATATATATAAGGCTTTTCATTCATCAATGTAAATCTTATCTTAAATATCACCTCCATGATGCCCTCCATTCACTCATACTTATAATATATATTTATATATATGCTAAACCCGGAAAACCACCAAGGCTAACCGAGCTTAGCGGGAAAATAAATATAACCATCATCTCCATCAGATATTCCAATATCAAACATCTAATGCTGCATGCAGTTACATGGCCTCTAGGGTGTGACCCCATCATCGTGTCTTCGTGACCTTGTTCCATATCGCATGACCAATTCACGGTAATGCGGGACTTTCGGGAGAGTGAGTATACAATAAAACTTCACATGATTCATACTTATATACTTAATAATATACTTATATATTAGTACTTGAGAACAAATACTAAGGCTCGGGATAAACCTCAAATAATTATTCTGAGAAATTCTTAAGTGTTCACTCAAAGTAAACACTTCATAATTAAATATAGATCAAGAGACAATACTTAATCAATCAAACATATTTAGTATGCAATAATGATATACTCATTCATAACTCATCAATCATCTATCTAGACTCACCATTGAATCCATGAGATTGGCTAAGAAAGACTAGACTCAAGCTCAAGCTAATCACACTCCACTTCACTCCTGATTCAGAACGTCCACAAGGTTACCCGGACTGATCTTCAGACTTCTCCGACCAGCTGAACCAAGACAAGACGTTTGGATACAAGATTATTCAGTTCGGTTCAAACAGAAACTAAACTCAGCTCAGATCATCAACGTATATCAGTTCACTAACGGTTCTAAGAAAATGATCAGTCAATGATCAAGTTCTTACCTAGACAGAACATTGTTCTACTTGATGAATCTGGTTGATCCTTCAAGCTTCTCTCGACCACTGACCTGAAACAGAGTGGTTTGATCTCAAGATCAGTTCGGTTCAAGCTATAACAACTTAAATTGATTTATAACAGCTCGGCTCATGCTCAGTTTAGTCCGGTTCTAATCAGTTCACAACAGCTTATCTTGGTTCTACTTAGACCAGATCAGTTCAAGTCAAGTTCAGACCATATACAGCAAGTCTCAGCTCAGTACTAGACAATATCAAATCTGTTCGGTTCAGAACATGAATATTCCAGCAGTTTGGCTCAAGCTAACTAATTAAATTAATTCGGTTCAAGCTCGGTTCTGCTCATCCTATATCAGATCAGATCAGTTCAGACAAGGTGGATTCAGATCAGTTTGCTTGCGGTTTACTGAAATTAATTAAAACCGAGACTAAACAAACTAAACCGTAACAACTACCTAGATAAGTGATTCACCATGAACTTAGCTAAACATGAACTGGTTCTGATCAGACAGTAACTGAGACAAGGAGATGAAGCTTACTCAACATCTAAACCGGTGGATGAACTCAGATGATTCTCCTCTCCAAGGTAAGCTTGCGGCTGGACTGATAAAGCAGAAACATCCATATCTGATCATGATCTGAACAGAACTAGGTCTAGGGTTTTATTTAAACATCTCACCTTCTGATTTTTCTCACAGCAACAAAGTGATCATGGGAAGAAGATCAAATCACCAGCAATTTTCTCTTGATTTTTCTTCTGATTTTTCTCTCTCTCTTTCTCTGATTTTTCTCTCAATCTCTCATAATTTTTCTCTGTTTTTTCTTGCAGGTTATGGACGACCAGAAGAAAGAAGATGGTGTTTTATAACATAAGGGGTTGCTTCAGCTCAGGGTTTAATTCATGACAAAGCAAGGTTAAAAGTGGACATGTGGAAAGCTGCTTCATTACTCTCAGCAGCAAGCTGCTGTCCTTTCCCTCCCATGTAGAAAGCTGCAAGCAGCTGGTGACAATAATGTGACTAAATTAATGAGCAAGCACAACAAGCAGCTTGTGACTTTCATGTGCCAATTACTACAGAAGCACAACAAGCAGGAAGGTGCATGGCATGTGACTTGATAAGTAAACAAGCAGGATGGTGCAAGGCATAAGATGGGTAAGCACTTTAAGAAGCTTGTCGATATTTCCGAACAGTTTTGAATAAATATTTCTCGTCTTTTGGTTCTTGTCTTGCTTTCAGATATACTCGTCCAGCCTGAACATAACTCGACCATAATAATTAAATTTCGACCAGATCTATCAAGGGAAAGTCTTTCGACCACACGACAGTCTCGTCGAGAAATTAATTCACCGGGTCAGTTTTTATTTTAATTCTGATCGACCAACTCCAAACTGGTCTAGCAGAATTTTTCTCGACTAAAAATTCATTGGTTCGTGAGGGTTATTACAATGACAATCAGACTGTCATTGAAATAGCATCAAACTCTGTGTTTTATGAGAGAATATAGCATATTTAAATGGATTATCACAAGATTAGACAAGTTGTGGGGAATAAATCATTCTACCTTTCTATCAAGAAGTGAAGATCAACTAGCTGATGTCTTTACTATAGAAGCAAGTATTAAGGTCTACGAGTACATTCATCCAAGGCTGGACACATAGACATCTCTCAGTCATGATCCTCTCAGTCCTGAAGGCTTTACTCATTTTCTTTAGTGTGTTCTTCAAGTTTTCAAACTTGACCAAACCATATTGTAAATTTTTAGGGGAAATATTGACATGAATAAATGAAGTAAAATTAAAGAAAAAGAAAAAGATGCATTTGGGTGAGTAAAATGAGCATGGTCCGTACATCATCTGTATGGTCCGTACATCATCTGTATGGTCCGTGCATCATCTGTATGGTCGTACGGACAATCTATTTGAACTATATCGACCTAACTTATCTTAGAAGGTAAGGTAAGGAGGTTGAGCTCGTCCAAATTACTTCAGGGAGCAGATCTGACCGTTGGAGGCAAGTTTGGACTGATTAGATTATTTAAATTGAAAAAATTCACATGTTCTACTTAAGGAAAGAACAGTTTGTGACCTGTCTCTTTGACCTAGACTAAATGCACCTTTGTTTTTTTTTCTCTTCTTAATTGTATTTAAATATCACTTGTATGTAGACTATTATGATTAAGAAAATAAATCTTTTTTACTATATTCTCTCTCTTGCACATAAACAAGTGTTTTAGTCTCATCCGTCTCATCCCTCTCTTACTTGTTCTTGAAAGTTCATCATTTGTCCATCCTATATTCTACTAATTGTTACGGTTTAAAGTCTGTTTCTGCACGTTTTTCAGATAAGTTAGATTTTGCACTAATAAGATTTTTGTACGATTTTTCATAAGGGTAATATGAGGAACCAAATTTTAACACAAAATCAACATGATCAATGTTCAGAACATCGTCTCCATATGTGTTGATACATCACCATAGAGTTTTTAATAGATCCCTTTTTATCAACAAATGGACTTTGGTCCAGAATATGATAGATGATAATATTCAACATACTATCCATAATGAGTTCCAATTAAGAGATTAAAAAACGTGACTCTAATACTAAATAATAAAGCAGAAACTTTTATATTTGAAAATACAATTTTTTTGTATGGAGTTTTGCAAATATGAATCAAAACAAAAAATCAAATGTTAATATATTTTTTTTTAAACTTTCATTTGCCTTATTCATCATAGAAATTAGGGTTATTCATGAAAATGCAGTTAATTTTATTTTGAAGATACTTAGTTTACTTAATCATTCTCATCTTCCTCTTTTATTTACGATATTGTCATTATCATCAATATATCAACCACCATGAACAACTAATTTCAAGGTCTAAATGCACATAAAATCAATATTTAAATCTTCATATTCTTATTTCTTACACACAAACCATTTCCTTTTCACTTACTCTCTTATTTAATCCTAAAATCTCAATTTTTTATTTCAAAATTTATAAGTTTATTAGGGTTATTCAAGTTCATGATTCTTGTTTAAGAACAAGTGAGTAACTTTCATTAAGAAGTTATGTGTGCTAGGAGAAACTAAACATGAGCATCACCGGATATAAGAATGATCTTTGAATTTTTCAGATCTGTTTCATGAAAAAAACTTCTAGAGAAGTCTTTTCTACCAAGAAGACTTATACGAAAATCTTGTGGTTAATGCATAGGTTAGTTTTGCAATTGACTTTATGTGTGTTTTTTAGAGAAGACTTCTCTAGAAGTCTTCTAACTTTTCTTTGTTAGTAAAAAATGAGTAGACTTCCCTGGAAGTCCTCTCGTTAGGTTAGTTTTGTGATTGACCAAATTGTGAGAAATTTGACTTTCTATAAAAGACTTTCCAGGAAGTCTGCTCAACTGTTACATGAAGTTTGCTCACTATCGGTTGAAGTTTGTGTAGATTAGTTTTGCAATTGACAATAAAAAGTAAAACATTTAAATTTAATTAGACTTCAACCGTCATAATTTTTATTTTGTTATTCTGATCAATTATTTGGTTATGAAAGGAGACTTCTATAGAAACCTTATGTCAGAAGATTTCCATATAAGTCTTTTCCAAAAGAGTCAAATATGGTCAATTGTAGAAGTAATCTATGAAGACTATTTGCGACAGTAGGAAGACTTCATGTAAGTATAAGAAGACTCCAATAAAAATTCTTTGGAAGTCTTTTCAAGGAAGACATCTAAGGAAGTTTTCTAAGAAATATTAAAAAAAAAATTGGCTTATGTATTTGAAAAAAAATCAAAAATAGCAATTCTAGGTCAACTAGTTAATAAAATTTCATTTTTTTCTAAAGTTAAAATGACTTCAATTTTTTCTTGTTAATTCATGTATATTAGTCAATATTGGGACTCCTGAATAAAATTCATAACTTAATTGGTGATAATTATGAGATTCCTAACATTCATGTTTATTAATGTTTCTAGGTAATAAGAGAAGAATTCTTAAGAAGTCTTCTGATAAAAGACTTCAGGAGAAGTTTTCTATGTTAGTTTTTGTAAAACTTGTATTTTCAAGAATGTTTAAGTAACTTCAAGATATGTTTATTAACTTTCAAAAGTGTTAAGTAACTTCAAGAATATCAAGTCATGTGGTTTAATGTGTCTTCTTAAATCATAAGATATACTTTTTAACTTTCAAGAGATTTAAAATTTCAATTTTCACTTAAAATTTAAGTTTCTCACTTAAATTTTAATTTCTCTTTTATATTTTAATTCCCACTTTAAATTTAAGTCTTCTCAGAAGACTTTCCTGAAGACTTCTCAAAAGACTTCTAGTGAAAGTGTTATATGTTTGAAATTATGTAATGTTTGATCTTTTGTGAATTTGGCTAAATTTTCTTGAGAAATCTTCTCCCTTATTTATAGTATATTTGACTAATTTTTTGTGTGATTGTATTTTGCTATTAAAATTGTATCAATAACTTCAATAATGTCAAGTACTTTTGGCAAGATAATATCGGAGATATGAACATATTTACCAAATTATTTTCATTAACATCTATTCAAATTTACAAAAGATTTCACAACTAAAAGAGTACACATACAAATCACAAAATATACCATAAACAAAACTATTACACATGGAGTTAGAGATAATTCATCCATATAGATAAGCTTGGACTCCACTTGACATCACCCCTTTGTACCATTTGGGCAAGTTGTGAGCATAGCTTGTCTAAGCAGTAAGAATGACATTCATCTCAAAAAGCTGCAACCTAAACAATATAACATACACATTATAAACTTTGATAGTCCTCAATGTTGAGGTTTCATGTTATTGAAGACTTTTTGGAACTCTTCCATAAAGTCTTCAAAAACCTGAAACTTGAAACTTCCATCAGCTTCAACACACTTAGATTTGATATCGGACAGCTCCTCCACTTTGACAACTCTAGATCTGAAACTAAATAAAAAAATCAAAACATAGTTGGAAAAAGGTTTAGAGCTTTAAGTAACAAAGTGTTATCAAATGAAGAAAATCATATATGTAGACTTATCAAAACGCTCATATCTTTTATGAAAGAGGAGACATGAGAGATTTTAGGGTATTATATGTTAGAAGACTTTCAATAAGACTTTCAATAGGATTTCCCAGAAATTTTCCAAAATCTGATTCAGATCTGAAAAATATGCATATCAAAAAACATTCAAAATGGTTTAAAAACAGAGATAAGCTTCAAAAATATTTTTTATGCTTAAATTATAAATAAAATAGTCACATTAGGTTGAATCTATAACTTTTTAGAATGAGAAATTGAGAAACTATTGAGAAAAGTATGAGATAAAAATCAGAAATTGATATAAAATTTGGTCTTTTCAAGTTCAAAGAGATTAGAGAGAGGTTGGAAAGTTTTAGAGTGAGAAACATTTCATTTTTGTTACAGCCATTTGAGAGGAAGAGGAAACGTATAAATTATATTTATATAAAGAGATAAAGTTTTCAATTATGTTAAATATTTTCAATTTAGAAGACTTTTAGAGAAGTCTTAATAGAAGACTTCTATAAAATCTTCTAAACCCTAAATTTACTATTTGCCGAGAAGACTTTCCAATAAATTTTCTAGTGCATTATTTGTTATAAGACTTAAGTCACCTAAACCATAAAATCAAATAACTAACTAGACAGAAACAAACATGTCATTAAAATTATAATCAACTTTTAAAGTGTTTAATATACACAAAACTAAATAAATATAGGTAAAATTTACTTTTTCAAACTAAAATTAAGATTTCAAAATCTAAAAACCCTAAAAAAAAAGAAACAATACTATAAAATATGTAATCAAACCCTAAACCAAAGAATATCATGACTCAATCTATATTCACACATCTAAATTGAAAATAATTCATTTTACTAGATGTTAATTTATATCATTTACAAATGTTTATAAGTACATGATTTCAAAATTTTCCCATAAAATATTTTTTATAAAATTTATAAATTACTTTTAAGATATACTATATGATAATACTTCTAGAAGACTACAAAACCAAAGTAGACTTCCCAGAGTTATATTCATAAAAATACATATGGTTTTTTGTTTAGTCATAAGAGGTTCGTTATAATTTTACTAGCATTTTGTATTACTTTTGCATTTGAATGAAGTTGGGATATACTTTTACATTTAAATTCAGTTTTTCGTAATTTTCACTTTTACTGTTTTATCAAACTTATTTAGAAATCATTTTTTCATTAAATCATCAAAAAGTTGCATAATAATGAATAACTATGTATTTATGCGCTATGCACATAAATAAAATGTAGAACTAAATTATATTTAAAAATAAAAAATGTGTTAATAATTTATATTTACTATTTTCTTAGCAATATTTTAATAAATAATATTTTATTTTAAACTTATACTTTAAAATGGATATGTATATGTTTAAAATTATAATTTTAGATATATTTTTATCTATTTTTGGTTAAAATATATTAAATAAATTTGTATAAAATTAAGAAGAGATTTTGTTGGAAAACTTTTCTAATTTATCAAAAGGTAAAATTAAATAGTATTTCAGAGAATATTGTAAATCTAAAAGGAAACTAATGGTATTATGATTAAAATTTTGTGATTGAAAAATTTCATACAATTTTATTGAAATTTTAATGATAAAAATTTAATAATTATAAAAATAGAAATAAGTAATATTTTTGAATTTTTCAAAAATATATTAAATTCCTATTTTCTTATTTTATGATTATATTTTAATAGATTTAATTTATTAAGGATGTAAGAGTAATCTATTCTAAAAATCGTACCATAAATATAAATTAATTTTAAATGAAATATCTAGTCACAATTAGCTCCAACCTTAGCAATATTTTAATAAATAACTATTTTTTATTAAATATTGTATTTAAGAAGGATATGTATATATTTAAAATAATAATTTTGGATAGATTTTTGAGAATTTTGAAAATACAACTCAAAACAAGAAGTCAAATGGAAAACTAAGCCATGATTTTTTGCAACTTTCATTTGTCCTATTCATCTTAGAAATTTGGATTAGTCACAAAAATACCATTTTTAAAATATGCTTGTTTGACTCAATCATCATTATCTTCCTCTTTTATATACAACATTGTTATTGTCATCAATATATCAACTAGCATGAATAATCAATATCTAGATCTTCATATTCTTATTTCTTACATACAAAAAATATTTCTTTTTCACTCCTCTCTTATTTCATCTAAAAATCTTAACTTTTTTTATTTCAAAATTTATAAGTTTATTAAAGTTATTCAAGTTCTTGATTCTTTATCAAAAACAAGTGGGTAACTTTCATGAAAAAGTAATGTGGACTTGGAGAAGTTAAACATGAACCTCATCAGATCAAAGAAAGAGCTTTGATTTTTTCAGATTTGTTCGCAAAGAAGACTTCTCCACCGAGAAAACTTCTACGAAAGTCTTCTTGGCAAGGCATAATGTTAGTTTTGCATTTGACTTTATGTGTGTGTTTTTAGAGAAGACTTCTCTAGAAATCTTCCAAATATTCTTTGGTAAAAAAACGAGTAAACTTCTCTGGTAGTTTTCTCTGATTAACAAGTTAGTTTTGCAATTGACTGAACTGCATAAAAAATTAACTTCCTATAGAATATTTCCCAGAAAGTCTTTTGTCTGAAGAGAAGTCTTCTTAATTGTTACGTGAAGTCTGTTCACTGCCGGTGGAACTCCACGTAGATTAGTTTTGTAATTAACAATTAAAAGTAAAATATTTAATTTTAGTTAGAAGATTTTAAAATGTTTTATGCGATAAAACTTTCAAGGAAGTCTTCTCAATTTTCATTATGTGATTCTGGTTAAACCTTTGGTTAAGAAAGAAGATTTTTATAGAAGTTTTCCGTCAGAAGACTTCCACGGGAATCTTCTCTGAAAAAGTCAAATATGGTTAATTGCAAAAGTAACATATACAAATTTCTTATAGTAGTGAGAAGCCTTCATGTGAGTGTAAGAAGATTTCTCTGAAAGTTTTCTCTAGTAAAACTTCTAGGGAAGTCTTCTTAAAAAAAATCAAATATCTGCAAAACTTTTGTCAATTCTAAAACAACTTATTTATTAAAAAAACTCCTCTGGTATTTTTGAGTATTTTTCAAATACAAAAGTAAGTCAATATTTACAAAGAAATACTTCTTAAGAAGTCTGTTGTAGAGTAGACTGCTTTAGAATTCTTCATTTGTAAATGTACAACTGCAAAATGACCTATATGAAGACGTCTTAGAAGTCTTCTTTAAGAAGATTTCTATTAGAAGTTTTCTAGGTCAATGTTTAACAAACTTTCAGTTTCTCTTAAATTAAAATGATTTTTTAATATATATTTTTGTTAATTCATGTATATTAGTCAATATTAGAGCACCTGAATGAAATCCATAACTTAATTGGTGATAATTATGAGATTACCAATATTCACGTTTATCAATGTTTATAGCTAATAAGAGAAAATTTCTTAAGAAGTCTTCTAAGAAAAGACTTATGAGAAGTTTTCTACGTTAGTTTTTGTAAAACTTGTACTTTCAAAAGTGTTAAGTTACTTCAAGATATGTTTTTTAACTTTCAAAAGTGTTAAGTAATTTCAAGAACACCAAGTCACGTGGTTTAATGTGTCTTCTTCATAAGATATACCTTTTAACTTTCATGAGATTTACAATTTCAATTTTCCCTTTAAATTTAAGTTTTCCGCTTATATTTTGATTTCTCACCTAAAATTTAAGTCTCCTGCAAAGTCTTATGAGATGAAGTCTTATAAGATGTTTGTCGAAAATGTTTAGTGAAAGTTTTCTATGTTTGAATTTATATAATGTTTAATCTTTTGTGAATTTGACTAAGTTTTCTTGAGAAGTCTTCTCCTTTAATTTTAGTAAATTTGACTAAATTTTTGTGTTATTATGTTTTGATAGTAAAGTTGTATCGATAACTTCAATAATGTCAAGTATTTTTAGCAAAATAATATTGTATACATGAACATATTTACCAAAAATGTTTTCATTAAGATCTCTTAGAAATTTACAAAATAATCCACAAATAAAAGAGTACACATACACATCACAAAACAAAACAAACATGGACTTAAAGATCATTCTTCCACATAGATAAGCTTGGACTCCACTTGACATCATCCATTTGTACCACTTTGGCAAGCTATGAGCATAGTTTGTTTAAGCAGTGAAAATGACACTCATCTCGAAAACCTGCAACCCAGACAATATAACATACAAATCATTAACTTTGACAGTCTTCGATGTTTAGGTTTCCGGTTTTTGAAGACTTCCTGGAAGTCTTCCATGAAGTCTTCAAAAACCTGAAACCTGAATCTTCCATCAGCTTCAACAACTCAGATCTGAAATCGGACAACTTCTCCACTTTGACAGCTCTAGATCTGAAACTAAATAAAAAAGTCAGAACATAGTTTAGAAAAAAGTAAAAGCTTTAAGCATCAAGATGTTACCAAATGAAGAAAAATCAGACATGTAGACTTACTAAACGCTCAGATCTGTTATGAAAAAGAAGACATGTGTGAAAGCTTCTTGGAAAGTCTTCTAATATATTATATTTTAGAATACTTCTCAAAAGTCTTCCAAAATCTGATTCGGATCTGAAATACATGTATATCCAAAAACTTTCAAATGACTTCAAAACAGAAAAGCTTCAAAAAATGCTTAAATAATAAATAAAACAAAGATTATGTAAATTTTCTTTTGAGAGGAAACATTACATTTTTATTGCAGTCATTTGAGAAGAAGAGAGAGATTATGTAAATTTTCTTTTTGTACAGAGACAAAAATTCCAATTAGGTTAAATATTTACTATTCGCCCATTAGACTTCCCAAGAAGTCCTCTAATACATTATTTGTTAGAAGACTTAAGTCACCTAAACTCTTAAATCAAATAACAAACTAAATAGAAATAAACATTTCATTAAATTTAAAATCAGCTTTTAAAGTGTTTATTATACACAAAACTAAATACATATATTTCAAATTTATTTTTTCAAAAAGAAGATTCCAAAATCTAACCCTAAAAATACAAAAAATACTAAAACATATGTTACTAAACCCTAAACCAAAGAATATCATGATTCAATCTACATTCACTCATCTATGTTGAAAACAACTCAATTACTATATTTTAATCTATATCATTTTTGAATGTTTATAATTATATGATTTTATTTTTTTCCCAATATTTTTTTTTTATAAAATTTATAAATTACTTTAAAATCTACTATATGAGAAGACTTTCAGGGGTTACATTCGTAATAATGCATACTATTTTTTTTTTGTTCATAAGGGGCTAGTTATAATTTTACAAGCATTTTGAGTTACTTTTGCACTTGATTGAATATGGGGTATACTTTGTATTTAAAATTAAGTTTTAGGTCGTTTTTGGCAATTTCCTCTAATTTTTTAATCTAAATTTTAAGTTAAATTATATTAAATCAAATTGTATAAAAAAATTTTAAAAAAATCTTAGAAATAATTTTGATTTAGTCATCAAAAAGTAAGACTAAATAGAATTTTGAAAACTTGTAAATATAAAACAAAACCGATGGTATTAAGATTAGAATTGAAAATTGCATAAAATTTAATATTACCAAAATAGAATTAAGTAGTATTTTTGAATTTTCAAAAATATTTTTATATTATATTTTATTATTTTAATAGATTTCATTTAATGATTATATATGAGTTATTAACATATTTTAAAAAGGTTAAGAAAAATATATATCAATCTTAAATGTAAATATCTTCTCACAATTAGCTTCAAGCAATGTAATCATTTAAACATTTCATCTTTTCAATGAAAATAAATATGATGATGACACATAATATGCTTCAAAAAATTATTTTGAAAATAATGTCTAGTGGAGTAGGGAATACAAAAATGACAAACTTCTACAACTAGATAAACATTAAATGATAAAAAGAATATTTGAAAACCAAATAAAACTTATCAAAATCATGATTATTTTAACATAATTACTAAGATAATAACATAATTTATGATACTATTATTTGAGAAGTGATTTTTCTGATTTGGCACATTCTCTATAATTTTAGGATGAATAATTAATTTTAATAAATAAATTGTAGGTGGATGACAAAAATAAACAAATTATAGAATTATTAGTTTTAATAAATGATTTTGTGATTATCATAATATATTAATTAAAAGATATTATTTTTTTATTAAAACTTAAAATTTCAATGTATTTTATTATATCAAATATTCCATAATTTTGGGATGAATCATTAATTTTTTTAACAAATTTTAGTATTATTTGTTTTAATAAACAATTGGAGATTAACTTTATATATCAATAAACAGAGATTACCAAATTTAATCACCATTTTAAAATTTTATGTATTTTATTATATCATATTCTGATTGAATCAATTTTAAAAGTAGTTTTGACAGGATATTTAGGGTAATGTATTATGTTGTTTAAAATTTAACTAATTTTCTTTTAATAATAAAATATATGATAATTACGAGATATATTACATAATAAATTTTTCCTCTCTTATATGCTAAGAAAGAGTTATAGTGTTGGAAAAATTGCCTAAAAAAAACGCAACATGATTTTGAATTAAAAAATGTACCCCAAATTCAATCAAATGCAAAAGTAACATAAAATGCTAGTGAAATTATTACAATGTTCTTATGACCAAACAAAAAACTTGTATTGAGTTTTACCATTAAAATCCTCCGTGTGTGAAGACTTACAAAGAAGTCTTCTCGTTCAGTAGATCTTTAATTAATTTAAAAGTTCTATAAAAAATATTTTGATGGGAAAAAATTGAAATCATGTAATAATAAACATTTATAAATAATATAAATTTAGTTTTACTGAAATTGAATTATTTTCAACATAGTTGAGTGAATGTGGATTGAGTCATGATATTCATTGGTTTAGGGTTTGTTAACATATGTTATACTATTATTGGTATTCTTAGGGTTAACTTTTCAACTATTTTCATCTTTTTTAAAAAAAATTAACATATATATGTTTAATGACTATCTAATATATTGATTTAAATGCTTTTTAAGTTTAATGAAATGTTTTTTTTGCTTAGTTATTTGATTATAGGATCTGGAAGATTCATAGAAGACTTCCCACATATCCAACATAAATTTTAGTAGAATTTAGGGTTCCCGCCTAAATTCTAGAAAAAAATAGATTTTCCGCCCAGATCAAAGTTTTTCAGAAGTCTTTTGGAAGTCTGTCAGGAAAAGTCTTCTCACGTATTATATCTTAAAAGTAATTAATAAAATTTATAAATAAAAATTTGAAAGGGAAAAATTTGAAATCATGTATTAATAAACATTTCTAACTGATGAAAATTTAGTTTTACTAAAAGTAAATTATTTTTAACTGGTTTGGTTACATATGTTATAATATTGGTGATATTTTAGGGTTAGATTTTGAAATCTTATTTATTTATTTTTTAATTTGACCTATATGTGTTTAGTAACTATCTAATAATTTGATTTAAAAAATTTCTAAGTTTTTTTTAAGTTTACGGAAATTTTTTTTTTGCTATTTGATTTTAGGGTCAAGAAAACTTTTTGGGAAGTCTTCAAGACCTCTTATAGAAAAAAATTATATGCACAAAGAATGAATTCGTACAAAAAAACATCTATGACTCGCTAAACAAATAAATATATTTTTAAATAGAAGAATCACACATAATAAAAGAAGAAAACCACTTAACAAATAATTGAAATTTGGTCAAGAAAAAACTCATGTTCGAGAATTCGCTTGGCGCTATCCGTGCGACACATCCATGCCTAGTGAGTTAATAAAAAACTTGGAAATTAAACAAAGATTAATTGGAGATTAACGTTTCATCATTTTATGTTTATATGTGTATATAAGCTAGTATTTTCATTATAATTGTAAAGAAATGCTCTAGCTCAAATGGTAAAGGTGGTGTTATCTACTGTCATTACCCGGATTCAAATATGGGTTTCATCATTTTTGGCTTATTTTTAGTTTTTCTTCCTTTAATGAAAAATAAAATGGTAATTTTCTGAAACATCCTTTTCACTTTGTCTTACAAATGTAACCTGTAAAACTGGCTGCCTCCATTTTTAGAGAAATAGCTCTAGATAGCTCTATTTGAAGTTTTTCTTCCAAATATAGACCACAAGGTCCAAGTTGACAAAAAAGTTTCATTTAATCATTGTTAATTACTATCTTACCCCTACAATTAATTAACCTAATTTATCTAAACAAAAAAAACATTTTTTTTCTTCTCTCGCCTCTAATCTGTTGTCTCGGATCGCCTCCGACGAGACGAAACCGTCGCCTCCGATCCGTTGTCTCGCATCGCCTCCGTCGCCTCCGTCGCTTCGCCTCCGTCGTCATCCGATTCGTTTGCTCCGATCCTTCTTCTCCGATCCCCCGTCGCTTCGTATATGTTGCCTCCGTCGCTTTGCATCCGTCGTCATCCGATTCGTTTGCTCCGATCCTTCTTCTCCGATCCTCCGTCGCTTCGTATCTGTTTCCTCCGTCGCTTCGCATCCGTCGCCATCCGATTCGTTTGCTCCGATCCTCCGTCGCTTCGCATCCATCGTCATCCGATTCGTTTGCTCCGATCATTCTTCTCCGATCCTCCTTCTCCGATTCGTTTTATTTGAGATTTTGCTTGTGAAATATGGCTGAAGTTTTTTGTGTTTGTGGAGAATGGAGTTCAAAAGAATCTCTCCAGTGGGAGTTTAATGTTGATAAGAATAGGAATGTATCGTTCATTCACATAGAAGAAGATCTTCAGTATGAAGATTTGATGAAGATTGTATCCGAAGATTTCCGTATTCAAGAGGGAGAATTAAGCTTGAGTTATGGTATTTCGTTGGATTTGAAAAGTATTGTTGAAGATTTTCCCCCAATCTCCATAGGAAATACTCGTCAGCTCAGAAGTTTTATTGGCAAGATCAAAGCATTTGATGGTATTTGTCGGTTGTGTGTTAAGGTTTGTTGTTTTATATCAACTACACTATCCCAATAGTTTTTCTATTTAAGTACTAAAACTTTCCAAGCAAATTGAATCTTGCAGGTTATTACTGAATCAGCTAGCTGTGACAAGCAAACTAATGATACATTTGCTTCTCCAGTTCCTTTGAATGCTATTCTGTCTGTTCTAACAAGTCAAGAGTTGTATTACGGTGTGTTGGTGACAATTGCTCGTGGAGGATGCGTGCCATCAAGCTAAGTTGTTCGGATTTTTTCGTTGTAAAACAGTATGTGCATGAGCATACATGCGATACAACACATAGGAATGCGAACCACAGACAAGCATCCACAAAATTGTTGGATTCTTTGATATGCAGCAACTATGGAGAAAAAAAAGAAGGTCTCAAGCCTAAACAGATCATTGAACAAGTGAGGATACAACATGGTGTTCATATAACCTACAAACAAGCTTGGAGAGTGAGAGAAGAAGCTCATTTTTTTGTTAGAGGGACTCCTGAAGATAGTTACTACAATCTGTCAAAGTGGTTGTGCAAAGCCAAANTCCTCTTCCTTGTCAAGGTGTCTATGCAGTTCCTCTCAATCCTATTCCGGATTTAAGTCCTGTCCATATTGGACTTTCACCAACCACGAGAGTAGATGGTGCTATTGAGTTGAATAGCTATTTTAAGAGCAAGAGAGAGTTAATGTTTAGGATGAAGAAATGGGCTTTAGAGTGGAAATTTGAGTACAAGACTGTCTGTTGTAACAAGTCAAGAGTTGTATTGCGGTGTGTTGGTGACAATTGCTCGTGGAGGATGCGTGCCATCAAGCTAAGTTGTTCGGATTTTTTTGTTGTAAAACAGTATGTGCATGAGCATACATGCGATACAACACATAGGAATGCGAACCACAGACAAGCATCCGCAAAATTGTTGGGTTCTTTGATATACAGCAACTATGGAGAAAAAAAAGAAGGTCTCAAGCCTAAACAGATCATTGAACAAGTGAGGATACAACATTGTGTTCATATAACCTACAAACAAGCTTGGAGAGTGAGAGAAGAAGCTCATTTTTTTGTTAGAGGGACTCCTGAAGATAGTTACTACAATCTGTCAAAGTGGTTGTGCAAAGCCAAAGAGAAAAACCCTGGATCTATAACTTACCTAAAGAAGGATGCTAATGGAAAGTTCCAGTACACATTCTTTGCTTTTGGTCCATCGCTAAGGGGTTTCTCATTAATGAGGAGAGCTATTGCAGTAGATGGTACATTTCTGAAGGGAAAATTCAAGGGGACGTTACTGGCAGCTTGTGCTCAAGATGGGAATTATCATCTATATCCTCTCGCCTTTGCAGTAGTTGACTTAGAAACTACTGAGTCTTGGACATGGTTTTTTAGAGGTCTGAGTGAAGCGATCCCCGACGCTTCTGATCTTGTGTTTGTATCAGACAGAGCTGTTTCTATTGCTTCATCGCTTGAGAATATTTATCCCTTATCCCACCATGGAATTTGCAGGATTCATTTGCTCTCTAACATCACACCTAAATTCTCGAGGACTGGGTTGTTACCTCTGGTAGAAAGTGCTGCTAATGCCTACACATTTCATGAATTTAATTTCATCTTCAGTGACATAAAGGATAAATGTCCTGAGTTGGCTGAGTACTTGGAGGATTCTGATTTTCGGAAGTGGGCAAGATGCTTTGCGCCTTCAAACAGGTACAATATCATGACCACAAACATTGCAGAGTCCCTTAATTCTATGTTGAGGCTTCCTCGTGAGTTGCCACTAATCTCTCTCCTTGAGACGATTAGATTGACTCTCACAACTTGGTTTTTTGAGCGACGTGAAGCTGCTGCAAAAAATAAGCATCTAGTCACCCCAAATGTAGTAAGAAGTTGGTATCCAGGTTTAGTGATGCAATGAAGCTTAATGTTTACCAAGTTGATCGATGTGAGTTTGAGATAAAAGACGATTCTATGAAGTAAGTTGTTGATCTTGAGAAGAAGCACTGCACTTGTAATGTTTTTGACATTGACAAGATATCTTGAATTCACGCAAGTGCTGCTGCTAAGCGTTCTAAGAGAGATGAAAATTCTTATGTTGACGCTTTTCACTCGACAGAAATATGGGCTAAAGCTTATGCTGAAAGTATACACCCTGGTGGAGAGTTATCAAATTGTATCTATCTAGATAATATTGATGAATTTTCCTGCCCACCCCCAAAGACCAAAAAAAAGCAGTGGAAGGCCACCTACAAAGAGGAAGAGATCAGTTGGCGAGTTTGGCGTTCCCGGTTCTAAATCCCAGTCACACAAGTGCAGCAGATGTGGCATAGGAGGACACAACAAGAGCACATGCAGGGGGGCATAGGATGAACTTTGTGAACCTATTCTAAATGTGATTGGAAACAAAAACAAAGAGTTTCTTTTTTATTTTTTTCATTTGTCTCATGAAGATACTACAAACATATCGTATTCTTTTTCATTTCAATGTTTTGTTGATGATTTTGTGAACTATTTGATCATTTTCAAGATGTTGTTCATTTGATATTTACGTAATATGCATCATCACCACATATATTTGATCCAACTAAATGAAACTTCCTGCTAAGTTCTTCAATAACTAACATAAATAAAACTAATGTATGCATAATATCACATTTATTTTATTGTTCTGGAACCCCATCCTAATCATGCAATGTGCTTTCCAAGATTTTATATTTTATATTTACGGTTAAATAAAGTTAAGCGCGAGGTACTAGCAGATGATTCTCCTCAGCCTAGCGGCTAAACCACTACACATTATAATACTCAAAAAGTACATGGCCCCGGGATCGATTCCCTTGGGTAGCTTATATATTGGAGTATTTTTAAATTTTTTTTTTTTCAATTCCAACACGTCCTATGTTTTAGCTTCCAACACGTCCTATGTTTTAGCTTCCAACACGTGTTATGTTCAATAACTAACATAAATGAAACTAATGTATGCATAATATCATATTTATTTTATTGTTCTGGAACCCCATCCTAATCATGTAATGTGCTTTCCAAGATTTTATATTTTATATTTACGGTTAAATAAAGTTAAGCGCGAGGTACTAGCAGATGATTCTCCTCAGCCTAGCGGCTAAACCACTACACATTATAATACTCGAAAAGTACATGGCCCCGGGATCAATTCCCTTGGGTAGCTTATATATCGGAGTATTTTTAATTTTTTTTTTTTTTCAATTTCAACGGTTATCTTTTAGCTTCCAACACGTCTTATGTTTTAGCTTCCAACACGTGTTAGGTTCAATAACTAACATAAATGAAACTAATGTATGCATAATATCACATTTATTTTATTGTTCTGGAATCTCATCCTAATCATGTAATGTGCTTTCCAAGATTTTATATTTTATATTTACGGTTAAATAAAGTTAAGCGCGAGGTACTAGCAGATGATTCTCCTCAGCCTAGCGGCTAAACCACTACACATTATAATACTCGAAAAGTACATGGCCCCGGGATCAATTCCCTCGGGTAGCTTATATATCGAAGTATTTTTAATTTTTTTTTTTTCAATTTCAACGGTTATGTTTTAGCTTCCAACACGTCCTATGTTTTAGCTTCCAACACGTGTTATGTTTTAGTTTCCAACACGTTTTATAATCTTCCAACACGTCATAAAACAGTAACCGAAGAGTTTTTTTTTCCCCGATAAAATGTGTAATAACCGAAGAGTTGCTTCCCAATCGACATCAATAGATAGTTCTTTTGATCTATAAATACAACATAATATTTCAGTAAGCGAACAGTTATCAATTGTTCTTGTTTCATTCTTTTACAATCTCGAAAAATAAGTTAGTTTTTCCTTTCTTATAATATAATATTTCAGTAAGCGAACAGTTATCAATTGTTTGTTTCATTCACGTGTTCTGCAATCTCAATTAGAATATTTAACTTGTTTGTTTATCTATTAGTATTTTATACTAACATCATGTTTTTAATATACACGCAGCGTCAAGTGTCAATGGATGAATCGAAAAAGATGATGAAGCGTCCTAGGGAGGATGACTATGGATCAAATGTTTCTGAAGCTTTTAAGAAAGGGAAGAAAAAAACCACGGAGCATTACAGGGCGATTCTCCATATGGTCAAGGAAGAAAATAATTCTCAATCTAAATGGAGTAATGCTTCGATTAAAGTAGAATCTATTGCTTCCCAAATTGAGTTGCTTGAAGACATTATCAAGGCTGAAAACTTTGACTTTGTTGCTGAGTTGGAAAAACTAAAAACAGAGCATATTGAAGCAGAAGAAAAATTGGCTGATATCAAGGTTAAAGACATTGATTGGTTAAAGCTTGGGGAAAAATGGATGGAAGATTAATCTGTTGTTATCATCTTCTCTATTATGTTTTAAGACTCTAATCTTTTATGTATTATGAAACTCAAATGAAGTTTATGTTTTTTTTTTTGTTTTTAACGGTGTAGTGTTCTTATGTCTGGATAATTATAATATTCTATGCTTTTGGAAACCCATCCCGAGTATGACAAATGATTTACTTGTTTTATGAGAAACCCTTTATTGCTTGGGCCCTTCCTTGCCCTGGGTTCGAATCCCCTTGTTAAGTTTTCATTTTTAATTTTTTTTGTAGTTGTCATTTTCATCTCAAATGTTTTTTTAATGATTTGCCTGTTTTATGAGAAACCATTTATTGTTTTTGGAATCACATCCTAAATTTTGCTAAGTGATTTTCAAGATTTCAATTTAACAGTTTATGTTTAAGTACAGTTATTTATTGTAGTCTAGCAAATGATTCTCCTCAGCCTAGCGGCTAAACTTCCACTCTTTACCTTTGCTTGGGCCCTTCCTTGCCCTGGGTTCGAATCTCAATATTGAGTTTTCATTTTTAAATTTTTTTGTAGTTGTCATTTCCAGCTCAAATGTTTTTTTAATGATTTGCCTGTTTTATGAGAAGCCCTTTATTGTTTTTGGAATCACATCCTAAACTTTGCTAAGTGATTTTCAAGATTTCAATTTAACAGTTTATGTTTAAGTACAATTATTTATTGTAGTCTAGCAGATGATTCTCCTCAGCCTAGCGGCTCAACTTCCACTCTTTACTATGCTTGGGCCCTTCCTTGCCCTGGGTTCGAATCCCCTTGTTGAGTTTTCATTTTTAAATTTTTTTGTAGTTGTAATTTCCAGCTCAAATGTTTTTTAATGATTTTCCTGTTTTATGAGAAGCCCTTTATTGTTTTTGGAATCACATCCTAAACTTTGCTAAGTGATTTCCAAGATTTCAATTTAACAGTTTATGTTTACGTACAATTATTTATTGTAGTCTAGCAGATGATTCTCCTCAACCTAGCGGCTAAACTTCCACTATTTAATATGCTTGGGCCCTTCCTTGCCCTGGGTTCGAATCCCCTTGTTGAGTTTTTATTTTTAAATTTTTTTGTAGTTGTCATTTCCAGCTCAAATATTTTTTTAATGATTTGCCTGTTTTATGAGAAGCCCTTTATTGTTTTTGGAATCACATCCTAAACTTTGCTAAGTGATTTTCAAGATTTCAATTTAACAGTTTATGTTTAAGTACAGTTATTTATTGTAGTCTAGCAGATGATTCTCCTCAGCCTAGCGGCTAAACTTCCACTCTTTACTATGCTTGGGCCCTTCCTTGCCTTGGGTTCGAATCCCCTTTTTGAGTTTTCATTTTTAAATTTTTTTGTAGTTGTCATTTCCAGCTCAAATGTTTTTTTAATGATTTGCCTGTTTTATGAGAAGCCCTTTATTGTTTTTGGAATCACATCCTAAACTTTGCTAAGTGATTTCCAAGATTTTAATTTAACAGTTTATGTTTAAGTACAATTATTTATTGTAGTCTAGCAGATGATTCTCCTCAGTCTAGCGGATAAACTTCCACTCTTTAATATGCTTGGGCCCTTCCTTGCCCTGGGTTCGAATCCCCTTGTTGAGTTTTCATTTTTAAATTTTTTTGTAGTTGTTATTTCCAGCTCAAATGTTTTTTTAATGATTTGCATGTTTTATGAGAAGCCCTTTATTGTTTTGGAATCACATCCTAAACTTTGCTAAGTGATTTCCAAGATTTCAATTTAACAGTTTATGTTTAAGTACAATTATTTATTGTAGTCTAGCAGATGATTCTCCTCAGCCTAGCGGCTAAACTTCCACTCTTTACTATGCTTGGGCCCTTCCTTGCCATGGGTTCGAATCCCCTTGTTGAGTTTTCATTTTTAAATTTTTTTGTAGTTGTCATTTCCAGCTCAAATATTTTTTTAATGATTTGTCTGTTTTATGAGAAGCCCTTTATTGTTTTTGGAATCACATCCTAAACTTTACTAAGTGACTAGGGTAAGCCCGGGTTACGCCCGGGATTTTTGTTTAAAACTTAATTTTTACTATATATTTAGTATGCTAATTTTAAGATATAAATATTATAATCTATTATAAATATATAAATAACTAAAAATTATAAAAATGTAAATGAAGTGAAACAAAAATGGCAAAGAAAATGATCAACAAATATGCAAGTTACGAAAAACGCAGAAGAATGTTTTTTAAAAAATCAACTAATAACTAATTTACTAACAATTAAATTATTGTTTATAATATTTACATATGTTTTTTTTTGCGAATTTTAATCATAAAATTAATAGAAAATCTATTTAAATTTATTTTACGTGTCTCAAGACTGTGGTTGAATAAACCGTAATTGAAATCTATAGTAGTGTATGGTATGATTATCATAAGAATGATTCATTCTATGATAATCATGTCAAATAAAAAATTATTTCCATTCAATACAAAAAAGCAATATGAAATATAAAAATTATAATAATATTCTTTAATATCAATTATATATATTTCTACCCCAAGAAAAACTCTCGTGTTTAAAAGAAACTTGAAATTTTACTTGGCCTAATGTATTTGAGCTTAAATACACGTTGGTTATTATTTTCCACACATCATCTCAACCGCTCACCATAATGAGAATCTCATTGTCACACAAACACATAATCATACACTTTTTATATAGAACAAAATTTATTATATTGATGATGTTTGTATACTTGTAAATTGTGTTATTGAATACCATGGTGTGCTTGTTTCTTCAATACACATACTCCTATGAACATGAAAATAAAGAGTGCTGGCTTTGTTCCTAATAATAATCACTTCTGTATCCATTGTCCATATGCCACAATGGTAAATTGCAGCTTTCTTCTAACCTTCAAATACCATAATGGATCCTCCTAAGTATATCACTGCTTAAGCTACTTCATGTTAAATCACCATCATGCCGTTGAGGATCCACATTCTTCTGGAAGGTCCAAATCCAGAATTTAGTTTTATTCATGGATTTCTTGGTTGGCAAGTACAACAACAAATGAAACTGAACGGATACGCATGGATGAATAAAATAGCTTATGTACCTGCAAGTATTGGTACATCTAGCTAGAGAGACACTTGAAGCATATTGTTGTCCATTCAGTAAGAAGACTTTTCAAGGTATGCTCAAACTTCCTCCAGAGTGTACACTGATGAAGGCCTATGTAAGGAAATAAGTCTGATTACTTGGACATTTATATTCAGAAATGATTCAATTCATAATGTAAATTTTCCGAAGTGGAACTTGAGTTCTTTACACAGTGATTTATAATGTAGATGAAAATCTTGCAGTAGTCTGAACAAAGGGGAACAAAATCTCAGAATTGGAGAAAAAATTGGATCCTTTCTGAAAGTAAAGGAAATCAGCACCAAAAGTCTCATAAAAGGATGCTGGTTACTATATAGTTTCCGTAATGTGAGAGTAATGCCACCCACATATCTGACCATTAAACATGCTAAGCCCAAACCGGGAGGACAGTGGATCAGATTTGAACTTTTTCGAATTTGAGATTTAAGTCCTTAAAGGTAACACTTTAAAATTTTCGATTTTAAATCCTTTCAGCTCTCTCGGTTCAGGAACATGCCTTACAGTTAACTCTACTAACAACAGAGAGAGAGCAACTTCATTCGCCCCTTGATCAAAAACCTCCTTCGTACAGCAGACATGGCTAAACACTCTATATATAGGCATACGAAAGCTCAGCATAATAAAATCAGGGATTACATTTGATCAAGAAGCTACAATTAAGTAACTATTACCAAATGTGGATGTAGTGGGGAGCATTAGATGCTCGAAAGTGAAACGATAGCTCATGTATATGACCGTTTCATCATTGATACACTTACAATCTACTGCGTCATTCCTTACCCTTTCTTTCACACTTAATGGACGCAGACGAACCTTGCATTTGATCCTCTCTTGTAGCCATCTTCTTCCTTCACATTCCGTACATCACCTGATCTTAGCCCTAAAGAAATCATGACGAAAAAACAGCGACGCAGAAGAAGTAGTCAGAGGCGAAGTAGTTCGCCGTGATCTTGAATAGCAATGTCGTCATGAGCTGCGATCAGAGAACTTGACTTCCTTGAAGTTGGAACTCGAGCTAGAGCAATGGTAGCTGAGAATTGAAGACCACATCAATTTCACACCACGACAGATGAGAGCTGAGCAATGGAGGCGACTGAGAGCTTGATTTCAATGACAGGAGAGCTTGGACACGACAGGAAGATTTTCTTGACAATGTTTTTTTTTAAAAACTACGTCAATGAAGATAGTAGATGTTGGATTCAAAGAGGACTTTAAGAAGATGAATGTAACTGGTATATTTATGGGTCGTAGGAAGAAGATGGAACAACCCAATCGAAACCCTAGGGTGTGAGCCGATATCGCGACGGCGGAGAAGAATAATGGTTCAACCTATACGATAAAAAACGATGCGTTTCGAGCATGTCGACCTACGCTTTTTAAGGCTGGGCTTTACAAAGTTTTATTCAGAAACCGTGTAGAATAGAAAGCCCAAACACAATTATAACCAAAATAAATGAAACGCTGAGTTTCGTTAAAAGGGACAGGTGTCGCTCTTAGAACACACGAATTAGTGACATGGCAGCACCAGGAAAGAGTGAAACTGTACTTTATATAGATAGATTTTCAAGATTTCAATTTAACAGTTTATGTTGAAGTACAATTATTTATTGTAGTCTAGCAGATGATTCTCCTCAGCCTAGCGGCTAAACTTCCACTCTTTACTATGCTTGGGCCCTTCCTTGCCATGGGTTTGAATCCCCTTGTTGAGTTTTCGTTTTTAAATTTTTTTGTAATTGTCATTTCCAGCTCAAATGTTTTTTTAATGATTTGCCTGTTTTATGAGAAGCCCTTTATTGTTTTTGGAATCACATCCTAAACTTTGCTAAGTGATTTCCAAGATTTCAATTTAACAGTACACATGCTATCCTTCAATAGCCAACTAAAATGAATCTAATGTATGCATATTGATAACACACATTTGTTTTGGAACCCCGTCCCAAACATTACACATTCTATCTTTGATAAGTTACAAAATGTTCTTCAATAGCCAACTTAAATGAAACTAATGTATGTATAATTCATTACAAAAGATCTTAGCAACATATTCCATACTTATCCATATCAAAGATTCATAGCAAACAAAGTTCAAAATATTCTTAGATAAACAGAAAATTCTTGTTTCTTAAGTCCAAGATTCTACTTTTCCTTGAAATCTTTGTCCATAAACTGGTCGAAAATCTCACAAGTTAGCTTGCTTCTTAAGTCCAGCGCATAGTCATCATCAATATACGCCATGTTCTTCACTCCCAATGACGTGCATTCTAGCATTTTTATAACAAAAAGACCACAATTGCTAGGGATTTTTGTCTTACACACACTTTCTGCCTTCTCAACCTTAAATGGAATCACATTCTCTCTTTTAAACTCTTTACTCTGAGCTTCTAGCAACAGGGCAGGAATTAACTCTGTCAAGTTCACAAAGTATATCATTTATTTATTCTGCACTATCTAGTAAAGAATTTAATCAATCATAAAGAGTACTTACCTGCCAGCTCTTGTATTTTCGCAATATCAAAGGCGATATCTTTTGCTGGACCACCACAATGAAAGTATGTGATTTTCCTAGTCTTCAAATTTATCTCCATCCCAATCCAATGTCTACTCTTTTTCCATATTTAGCACTATAGATCACTTCAACATCTTCACCCCATTTCATCATTGGATCTCTTTCCCCTTTCACAATTTGCTTTTCCCATTCCGCAAATATTTTTTTTGTTTTAGGTGGTGCTTTGAGATATCCATACCTGTACCCAATCGATTCAAAAAGTTTGACCGGTAAAAACCAAGCTTTTGGAATCTTTTTCTCTTGGAACCAAGTAGCTTGTTCAACTCTTCTACAGTTTAGCATTGCAAAAGCTCCATCTATATGCTGCCAGAGGAACATCAAGCAAAATTTGTCAAATAATTAATCTGGATATGAACCTTATATTCTTTTAGTTACCTCTTCCTTAAGATCGATTTCTGGATCTTCCATTGTTTGAAAGAAATCTCTTCTTTTTATAGCGCCATTAATCGAGATTGGCCTGTATTCGATTTTTGCTATAAGTATTACTCTTATATATAATAAATAATTAAATAGTTAAGAATATTTAGATCCAATGAAAAGAAGATGAGATTCTTACTTTTCATATAGGCCCCATAACGTCAACCAGTATTGAAATCTTGTAAACCGAGGGATTTCAGGAGTTTTAAATGGATCAACAGGAAGGATGACCTCAGGCGTTACTGGTAAAGGATTGTTTATAGGTTGTTTTGATTCTCTAACTCTTTTCCTTAGAAAAGGAAGATTATCTATTTCTGTCTTTGATGAACAAGCTGCTTTTCTTTTCTTACGCACAAAAGTCTTCCCCTGTTTCAATCAAAAAACAAATTATTATATGTTTGATGTTCATAAATCCCTTCTTAAAATAACTCAAGGATTGTATGTATTTTTAATTTCATACCTGAGGTTTTGGACTTGGTTTTGCATCCAGCTGCTGCGATAATGATCTGAAGTAGCCAACTTCCATCTGAAAAAAGACCATATCTATCAAATCATTCACATAAACTATAATTTATCCGATCTAGAGAAACTTTTATACCTCTTCTGCCATCTTCCAGACCCCGTTTACCCATTCCTTATGCACCCGCAAGTCTTGTTTTTTCAATTCGACTGTTTCTGTAGAGTTATTGAGATAAACACAATAAATGTCCTGAGAGAAAATTATTGTGACTTTTCCACTGTACCATCCTCCTTTGTAAAACCCCTCGACGCAATCTGTCAACTCAAAATCTTTTATCTTTCCTGATTCTGGCGGTTCAGGACGTAATCTGTTAATGGGAACAGTTTCAAGAAGTCCTTTTTGCTCATTCATGTTGTCCACTGTTGAATATTCAACAGTCACCTTCTCGACCCCATCACACACCTTTGTAGCGACTACTTTTCCTAAATACCATACTCGATTAGTTGTATCATCTTCTGATGCAATTTCCACATCTGAACCAATGTCAAATAGAGTTGGCAGCTTGCTTTCTTCATTCTGTGAATATATAAATTCATTTACATCACCGTTTGATAGTAGTTATATATAAATTAAAGATTTGAAAGTTTGACGCATACATTCTTGGGTTCTGCTTGCTTTAGATTGTTGTCATCGGGTTTGGAAGGAGTAGCTTTTATTGCCTTTGTACTCTGCAAATTATAAAATAAATCAGTAAAGCATTCTTGAATTTGCAACAATTCTTCCTAAACTGAGGCATACCTTTTTTGACCATGTTAGAGGCTGTTTGGAAGTTTTTTTGAAATCATCTCTGTCAATGGCTCATTAGTATCATCCACAGTCTCTTCGTCCTATAAGTTTAAAAAACACAAATCAGTAAGAAATTCATAAGAATGTAATTATGCTTCCCAAACTGAGTGGTACCTTTTTTGAATGAGTTAGTGGCTTCGTTTGAGTAAGTGGATTTGTCGAAATTGTTTGTGAAATCAACTCTGTCATAGGATCTGTGGTACCCTGCAAAAAAATATTAATATTTATTGTAAATATCAATTTTTTGTCTTCCAAAATATATTCAACTTTAACTGTTAAGAAAACTTACTTCACTTTCAAAAGATTCATGTGATTTCTCATTGCTTTGGAAAGGTGTCACATCTACTCTCACTTCATCCTATAAGTTTAAAAACAGAAATCAGTATGGGATTCACAAGAATATAACTATGCTTCCTAAACTGAGTGGTACCTTTTTTGAATGAGTTAGTGGCTGCGTTTGAGTAAGTGGATTTGTCGAAATTGCAGGTGAAATTAACTCTGTCATAAGATCTGTGGTACCCTACAAAAAAAAAAAAAATTAAAACTAGTAAAGCATTCATGAAAATGTTACAAAGCTTCAAATATAAAAGAAAGATGAAATTGCATACTTGTTCTGTCGAATTTGAAAATCGGATTGGAGTCCTATCTACTGGTGAAATTGGAGTGTCATCCCACAGACGTGTCTCTGAGCATACGTTTTCTGTATGCGCCTATAAAACCAAAAAAACTTAAGAAAACATATAAAAAACTTCTCAATATTCAGTAACATACTTTATTTTACCTCATCATTCTCATCTTCTCCTCTAGTTGTTCGAGACACTGGAGAAGTATATGTTTGTTCCATATTATCTGTATCATTCACCTCATCTTCCACAGGATATGTATCATCCTGTTAGAAATAACAAGCATCTATGACTAACTCCCTTACTTTGTAATTCAAAAAGTAAAATAAAGAACATAAACGTTATTACCTTTTTATTGTCAGAAATATGTTTGTCTTCTAAGATTGACACCCGACTTTTAAGGTCTTTGAACCCTTCTTCCATGATAGATAATCGAGAAGTCATAGACTTGAAATTATCTTCCATTTTATCACTGAATCTCTTAAATTCAGAGACTAGACAGTTTACATTTGAAGCAGATGCTTCATGGCCAATTTCCATATTGTCAAACAGGGAAGATTTTCTAGCTATTTCTTCAATAGCATCAACACTATCTATTGATCTGTTTCTCCAATCATCAGCTTTGATTTTATATCCTTTTCTGAACAATTCAATCACAGCATCCAGATCTTCATCAGCTTTGTCTTCCATTGACACATTATCTTCGGGATCATGTGGAATGGAAGGTAAAACACATGTTACCTTCAGCTACACAACAAAAAACAATCATATTCATTTACACAGTAATAAAACATCAAGAAGTAAAAATAAAGAAGTAAAGACTTACATTTGTTGCACCTTCAACCTTTAGGACCTGTCCTATTGAAGGAGTAACCGTACATGTGTATTTTTCACATAGGAATGAAGGTGTTCCCTCTTGAGTTTGTAGTATAGGGATGGTGGTACTGTAGGCCGATTGCATGAGAGGGATTGATTCTAGTATCCAAAGATGGAATGCAAGAGGGAACCCTTGCAAATCATATTTGACCTTTTCAAGCTTTGTCTTCACAGCTCGTTTATTGGATTTCAGAAGAAGTGTGTAAGCTTCCCTTCCCCACGGATATGACATCAGCATATTAATATCCTGGGCTTTCTTCACGTTTTCTAGTGGAAACTTGTACACTGCACTTCTTTGAAGGAGGATGCTCTCAATTAGAAGAAGCATAGCAAGTGAAACTCGTTCATCAGATGAATCTTCACTAGTTTTACTTAGTTGTTCTTCTAAGTCATCTAGATTGTGGCCACCTTCCAATAAGTCCCAAGTGTAATCTTGATTCTCTGTCTCATCTTCTTTCTGTTCTATTTCGCCAATACATTTCAAACCAGTCATCATATGAAACTCCCTGATTGAAAATCTAAGCAGCTGCCCTCCAAAGTGAAACAACAACTCGTTTTCCTTTTCTGTCACTATGCTTCTTGCGAGCAAGACATGAATTATCTTTCCAGATAATTGCAAATGTCTTTCACTGAGTTTGATAACTGGCCCCATGAATGTATCTCAGATTTTCTAAAATTCTTCTTTTGTAAGAATCTTCTTGACAGTATCTATATAGGCAACGCTTGAGTGTTGGTTGATTGATACTGGCTGATTTGGTTCTGATCCTATGGGATATCTCAACGAAGGTAGTGGCAGTAACAGGGGAAAGAATTTCCCATTGTATCAAATGAATTTTTCAACCTATTCTGCAAAACAACCAAAAAGCACTTCTTGTTAATATCGTTTTAATCACTTTAGCCTATAACAGAGTTATGTCAAGAAAATTAGCTGAGTCTATAACAAAGTAATAACAACCAAAAAGCACATCTTGCTACTCTGTTATAGATTCGTTGAGCATATAAAAGAATAATATGAAGAAATTAACATAGAGTAAATTTTGTATAACCTTCCTAATCATATATAACGAACAAGAACAATGAATCACGAGTTAGCAATGCAGTAGAATAATGAACTATGCACAAGAACAATGTTTTTGGATAACCTTCTTAAACATTTTTGACTTATTAACAAGAATTTAACAAAACCAAATTAGAATTTAAGAGAAGAACAATGGTTCACGACTTTTCCTGAAAGAGAGAATTAGTTATAACCAAAATCGTTTAGAACGAAGAGAAGATTAATTAACGTTTGAGAAAACGACGAGAAGATTTGTGCCATTTGAAGAAGAAAAAGCCGATAATCTCTGTTTCACTCCTGTTTGATTCTCAAATGAAAAAAGTTAAAATCAGCGAAATCCCCAAATTTGAATCGAAGTCCCATATTTGAATCTCAAAACCCTAGTTTTAGAATCATACCGAGATTGCGTTGGAGAATCAAAGCTTCGTCCTCTTCGTTGGAAAAGATCGTCGTCGGATAGTCGCTGGAGCTAATGGAACGCGAAATGGTCGTCGTCACCATCGTCGTCGTCGTCGTCGCCGTCGTCGTCGAAAGATACGAAATAAAAATCGAAGAGTTTTCTTTTATTTCTTTCTGTTTTATTTAAAATAAAACAAGGGTATTAAAGTTATTTTATGTGTTAATGAAGGTTGTTTTGTGATTTTTTAGCTTCCAGTGCTATTTTTGTGACAAAAAGTAAAAAAAATCTATTAATGAGAATTGCCCCCATTTTTATGTTAAGTTTTCTCATTGTTCTCATCATTTGTTTGCACAATTCTATCTAATATATATAGATCTAAATTAATTGTATTGGTTTTTAACAGAAATCAAAACAAAAACAAGTTCTTTTTTTCAAAATATCAATTTCTTTTTGCCAATTATGGTCGATTCACCGCATATATTTGCCGGTTAATCGGCCGAGTTAGCCGAGTTATTAAACAGGGAGAAAAACCAATAAAATGTCCCACAAAAAGTGATTAATTTAATGTGTACCTAACTAAATAATTTGTGTTAAATACAAAAAATTATATTAAAATCAAAATATGTTGGATAAATATTAGTCCATACACGGCTCTTACCCAGTAAAATAATAACTAAAATATAAAGTCATCTTTATCTTGAAGCACTACATCACATCACATCCCAACTCATACTCTTTCTCCCTGATGCAGACCTCATTCAACTTGCCCCATTACGCACATTTTGAATCTCTCTGGGGTCGGGTGCTAGTAATGAAAAGCGCTATAAACGTCTACATTTATATAATCGCCAAACGCTCCTCTTAAAACTGGGTAAACCTAAGCAAACTGGGTACAAAACTATAAATACGAGTAAGAAAAACATCAACAAAGAAATGACAAGTCATTAAATACGAGATAATCTGAATTCAGTACAAGGCACAACCGGAAATGCAATGAATACGAAGAAAACGAAACCAGATAAAAATACAGCAGCATCCACGATTAGGAAGAGCAAACAAAGGACAAGAATAGACGGCCTTAGAAGCTTCGAGGATAGCATAAGGAAGAGATTAGAAAGCAAACACAAAGCAGGAAAACATAATTGTTGGATAACTTTAGAATACTGGATAACAAAGCAGGTCACAGACTTAGGTCTCCTTTTGTTCTTCAGCAGGCTTGGGTGCTGCATCTTCTTTGATTTCCTCAGTACCTTCGTCCTGGTTAATGTCATTTCAAACAAACACACCATAATCATATCAAAACAAGGAAGAACATGAGCGCATCAATATCATTATGCAAAAAAGTTGACCATTTGACATTCAAAAACTATGAACTATTTAGGTGGACTGCTTAGGATCAGGACAAAGGTTATAAAATGTAAAGCTTAACCATTTCGTTCAGAACTTATGAACAATGTTGGTGGACAATTCTAGGATCTTTGATTAACCTATAAAATGATTTTCAGAAAAAAACACCAAATAATAATTCAGTAACGTTTAACATCAATACCCATTTTCAGCAGTTTCAAGTTTTCAATGAAACACATAAGAGTTGAAAGAAAGAAAGTTTTCAACTATCAAAGATTAAATATTAACTGTTACCTGCATGTCCGAAGTCCAGAGAGTAAGGTTGTCACGGAGAAGTTGCATGATCAAGGTACTGTCCTTGTATGACTCCTCGCCTAGAGTATCCAGCTCAGCAATTGCTTCATCAAACGCCTGTTAAATCACAATTCTCACCTCGTTGATTACATATAGGTACATCCGTACATGAATAAGAAAAAATGTAGTTTGAATATGTAAACGAGCTAAAAAAAGTTTTCATTACCTGCTTAGCGAGACTGCAAGCACGGTCTGGGGAGTTGAGAATCTCATAGTAAAAGACAGAGAAGTTCAAGGCCAGACCCAGACGGATCGGGTGGGTTGGAGTCAATTCCGAGTTAGCAATGTCCTACAAATACAAAAGGTATCACTGAATTGACCAAAAACTTACACATAGATCCCACAAAGAACAAGTGAAAATCTGGATTCCAATTCTCAGATCGGAGATAAAAAAAAAAAATACCTGAGCGGCTTTGTAAGCGGTGAGGGTGTGCTCGGCGGCGTCTTTCCTCTCCTGAGCGGTCTTAAACTCAGCCAAGTACCTATGGTAATCTCCCTTCATCTTAAGGTAGAAAACCTTGGAATCTCCGTTTGCAGAAGCCGGGATGAGTCTCGTATCGAGAAGCTTAAGGATACCGTCACAGATTTTGGAGAGCTCCGCTTCGATCTTGCTTCTGTAGTCACGGATCGTGGTGACGTGGTCATCGTTTCCGCGGCTCTCTTCCTTCTGCTCGATAGAGGAAATGATGCGCCACGAGGCACGACGAGCACCGATTACATTTTTGTAAGCAACGGAGAGGAGGTTACGTTCTTCCACGGTGAGTTCGTCTTTGTCGACTGCTTCAGCGACTTTCTCCATGAATTCAACCATCTCTTCATATCGCTCCGCTTGCTCAGCGAGCTTCGCAAGGTAAACAAATTCTTCCCTGGCAGAGGATGATGCCGCCATTTTTCTTTCTTTGGTGTTAGATCGGAGACTAATGGCTTCAAGGGGAAGGAATCAGATCTGAGGGGAGAGAGAGAACGAGGAGTGTTTTGTTTTTTTAAGAACTTTAATTATTAAAAGATTTGTTATTTTTATTGTTAGTGGGGAGCGACGATTGCGAAGAAGATTCAAGGAGAACCGTTGGATTGAACGTGTGAGAAGGAGAAAGCTGTAAAGAGACACGGGAAATTTCACCCTAATAAACACAGCTTCTGCCTTTTCTGATACTTTCGGGGCAGTTAATATTTTATGAGTTATTTTCACTCCAAAACAGTTTTAAGTTTTTTATTACATAATAGAGCAGTTATTGCTCCTAATGTAGTTTATTAAAACTACAAGCTAACTATTTTTGAACTATGTGCATTTTTAAAACTAAATGGGTCCTACAATTTTTAATTTTTTTTTCTCTTTCTTTGCAACAAAGAAACATCGTTTCTCTTTCTCTGTTACAATAGATTCCAAAATTAAAGAAGATGAAGATGAAGAAACTGACCGGTCGTCACTTGAACAGAATGTTGATATAAACAAAATTGTTGCCGCAAAAACTTCTCATCTTCTCTTACTTCACCGAAGACCAGATCTGTCGTAGTCTTCCTTGTCATCTCCTCCAACACGTTGATTTCATCTCGTCATTTCTTCATTTGTGTTTCAACAATATTCCCGGCTTTGTTACCTCATCTCTCTCGACGTTACGAAACTGTTGAAGCTTGAGAACATCAATGGCTAATTTTTGTTTTTTGCACTTTTAGTCCTTAAGATTTTGTATAATTTCGTTTTAACCTAAAACTTATTAATTATGTCTTTTTGGTCCTTAGCGTTTTCCAATTTTTCTTTGATTAATTTAAAAACTAATTTGTACTACAACCTTCTGTTAATGAAATTAAGCAATATGTGTACATAATTAAATGCAATAGAAAATAAATTAAATAAACTAAAATCAAAACTAAAATTCATTAGAGTATGCATAACACACAAAATTATGTGTACATCTATTGTCATGTACAAAATTAATTGTCCCTTTGATTAAGCTTAAAATTAACTAATTAGGTACTACAACTCTCTGTTAATGAAATTGAGCGATACATGCACATAATTAATTCCTAAATGCATTGGGAAATATATTAAATGAACTAAAATCAAAGCTGAGAATCATTAGACATGAATAAAACATAAATTTATGTATGCACCTATTGTCATGTACACCATTTTCAGTTTGATTTGATCTATTTATTATGTATTTTGGTATTGTTTTAGTAAGTAACCACCAATCCACTTATTTTGATGTACACGTGTACACGTTACAATATGTACACAAAATACTATGTCTATTTGTCTTAAACTTCTAATTTGTTCAAGTTTATACACATGTACACGTCACAAAGAGTACACAAAAGGTGATTGAAAATATATAGTGTCAATATATACATAAAGATAGATTGTCATCATCTGTGTAATATACAATTTAGTGTACATGTGAACAGTAACCACAATTTAGTATACATGTACACCCTTTTCAGTTTGACTTGATCTATTTATTGTGTATTTTGATATTGTTTTAGTAAGCAACCACCAATCCACTTATTTTTATGTACACGTGTACACGTTACAATGTGTACACAAAATACTCTGTCTATTTGTCTTAAACTTCTAATTTGTTCAAGTTTATACACATGTACACGTCACAAAGAGTACACAAAAGGTGAAACTCATTAGATATGAATAAAACATAAAATCATGTATGGACCTATTGTCATGTACACTTTTTTCACTTTGACTTGATCTATTTATTATGTATTTAGGTATTGCTTTAGGAAACAACCACCAATCCACCTATATGTGTACAACTTCTTTACATATATTGATTCATTTTCGATGTACACATGTACATGTTACAATGTGTACACAAAATAACATGTCCATTTATCTTAAACTTATAATATGTTCAAGTTTAGGACTATATTGTAATAATTCCAACTATGGTACAATTTGTTTATATATAAAGAACATATGTAATGTACACATGTACACTTTCAAGCTGATGTACATATGTACACTATGAACTAAATGTACATGTACAATATGAGCACTTAGATGTTACTATTGTATCTTAACTAGTTATTTAGATTATTTAAGTAGCATTTAATTGTTAATATTGTATTTGCATACATAATTGCATAACCAGGGTCTAGAGTACATATATATATATAT
>MU105568.1:214896-398615 GCA_012274485.2 Sinapis alba | reverse complement strand
AAAAAAATAAGAAAAAGATAAAAGTGAGTCAAGAAGATAAGAAAGAGATGAGAATGGGTCCTACCACTTACAACATAGTTCTGTTTTAATTTGTCAAACTGAACGATATGTGATAAAGTTAGAAAAAAGTGTGTCAGTAGCAAAAACTGCCTTATTGTGTTATAAAAAACTCAAAAGTGTCTTAGAGTGTAATTGTTTCATATTTTCTCTGTTAAAAGTTGATACCTTTTAAAAATAATTTAATCATTGTCATGAAAAACTTATATTATTCATTGCCAATATGTATCTATTTATACATGTTACAATGAGATTTTTCAATAGAAAATACATGAAATAGTAATTATCCTAATAACATAATGAAAAAAATAAATACAATAATGTTAATCTAACTAATAGATAAATATGGAAATAGTTTTGATCTTTATCTTTTCTTGTACATGCCTTTCTGGTACGGTTCAGTATTGGTTTGTCTGGTTCGTCCGTCCGGAACTGTCCGGTACAGTTTTGTTATGTCCATCCATCCATTGGTTTACAACACTCCCCCTTGGAAGCCATAACCGTTTCAGGGTTCATAGCATGCTTAATGTTGCCTCATTAAAACCTTACCAGAAAAACCCAGTGGGACAAAACTATGGTGAAGGAAAAAAGTACAACACATACTACTCCCCCTGAAAGGTGCATCACTGAAGATCTTTCAGTCGACGCGTCCCAAGCTTCTCTATAAGCTTCTTCAACGTCGAGGTTGGTAATGCCTTAGTGAACAGGTCAGTTGTATTATCACTGGATCAGACCTGTTCCACTTTGATCACACCGGCCTTTTGCATCTCGTGTGTCGAAAAGAATTTAGGCAGGATATGTTTTGTTCTATCTCCTTTAATATATCCATCCTTAAGTTGAGCAATACAAGTTGTATTGTCTTCATGGATTACGGTTGGACCCTTGTCCTCTGTCATCCCACAATCTGATCTTATGTGTTGGGTCATAGACCTCAACCAGACACATTCACGACTAGCTTCATGTATGGCCAATAGTTCTGCGTGATTTGAAGATGTAGCCACGAAGGTTTGTTTCATGGAACGCCAAGATATGGCCGTTCCACCATGTGTAAACACATAACCCGTCTGTGATATAGAATTGTGTGGATTCGAAAGGAATCCAGCATCAGCAAATCTAACTAAACCCTCTTTGGTTTTGTTGGTATAGAACAATCCTAAGTTTTTTGTTCCTTGTAGGTAACGAAGTACATGTTTTATCCCGTCCTAGTGCCTCATCGTCGGACAGGAGCTAGATCTCGATAGGAGATTCACGGCAAAGGATATGTCAGGCCGTGTGTGAGTTTCTAAATACATCAATGTTCCAATGGCACTGAGATATGGCAGTTCGGGACCAAGGACATCTTCATCTTCCTCCTTAGGACGAAATTGATCAGTGTCCAAGCCTAGAGACCTCACGACCATAGGGCTTGATAAAGTGTGAGACTCGGCCATGTTAAATCTCTTGAGTACCTTTTCTGTATATATCATTTGATGCACAAGGATTCCATTGTTTATGTACTTAAGCTGTAGCCCCAAACAGAATTTTGTTTTGCCTAGGTCTTTCATTTTGAATTCTTTCTTTAGATATTCGACTGTTTGGGCAATCTCTCTAGAGGTTCCAATGATGTTTAAATCATCGACATACACTGCTATAATCACAAAGCCCTTATTTTTGAATTTCTTTATGAAAATGCATGGACTGACATGATCATTTCTGTATCCTTGTTTTATTAGGTACTCACTTAATCTGTTGTACCACATCCGACCAGATTGTTTTAGTCCATAAAGTGATTTATTTAACTTTATGCAGTGTTGTCCACGAGAGCTCTCTTTATTTTTCATTTCTATACCCTTTGGGACTTTCATATAAATTTCAAAATCCAATGGTCCATAGAGATATGCTGTAACGACATCCATTAATCTCATATCTAGATTTTCTTTTATGGCTAGACTTATTAGGAATCAGAATGTAGTTGCATCCACCACAAGGGAATATGTTTCCTCATAATCGATTCCTGGTCTCTGTGAGAATCCTTGTGCAACAAGTCGAGCCTTATATCTCACGACTTCACCATTCTCATTTCTCTTCCTCACAAAGACCCATTTGTATCCCACTGGTTTTAAATCATCTGGTGTTCGGATTATAGGACCGAAAACACCTCTCTTTCTTAAAGAGTTTAACTCCACGTTTATGGCTTCTTTCCACTTTAGCCAATCTTTTCTTTGCATGCATTCATATATAGACTTGGGTTCTTGATCTTCATTATCCGTAAGTTCGAGTGCTACCTCATATGCAAATATATCTGAGATGTCGACATCTTTTCTGTTCCATTGTTTTCCAGACAAGACATAGTTTATTGAGATCTCATTATTGTCTGGACCATCAGTACCCTGAACCCCGGCGTTCCGAGGAACATTGTTTGGTACGTCTGGACCCTCGTCCATCTCTGTGGATGGTGCAGTCTCATCTCGGGTAAGATCGTCCGCGTCCTTGTCTGTGGTTCCAACCTCAGATATTGCACCTTTCTTTGTTTTTCGAGGTTTCTTATCTAAGGAACCAATTGGTCTACCATGTTTCAAACGTGTTTTGGAATCTGTAGCAACATGATTATGTCCCTCTTGGACATCAATTCGAACTGGTGCATTAATAGCTGGTACATGTGACTTTGTCACTCTTTTCGGGTCAGCAAAGGAACTTGGCATTTTATTAGCTAGCTCTTGTAAATAAATTATTTTATGGACCTAAAGATCACACACTTGAGTCCGAGGATCTTGCCAATTTATGGATGTCTGATTCCATGATATTTCTCTAATGCTGGAAGTTCGGATTCATTAAAATGACAATCCGCATACCTGACCTTAAATAAATCACCTGTGGTTGGCTCAAGGTATTTGATAATCGTAGGGGAATCAAAACCAACATATATTCCCATCTATCTCTGTGGTCCCATTTTTGTTCTCTGTGGTGGAGCAATAGGAACATAAACCGCACAGCCAAAGGTTTTGAAATGGGAGACATCTGGCTCATGACCCGTGAGTAATTGGGATGGGGAATACTTATGTTCACTTGATGGTCTTATGCGTATGAGCTCGGCTGCATGAAGGACAGCATGTCCCCATGCAGAAACCGGCAGCCTCGACCTCATGAGTAATGGTTGGGCTATAAGCTGTATCCGTTTTATGAATGATTCAGCTAGGCCATTTTGTGTATGTACATGTGCCACGGAGTGTTCCACTGTCACCCCCATGGACATACAATAATCATTAAACGCCTGGAACGTGAATTCACTAGCATTATCAAGACGTATAGTCTTCAAAGGAAAGTCTGAAAAGTGTGCTCGTAATCTTATTATCTGAGCAAGCAATCTTGGAAATGCCAAGTTGCGAGATGATAGAAGACAAACATGTGACCATCTGGTCGATGCATCAATAAGGACCATGAAATATCGGAACGTCCCACAATGTGGGTGTATCGGTCCACAAATGTCTCCTTGTATTCTTTCCAGGAAATTAATATTTTCCTTTGTCACCTTGATAGGTGATGGTTTTACTATGAGTTTTCCTTGTGAACAAGCTACACAATTTAAGTGTTTCGGGATAACTCTCTTTGTCTTTAGTGAATGGCCGCTGGTATTATCAATCAGCTTACGCATCATGGTCGACCCGGGATGACCCAGCCGGTCATGCCATAGAGTGAAATTTTCGATGACTGTTTTGTTTATGACGGCATTTGCCTCAATCATACTGGTTTTGGCATGGTAAAGACCATTAGACACTGCAGGTATGGTTTCATAAATTTTCTTTTGACCTTGGACGGTTTCAGATATCTGAAGATATTTTTTTCCCCCTTCGTCCACGGTTCCAATATGATAACCATTCTTTCTGATGTCTCTGAAACACAATAGGTTTCTATTGGATCTGGGAGAATATAACGCATGGGGAATTTCTATATGTGTTCCCATGGGCAACAGGACATTAGCCTGGCTGTGACCCTCTATAAGGCTATGTGTACCCGCAATAGTGTGGACATTGGCGTTCTTTAGGGTTAGGTTTAGAAAATATCTCTTATCTTTCAAAATCGTGTGGCTCGTCCCGCAGTCCAACACGATCACATCCTTCATGTCATCCATTTCTAAAATAAGATTCATAGGATGATACTTTAGAAATTTTATTTTGTGTTCGAGAATGGTTTGTATGATTTGTCTTCTTATAAGATAAAATAAAATCATTCCATAGGTAAAATAAATTTCAAATTTTTAACATAAAGTAGAACACCAAATCAAAATAAAAACTAATACAAATGTTGAATTTAGATCTTCAGTCTTTGAGAATATTTGAAGTCTCATATTCCATTAAGTCGTCCTTCTCATGGTCGAAGTCGTTCTCATCATCATTCACTACCATATGGGCTTCAGGTTTCTTCCCTTTGATACTCTCTTGATAGAGTTCAATTAGATGTTTGGGAGTCCTGCAGGTCTTTGCCCAATGGTTGGTCATTCCACACCTATGACACACAGATTTGGTCGGGGCGTTTGTATGCTGCGGTTTGAAGGATGATCCGCGCCCACGACCATGAACTCGTCCGAACGAGCGTCCTTGGTTCTGTTGGTTACCTTGTCCGCGGCCGTTTGAACCGCGTCCACGTCCTCTCCATCCACCCCGGCCTCGACCGGATGGTTTACCATGATGGACGTGGTTAGCTTCTGGATCGGTTTCTGTGACCGTATGAGCTTCAGGTAATGGTGTGGATCCAGGAGGTCTCTTCTCACTGTTAATCATCAGTAACTCATTGTTCTGCTCAGCAAGCAATAGACATGAGATCAGACTTGCATATGTCTTGAACTCTTTTGCTCGGTACTGTTGCTGAAGCAACACATTGCTTGTGTGGAAGGTAGAGAATGTTTTCTCAAGCATATCACCTTCTGTAATTGTTTCACCACACAGTTTAAGTAAAGATACGATCTTAAACATAGCTGAGTTATATTGATCCACAGACTTAAAGTCTTGGATCCTGAGTTTTTTTTCCAATCGTTTCTAGCCTTTGGTAATAGGACCGTCTTTTGATGGTCGTATCTCTCTTTTAGTTCTTTCCAAAGGTCTAGGGGATTTTCGATTGTGAGGTACTGATTTTTGACACTCTCAGTTAGATGATGGCGAATTATGAGAATTGCCCTGTAATGATCTTTTTCAGAAACGTCATTGTCTTTGGTGATACTTTCACCGAGACCCTTGGACTTGAGGATTATCTTTGCATCAAAAGCCCACTGTAAGAAATTGTCTCCAGAGACATTGAGGGCAGCAAAGTTCAAGTTGTTAATTTTCGACATCTGTAATTCAAACATGTATTCACTTTAGGAATCAATCACATCTTTTAGAAATTTTTAATGTTTTATGAAGTGGTTTAAGTCACACGGATCTTAGTAAAAAAATTTTCTAAGCAAGTGATTTATGAGATGAAAACTATATGCTCAGGGTTATAATGCATTAGGTCTTATGACCTTCAGGTCACACGACCATAAAGAATGATGCAAAGCCACACGGCTGATAAGTATGAACAGTCGGATTCATTCAATCGATCCTAGCAGGATGATTCTATGAGATCAGGTCAGATTTAATTTAAATCTATCAACCTAATGAATCATACAATCTAGCAACCTAGGTGAACACTCATACTATCAACCTAAACATCATTATGTATGCAAGTACACCACACGGTTCCGATTGGATGATCAATGAATCAAGAAAGCAATCATAAAAGGAAATTTCGGAAAAAGAAATTTTCTACAAAAGAAAACTTTCCATAAAAAGAAACTTTATATTCTCCAGAAAAGGAAACCTTGCAATTTAGCAATCATGAAAAAATAAATCAATCTCTCAATCAATTAGCAAGGATAATAAAACAGATCAATCAAGCCATTAAAACAATCAATCAAATCAATTTCAATTAAAAAAAAAAACAAGGGTTGAAATCGGCCAAAATTAGGGTTTTGGGGATTGATCGATTTCAAGGCTTAAGGATTCGATTTGATTATTCAGATCAATAGGGTTTTTGAGATTCAACAAGCCATTGAGGCTGTGATTTTAATTGACTAGCAATCTCTAATCGAACTTGAGGTAATGAGCTTCGATTTACTCATAGGAAGGGATCGGACTTATAGATCTAGGGTTTCAGATTGTTTACCTTTAGAGTTTTGAAGATCTGAACCGGACCACCAAAGAGAGGGCTTCTGACGGCGCTTGTTGAAACGGAGCGTGAGGGCGCGTCTCAGATCGGATTGATACAAGGTTTGCGGTGATGGATTCGTATTGTCGAGAGCTTCAATTTGATATATTAATAGTCGTCTGGATCCTTACGATTTGAGAGAACGAGCAGTTTGAAGTTGCATCGGAATTTAGGGTTTTTGGTGGTTTAGATTAGAAACGGGAAAAGAAGGGATTTTCAGAGCAGCTCGTGCTGATAACGTGTTGTAGAAAACTTATATTATTCATTGCCAATAGACATCTATTTATACATGTTACAATGAGAGGATAAATGGAAATCCTTTTCCAATAGAAAATAAGAAATACATGAAATAATAATTATCCTAATAACATAATGGAAATGATAAATACAATAATGTTAATCTAACTAATAGATAAATATGGAAATAGTCTTGATCTTTATCTTCTCTTGTACATGCCTTTCTGGTACGGTTCAGTATTGATACGTCCGGTACTGTCCGGTACGGTTCGGTTATGTCCGTCCATCCATTGGTTTACAACAATCGTCATAAATTTTAAGACCATCTCCAAAAAAATTTAGACCATTTCCAAAAGTATATTTTTTTTTTTGTAACTGAGAAAAAGTATATTATTTTGAAAAGCAATTAGCCATCGACAAAAGAGCAACCTTATGAACTACTGTGAGTCACCGGAGTCCCACTGACCACCGCACACCAAAAAAAAGAAAGATCTTGCCGTGTGACGTGGTAATGCTTATATTACCTTAAATGCTTATATTATCTTAAGAAAAATTCTCTCAAATAAAAAATTAATGTAACATTTAGAGATCGAATTTATAAGAAGTAGAGTATGGATTAGACAATGGATTGTCAGTTTGAAGCTTAACCTATATGAATAATATAAAAGCAATAGATCAAAACAAAACAATAAATTGGTTTGTAAATAGATGAAAAGATTTAAATTTTGAGATATCAAACATGTAATTATAACTCAAATAAATAATTAACAAGGATTTTATTAAGATCAATCTTAGAATTTAAATTTATAAGTAAATCATCTAATTCTCGTTGTGATTACTATCAGATGTCTAGAGCATCAATGTCTAACTCTCACTCCAATTCCAAATACTATAGACAAACATTTAGTATAAATTGGATATGTTCACTAAGTCCTAGACCAACTCTAGTTGTGATTAACAACTTATCTTATCAGGATTCAGTTCAGGTGTTGATTACATTCTCACATCTCATGAGTAATATAAGATCATGTTTCTAGTTAATTGCTCTAAAACCAAGCAATTAGATTAATCCTGGTGAATCATCCAATATGATTATCCTAGCAGTCTATAAATCACAAGTTCATCAATACCATAGAAAATTCCTAATTTAACAAGGTGACTACTTAAACATGATCATACAAAACATATCAAAAGTCTAAATAAATTACATAAGAATATAAGTGTAAGATCTAATAGAGTTCCAATCAATCTCTAAAAGAGTCTTGATCTTCTCTCCAAAAATATCTCCAAGTAAAATAAAACTTAGCTTTAACAGTGGTTGGAAAATATATAAATATAGGTTAAACACCTCCAATGGTCTTTTTCAATTAGGAAAACTTCTGGGCCAAAGGGAAATTCTTGAAACTCCAGTCAATCTTGCAAACAACATGAGTGTCGACCGGCACCAATGGGGTGTTGATCGATGCTATCTCCAAGTATCATCTCCAACTTCTGTTTTTCTCCACAGCTACGAGTTTTCTTCATTTTAAACTCCAAATGGCTCCATAATCTTCATAATGCTCCAAAACATACCTAGACATGAAATGACCCTAAAACAGACTTGAAACACAAAATAAAGACTTTATTAAGGACTTATACAATGGTCTAAAAGTTGTAAAAACCATGATATATTAACTCCCCCAAACTTATCATTTGCTTACCCTCGAATAAAACATAGAATGAACATGTAGAAGAGGTTTGAAAACATATGAATTCACCTTTCTTTAGAATCACTACCATCACCTCCACAGTGTTGCAAGCCACATCAAATCAATACTAACTTTAGGGACATTTTCATGTACTTAGCCTCAGCTTAGCAACCTGACCATCTAGCCCACATCTCACTTGACACAATTTGACATACCACTATACTAATCTCATTTCTGAAATATAAGTGCATTCTTTATCTTGGAAATATCGATCAAAGAACACATGCTCTTACTCCAACAGGTTTCTAAGCACACATATAATCTTCTCTAGTCTCTTTCCACTCTCTCCACTCAGTCAATGTCTCCCTTCTTTAAAGTGTATCATTTTATTTTATTTTTATTTAATGAGAGTTTTGGACAGGATTCCATGAATGAAGCCTTAGAGATTGTAGCCACTAAGTCTTGTTCACTTCTTTTTGACCTTTATCCATTTCTTTTATTTTCATCATTTTTATAAGCTCTAAAGGGGAGAGAGAGGGGAACCAGAAACACACATACTTTTACCTTGCAGATCTGTAGGAGGAATATGATCCAGTGTATAGCAAGCCCCAAGACAAACAATTGATGTAGACTATATGGAGGTCAATTTTGGTTTCTTCAGACATTCTTAGCAAGCATAGATGTTAAAGGCAGGTCAAAGTGAAACACCCCAACCCAAAAGCTTTGAAAATTACTTACGTAAAAATTCAGCAGATTTTCTAACAAACAAACTTAAGCAAATACCACAACTTTATTAATAAATCCGAGAATAATGTAGAATAAAAAGAAATAAGATTCGTAAAAATCTCAAATAAAATTCCAAGTTTATGAATAATCCGCCCGATGGTCTTCATCGTCCCGCGCTCCGGTCCAAATAACTACTCATCACCTGCATCACAAAATGAGGCATGAGCCTACAAAAAAATACTTAGTGAGGACGCTCATTACATCCCACTACAGTCCAATAATCAAACACTCAATCAATACTAACACCCTAACATCCAGTTCTATCATTCATTTATTTTAACTAGTTCCATCATTTTCATTACTTTAACATTTCTTAACCTTTCGACCTGAAAGACCATAATCCTACAACTGAAACCAAACCTGTGGTCGAAGCCAAACCTGCGGCCGAAGCCAAGCCTGCGGCTGAAGCCAAACCTGCGGCTGAAGCCAAACCTGCGACTGAAGCCAAACATGCGGTTGTAGTCAAACCTGCAGCCGTAGCCAAACCTGCGGCCGAAGCCAAACATGTGACCCGTCAATCCCTTATGAACCGTAGCTAAACCTTCGACTTTAAGGTCTGTTACATCCTCTTAACCAGTTTCCTTAATTAACTCAGTTTGATTTTTACTTTTCTTAAACATATTATAATTTCATGACTTAGATTCTCAAGATCAAACGTTCATTTCTCACATAAACATCTTAACATAACTCGATTATCAATCCATCAAATCTAGCATGTATTTCCTTAGAACACAATGAACAAACTTTCCATAAACAATTACTATCATACATTACTTAAGAACATGATGAACAAACATTCCATAAACGAATTATATCATACATTTTCCTAAGAACACGATGAACAAACTTTCCATAAACGAATTCTATTCAAACATAAATTTGATCCTCATGAATCAAACCAAACAAAACAATTCTTATTAGAATGTCACGAATCTCATTCTCACTTGAACTGATCTTAAAAGATTGAAAACTCTGAACTTAACTGCATTTTTTGGCGAATATTTCTGCAATCCTCCTCGCTCGATCCTCACCTCCCAAACTCTCTCACTAGAACTGCGTTCTTGCTCTGACCTCTCTCTAACTTCCTTTTCGAGTTGTGTCTATAATGAGAAAACAAGGTCCCTTTTTATACTACTTGGACTTTCTCACAAGGCCGGAAATTTAAGGTTGTTTCCTTATTTGGCTTGGTCAAACCTTACCCACAAAGGCTTGACCAAATCTTTATAATTCTTTCCTTATATGACTTCCACAAACCCAACCTTCCTTTCGTAAAATCTTGTCAAAGATAACCAATCAAACTTGCCATACTTGGAACCCGCATTCCCGAATGACCAAAATTTTCTTAATTGACTTTGCGGTCCGTCGACTACTTTCTTATACGTTGATCGCTCTATGGTCAGTTTATCCCCGCTTATTCTAAGTTAACGATGCCTTGATAATACGAATGACTTTTGATACTTAGAGAAAAATCTAGTTCTTATTCCATTCAAATAAAACAAAAGTTCCAACACTTAGAATAATTTTTCACTTTGTTATCAAAAAAACATCTTTCCGGACGCATTAATCTTTTATAAATAAAAATACTCCGAGAGCGAGTTGTTACAACTCTCCCCCACTTATGAGGAATTCGTTCCTGAATCCGCATATGCCATCTGCTCATCCACCTTGGTCTCGAATAACTCCGGATACTCCGCCGTCATCATGCTTTCACGCTCTTTCGTAGTCTCATGTATCCCATCGCTCTCCCATACTACTTTGACCATAGGAACTCTCTTCCTCCTAATTTGCTCTTCTGGAAGCCTCATCACTTGTATCGGTTTTCCATGGGTTGACAGACCAAAATCGAAAACTTCAAACGGTTGCGAGACAAATAATGCCATACCCTTTACCACTTCCTAAATTGAGACACATGAAACACATCATGGAATGGATGGAGCTTGTCAGGCAATTCCAAACAATAAGCCACTGGTTCAACTCGTTCCACAATCATAAATAGTCCCATATACCTCGGTTGCAGTTTCCCTATCTTTGTTGTTTTATCTTTTCCGTAAATGTCACCCTTTTTAGGTAAACCATCTCCCCCACTTGGAATTCCAATTCCTTTTTCCTCTTGTCTGCATAGCTTTTCTGCCGATCTTGAGTCTCCTTCATTTTAACCTTAACAAACTTGATCATGTTTGTCATTTCTTTCATCACCTTTGGTGAAAGATCTCGGCCATCCCCCACTTCAATCCAACACAAGAGAGTTCGACACGGACGTCCATACAAGGCTTCATACGGTGACATTCCAATACTAGAGTAGTAACTGTTGTTGTATTCAAACTCAATTAACAATAACTGCTTCTCTCAAAGTTTACCCTAGTTCACTACACAAGCCTACAATAAATCCTCCAATGATTGAATCGTCCGCTCCGATTGTCCATTTGTTTGCGGATGATATGTTGTACTCATGTGCACCTTGGTTCCTAAAGCTTTCTGGAATATCATCCATAAATTTGAAGAAAATCGTGGGTCACGATTAGACACAATGCTAACACGGACACCATGGAGTTTAACAATTTCCTTCATGTAGAGTTCCACACACTAGTCCACACCATCTGATATTTGGAATATAAGGAAATGTGCTGACTTAGTTAAGCGGTCTACTATCACCCATAATGAATCCTTGCAACCCTTTGTCTTTGGAAGCTCGCACACAAAGTCCATCATGATCATATCCCATTTCTATTCAGGCATGGATAAAATCTGCAACAGGCCACTCGGAACCTGATGCTCTGCTTTCACTAATTGACATTTTGAACACTTTGTCACCCATCTAGCTACATCCCTTTTCATCCCTGACTAGTGGTAGAACCACATAAGGTCGTGGTACATCTTTGTCGCACCTGGGTGTATGGAGAACTTATATTGGTGTGCTTCCTTCAATATATTTTCCCTCAATTCCTTATCGTTTGGGACACATACTCGCCCATGGAAGATGATTGTTTCGTTATTGATCTTCCAATACCACATGACACCATCTTCGACCATGTTAACCAACGCTTCACCGTCCCCTTGGGCCAATCTTATTTGAGTCAGAAGGTCAGCTTGATTTGCTGCTTCCTCGCCAAAATTAACTGACTCGTCTACTAACACATTAACCGTAACATTCCCAGCATCGAAATCAACCCTCCCATTTCTTTCTATGCCGAGACATTCGCCTTACGGTGACTCAGTGCATCAACTACGAAGTTAGCCTTTCCTATGTGATAAGCTATCTCCAAATCATAGTCCGCCACCAACTCCATTCATCGTCTCTGCATTAGATTCAACTCTGGCTGAGTGAAAATATAATTAAGACTCTTATGGTCTGTAAACACTTGAACTGTTTCCCCATAAAAGTATGACCTCCAGATTTTAAGTCCAAACACCACCGCTGCCATCTCTAAATGGTGAGTTGGATAATTCTCCTCATGTTTCCTCAGCTGTTCATCTTGCATCAAGACGCAACTGAGTCCCATCTTTGATGCGTCTGTGAACACAACATATGCCACTCCAAGCTAAGGCATAACTAGAATTGGTGTACTCATCAATCGCTCCTTCAAACTTGTAAAGCTCTTCTAACATTCTGCCATCCACTCATACTTCACGTTCTTACCCGTCACCCTGGTCAATGGCTTAACCAAGCTTGCAAAGCTCTTCATGAACCAACGATAGTAACATGCTAAACCCAAGAAACTCCTGATTTCTGTGTTCGTTTCCGGCCTCAGCCAATTTGCAATGGCTGCAACTTTTTCGGGATCTGCTGCAACTCCTTCTTCGGAGACAACATGGCCCAAGAATCCAATATGTCTTTGCCAAAAACTGTACTTTCTTAGCTTAGCAAACAACTTATGCTCCCTTAGTTTTTTCATGACCACTCTTAGATGTTCCTCGTGCTCCTCTGAACTTTTCGAGAACACCAAAATATTGTCAATAAAGATGATTACAAAATCGTCCAAGAACTCATGAAACACCCATTCATCAGTTTCATAAATGCCGCCAGAGCATTCATCAACCCAAAGAGCATGACCACAAACTCGAAGTGGCCATACCTTATCCTGAATGCGGTTTTCCTAACATCTCCTTATGTGATAGGAATTTGATGTTAACCCGATGCCAAATCGATTTTTGAGAACCATGATGCTCCCTTGAGCTTATCCAATAACTCATCAATCCGAGGCAATGGATATTTGTTCTCGATCGTCACTTGGTCTGACCCCCGATAATCAATGCACAAGCAAAAACTTCCATCCTTCTTCTTGACAAACACTTGTGCATCCCACGACGAGCTGCTCGGCCTGATGAACTCTTTCTCGATCAATTCCTCTAGTTACTTCTTCAACTTAGCCGTCTATGTTGAAGCCATGTGATAAGGGGCCTTGGAAATATGAGCGGTTACATGCTCCAACTCTATCATGAACGGTTTATCACCCGATGGCAATAATCCGGTGAGCTTTTGAAATACATCTTTGAATTCTTGCACCACTGGAATTTTGCCCAACAACATTCTTGGTCCGCACCTGCAACGGTAATCGTTGCTATGAACGACTCACATCCTTTCTCGACCATCCGTTCTGGCCTTAGCGCTGATATCACCAAAATTCCAGTCTCCTTCTTCTTCCCTTGAAACACTAGCTTCCCTCCTTTCCAAGTGAAGGTCACCCATCATTTCTCACAGTCCAACTTAGCTTGATAATGAGCTAACTAGTCAATTCCAAGGATTGCTTCATATCTCTTAGTTTCTAGCATGATCAGATCGCCTGGCATGTCCTCACCGCCCACCACAATTGACACAACTTGATAGATGGCATGCGACTTCAGCATCGCGCCACCCACTGCTTAAACCATTCTGATACCGTTTTTGAGGCCCTTTTTAGATGTCCAACGCGCCACGACTTCAGGACGCACAAAGGAATTCGACGCCCCAGAGTCAAACAAGGTATGGGTTTCACTTCCCCCAATAGAAATAATTCCTACACAACCATTCATGTATTTCCTATGCCAAGAATAAGATTCAAGCAATAACTTAAAGACTGCAAGGTGCGAGAATTACCATCAATCGGGTCTTCTCCATCCTCCACGCCCAGCATATGCACCCTTGGTGCTACGTTCTATCTCTTAGCTAGTTGTTGCGGATCGCCTTTTGGATGTTCACCAAGCGTACGAGCTGCTTGTTCATTCTTTGGTGCTCTGCAATCCTGAGCAAAATGTCCAGTATCACCATAATGGTAACACTTTGCTCCACCCGCATCGGGACAGTCTTGGATTCGATGGTCCATACTCCCACACTTAAGGCATCCACCTGTACCTTGACAACACACACCACAATGCATCTTACCACACGTTCCACATGCAGTCATCACCGTGCCAACCGCCTGGTTCTAAACTCTCTTCGGCCTTGATTGCACTTTGTTTCTCCACGAACATTCATGTTTAGCCACCTCTTCCAGCCCACTCTCCACCAATGCTGCTTTCTCGACTAATTCTCCAACGGTCTAGTAATCTCTACTCACCATCATGGTCATAAGTTTAGGCTTCATTCCGCGCATGAACCTTTCAATCTGACCCTGTTCATTATCCATTTCTCGTCGTGTGTATCTTTTGAGCCGGTTAAACTCATGTTCGTAGTCCGTACTGATCTTGTCCCCTAGCAAAGTTGGAGGAAAGCAGTCTCCAGCTTTATGCGGACCTCAGTTGGAAATATTTTCTGGTGAACTCCTCATTGAATGTATCATACTCATGCACCTTTGTCGGATCTCTACAGAGCATCCCTTGCCACCACTGATATGCAACACTTTCAAGGAAAAAGACTGCAAGATTCCTTTTATGCTCGACTGGCCAATGCAATGACAGAAAGTTATGCTCCAAACGAGTCTTCCACCCGCCCGCTTGAATCCATTTGCACCCACCATTGAACTGTCCTGTCTTGAGATTCGTCATATGGCTCATCAAGTTCAAATAGCTGGGTGCCCGTGGTGGCTGCTGCACCCCAATTGCCCTTCTCCCCTTCTCCTTCTTGGACCATGGCTGCAACCGGAAGCTGAAGATGCTGGAATATCTGCGTAAAGAATGCCTGCATCATTGACATCATGTTGGCCATTACCGCATCCATGAGAGGAACACCCGGTGGTAGGAGTGGTATCTCATTATTACGCGCACTCCCCTGCAACACCATCACCACCCGCGACACCCTCTCTTCTGACGACCCCAATGGTTTCCACATTTGCCGAGTTCACATTCTCTTCCTGACCATCCCTCACGTTCCTCCTAGTGTTAGCCATATGCATCGATACCTTAAGTTAGCTCACGCTAACACCTGTTCATTCCGCAACTCTCTTAGCCATTATACTAAGAATTTAAACCTAACACATTCACATAAACATAAACACTTATCCTTTGCGCGAGACTTAGACCATCGGTCGTTCACCTATTCCTACAAATCCCTGTTTTGAAAATCAACCAGCCAAAACGGGGCTGACTAGTCTACCCCGCTCTGATACCAAATTGAACATCCCAACCCGGAAATCTTTAAAAAGCCTTGAAAATTTCTAAGTAAAAATTCAGCAGATTTTCTAACAAATCAACTTAAGTTAAGACTGTAACTTTATTAATAAATCCGAGAATAATGTAGAACAATAAGAAATAAGATTCGTAAAACTCTCAAATAAAATCCCAAGTTTATGAATAACCCCCCTCCCCCCGATGGTCTTCATCGTTCCACGCTCTTGTCCAAACAACTACTCATCATCTGCATCACAAAAGGAGGCATTATCATACAAAATTACTCAATGAGGACACTCAATACCGCCCATTACAGTCCAATAATCAAACACTCAATCAATACTAACATCCTAGCATCCGGTTCTATCATTCCTTTACTTAACTAGTTCCATCATTTTTATTACTTTAACATTTCTTAACCTTTCGACCTGAAAGCCCATAATCTTACGGGCGAAGCAAAACCTGCAGCCAAAGCCAAACCTGCGACCGTAGCCAAACCTGCGACCGTAGCCAAACCTGCAGCCGTAGCCAAACATGTGGCCGAAGCAAAACCTGTGACCCGTTGGTCCCTTACGGCCCGTAGCCAAACATTTGACTCAAAGGTCCATTACATCCTCTTAACCAGTTTCCTTAATTAACTCAATTCGATTTTTAATTTCTTTAAACGCATTATAATTTCATGACTTAGATTCTCAAGATCAAAAGTTCATTTTTCACATAAACATCCTAACATTACTCGATTATAATCCATTAAATCTAGCATGCATTTCCTTAGAACACAAAGAACGAACTTTCCATAAACAATTAATATCATATATTACTTAAGAACATGATGAACGAACATTTCATAAACGAATTCTATCATATATTTTCCTAAGAACACGATGAACAAACTTTCCATAAACGAATTCTATTCAAACTTAAGTTTGATGCTAATGAATCAAACTAAGCAAAACAATTCTTATTCGACTGCCACGAATCACATCCTCACCTGAATTGATCCTAAAAGATCAAAGACTCTGAACTTAGCTGTGTTTTCTTGTGAATATTCCTGCGATCCTCCTCACTTGATCCTCACCTCCCAAACTCTCGCTTTAGAACTACGTTCTTGCTCTGACCTCTTTCTAACTTGCTTTTCAAGTTGTGTATATAATGAGAGCACAAGGTCCCTTTTTTATAATACTCTTGGACTTGCTCACCTAGCTAAAAATTTATAGTTGTTTCCTTATTTGGCTTGGTAAAACCTTTTCCACAAAGGCTTGACCGAATCTCTACAATTCTTTCCTTATATGACTCCCACAAATCCAACTTTCCTTTCGTAGAATCCCGTCAAAGATAACCAATCGAACTTGCCTTACTTGGAACCAACATTCACAAATGACCGAACTTTCCTTAATTGGTTTGCAGTCCGTCGACCACTTTCTTATACTTTGATCACTCTATAGTGAGTTTATCCCCACTTATTCTAAGTTATCGATGCTTTGATAGTACAAATGACTTTTGATACTTAGAGAAAAAACAGTTTTTATTCCATTCAAACGAAACAAAAACACTTAGAATAATTTTCACTTTCTTATAAAAAAAACTCTTTCCGGACGCATTCTTTTATAAATAAAATACTCTGGGAGCGGGTCGTTACACAAAGCACTTTGGTTTTTCCATTAAGTACAACCTGCAGTCAGCAACTCAAAGAATGGTGCGTGAGAGTGGTTAGATAGTTGGTTCCAAGAAAAAGTTCATCATCTCTAACTGACTCTGTTTTGACTCAATAAAAAGACCTAACTAACACTCAAAACAAAATACAACATCAGTCCATACCTCCCCTAGAATTAAATAACATTGTCCCCGGTGTTATACAGTGTGAGATTGGTAAAAGAAATTAAGAAAAAAACTATAAAAACTGAACAAGGAAACACAAGTATACCTTCCATCTGTAGTGAGTGTCGATTGACACAATTAAGTGTCGATCGACGCTCGTGTAAAATAGTGTTGACCAACACTGTCCAACTGATGATCAATATTGGTACTTGACTCGTCTTCTCTTGGGCGAGGGGGTTTCTTTTTTAAAAAATGAAAAAGTACCTAATAGTGTATTGCCTCACAACCATCACTTTTTTATAGTCTTTAGCTTATCATTAGGAGTTCATGATCAGGCTTGAGGCAAATGAGAACTTGTTAGAAAAAAAGTCTCAACATCTTCTGCAATCATTTGAACCAACTGTCCACATAAGTCCTTATAGCATCTTCACCTCTTACTCTCTGCTATTCTTGTCTCCTCACAATAACACCAATCTAATCCACTCAAATTTCCAACATTTTCACACGGTTACTTACCCATTTGATCTTGTTATCCTGCTGAATAAAGGTTGCTCCAGCTTTCCAAAGAAATCATCTATCATTTTCTATGACCTATAAGGATCTTTTCCAGCATAACCTCTGCATTGCTCCTCCTAGTTGCTGCTGATGGAGTATGATAAGAGGAGGCACTCTATTTCCTATGTTGTTCATGTTTCTTTGAACGGTTCATGCAGCTTCATGTGTCCTCTGGCACTCATTTCCTACACTCACAACCATAATGGGTATATCAGCAATTTTATCCACTATGCTGCGAGCTTGACTTCCTTGATCCATATAGACCCCGTATTCATCAGCTATAAGAAATATCTGTGGCAATATCTAGGGAATAGTCATCAAAGAAGTAGCAGACTCAAGTGTTAAAGCTTCCATCTAGTCTGAAATCCAAGTAGTGTCGACCGATACGAATAAGGTGTCGACCGACACCAATAGGGTGTCGATCAACGCTGCTTCCGCGTCTACACTCTCTCAATCTGAATCACTACCAATGGCATACAAAAATGCTGGATCGTCACCAAGATCTATGTAGGACATGGAATTTTTCCTTCTAAACACACAAACATGATCATATAAGACATCATTGTCTGCAAACTTAAACAAAACTTGTTTGTCTGCATATCACAAACTACTCCTACTGTATCCATGAAAGATTTTCCAGGCAGCAAGAATGTTTTCCATTCTATGTGGATGTTCATAACATGGAAGTCTACATGAAAGACATAATCTCCAATCTTCACCTTTAAGTCCCTGATAATCCTTCCTGAACTTACTCTGGATCAGTCTACAAAGGTGAAGGTATCTAGAGATGGTTTTATTTTGAACACTAACAACTCAGCCATTTCTATGAGCTTAATGCTCACTTAAGAAGCAATATCACATAAAGCATTTGGATAGTGGTGACCTGCAACAATACATGGAACCACAAACTTCTTTGGATCACTCTTTTTCTTCAACATTAAGATTTTATTCATTTTGCTTATGAATATGTTGAACATATGCATGATGTCTTCTTCTGTCTCTATGATCTCTCTAAAGAACATACAAATTATATGCTTGTAAAAGGAATCTTCAAAAGACTCCTCTTTGGAGATCCTTAATTTTACCCTTTTAGTGAAAACATCAATCTCCTTATCATTGGCCTTTCTTTTTAGATGTTTGTGAATCTTATTCCTTTTTCTCTTTCCAATAGGTACCAGTCCCTCAGCATCACGCTGATAGATAATAACCTCTGGTGCATCATATTTCTGAGGGTGTCAACCATAGTTTGGCTGGTAACGATTGATGCGATTTGAATGCGTCGACTCTGCAAGAGTATCATAAGGGTGTTGATCGATGTCCATATATAGTGTGTCGAATGACACTTGCAGAGTGTGTATGATTAGTATAGGATTCAGAACGGTGTTGATCAACGTCTAGAGAGTGTCGATGACCTGTCAAGAATTCTCGGAGTCTGTAGATGGTGTCTTGTGATGTTGTGTTGGTGCCGCTCGACGCCAATGAGTGCTGCCACATGACATAAAACTTTCAATCTGAAAGTTGCGTTCTTCAATCTTCTCATGCCTCAACACTTGCCAAAAATCATCCTCACTGATGGCATTCATGTGTGCTTCTGTCCAATGTATCTTTTTGCTTTAACCAGAGCTTCTTGTTTCTTCACATCATCATTGGTTTGGACAACATGAGTCTCCAGCTTCTTCACATGGGTGTTTTGAGCCGCAAATTTATTGTTCAACTCAGGGTACACATCATCCAATTTCCAATTGAAACCCATTGTCATCTTATGCTGACCATCCATAACTTGGTCAATTAGAGATTCAAACTTGCTTTCCCGAGTTGCTGCAGCAGGAGTCTGATAAGAAAAAGGTCCATAGTTTTTGGTGAACTGTTACTGTTGTTGTTTGCTGCTGAAGGGCTTATGGTACTGCGATTTTTGATTGTTGTCGTAGTTCCTTCTCTGTCCAACTGATGTAGCTCAAATTACCCTAGAGCAACTCTCTCAAATAAGAGATCGATTGCAGCACTCATGGATCAAATCCAAAGGGAGCATGGGCACACAATAAACTATCAGAATCAAATTATTTTATTTTATTTTGAATTTGTTAAATTTGTATTCATCAAATTTTTATTTACATCAAGTGCATCTATAGTTTTATTTTTTTTAAAGAGATCGCTACTCCTGAGCTACTTCTGAGAATTGAAAAAATTATATTATTGTACCGGACCAGAACTGCAAAATTCCTGCAAGTCCCTTCCCTCCCTTTAGACTTGATAAGCTGAGCTTGTTCTGGATCCCCTTATCAATAATCATCTTCATGGTGAGCAGAGGCATTGGCTGGTCCCCATGTCTTTGTTTGTTATGTTCCCTCCACAATGTATGTATCGTGATTTAAAGCACTTCATCTAATGCATAACAACTTCTTGCTTTCCATGTTCGAGTCTGCGAACAACAACTCAATCTCAGACCAGTCAGTTGTGTAAGATCTTTGTAGAATTCCTTTTGTGAGGTGCTCCCAAATCAGTGCAGAGGAGGGACACTCGGAAAAAGGTGATTGCGAGATTCCAAGCCGTTTTTGCAGAGAACACAAGTGGTATCTACAACTTGACTCCACTTTGAAACTCTATCCATTGTTGATAATCTGTCAACCATAACAAGCCAAGTTATAAATGCATACTTCGTTGTAGCCTGCGAAAACCATATTCCCTTCGCCCATGTACACTGCGGTCTTGTCTCCCTCAACATTACCCAAGACTCATGTGTTGAGAATTTTGGTTTGAACCCCGAGTCTCTCCTACACAAATACCCAGCATCTCCACTTATTATTAATAGGAATCAAGATTAAGCTAGGCAGTAATATTAAAAGCAATAAATACCAGTTGTAAGATATATGGGAAAACACTAGACTTAGGGTTTCATACATGCAATCAGAACTTAAATCTATAGATGCTAAGGGTCTGATATGTACCGTCCTAGAACTCAAATTCAATTAGTAAGATATCCAGCTCTCGCTTCGAGTCTAATCAGTTATCTAAATCCTATAATTCCAACTCTCGTATGCGAATTAAGAAGAGTGGCAATCAATACTACAGAGTGTCGATCAATACTTCTTTTAGACAATCATTAATTTTCAAATTGATTTGTTCACTAAGTTAATTAAACCAGCTCTCGCATGCGCCTAACAATCTACCTCATCATAATTGTTTTCAGGAGTCAAACCACCCACTCTTGCGGTTGTCGATTATCCTATGATCAAGTTCCTAGGTAGCTAATTAGAATACATGCAGTAAGATCAATTCTGTTAAGGATCCAATTAAATCACCCTAGCAGTTCTATATTTTACAAGTTCATTAAAACACAATAAAACCCTAATTCTAATAAGGTAACTACTGAGACATAGTAAAACAAGACATAAAGATAAACTGAATGAACTACATTAAAATATAGAGTAAAAAATAGTGGAGTTCCAATCAAGATCTCAAAAGGAGTTCTCTGATATTCTCTCCAAACAGAAACTTCTAATAATAAATATAAAAGTGTCACAATGGCTTAAAAACCATATATATTAGAAATAAAGTCGGTCATGGACAGTCTTGTAATATGCGAAGACTTCTAGGATGGACTTGATTCTGAAAATAGATTCGGCCTGTCTACTCATGTCGGTGTCGAGCGATACCAAAGAAGGTCTCGATCAACACTCTTTCCAAAACTTGGCAATAACTTATGGTTTCTTGAACAACTACGAGTTTCTTCATCCTATGCTCCAAATGGCTTCATGATCTCCACAATGCTCCAAAAGACACTTATACCTGGAAAGACTCTAAAACAGATTCCAAACACATATAATAAACTTTTAACAAGACTTATACTATGGCTAAAAATCAGTAAAATCCATTGTATATCAACTCCCCTGAGACTTATCATTTGCTTGCCCCCAAGCAAAACATAGAGTTTGAAAATGGTGCAAGCCACATGAGATCAGTGCCATCTTTAGAGGCACTTCAATATAACATCTAGCCCACATCTTACCGTACACATCTGACATACCCCTCAATTGATCTCATTTCTGTAATAAATGTGTAGGCTTTATCCTGGAAGTATCGACCACTGAACACATGGACTCGTACCTCATAAAGTATCTAAACACACATGTAGTCTTCTCGGATCCCTTTCCTCTCTCTTTCTCCCTTCTATGAATCTTTTTCTCTTTTTTATTTTTTATATTTTTAATTCTCTTCTATTTTTCAGCTATGCAAAGTGTAGGCAAATAATGGGTTTATAAGAAATTTGCTACCCCTCGCTTCCAACGTTGTGTAATAATCCCTTCGAATTAGAATAGTGGGGGTCATAGGAAATTTTCCTACTCCTGTACATCTCAAGAAATCATCTCAAGAAATCATCTCAAGAAATCATCTCAATCTTTTCTGTTCTTTCTTTTTCTAGATGCCGAAGAGAGGAGAAAGGAGAGAGGGGAACCAAAAACATACAAACTTTTACCATCTAGACTTATAGGAGGAAACTGATCTAGTTTATATCAAACCCACAAACAAGTGATTGATTTTGATAAAGGTTGGAAGTCAGCTTTGGTTCCTTTAGTTATTCTCATGAAGCTTGGATGTTATTGGCAAGTTGGATCAACTTTGGTGCTTCCATTCAATACACACTACATGCAATAAATCAAATAATGGTGCTAGAGAGTGGTTAAGTAGTTAGTAAAATAGAAAAAGTTCACCATCCTCTTCTTGACTCTATAAAATTACTCAACTGACACTCAAAACAAAACACAATGTCAGTAACTACTTCTACAAACTTAAACAACACTATCCCCAATGTTGTACAATCCGAGATTGGTGAACGCAATAAACAAAATTGAAAAGTTTAACAAGGAAAAAAGGTCAAACTGTCGCCTAATAGGAGTATCAATTGATGCAATGAAGTGGCAATCGATGCTCGTGATATAGTGTCTATCCAACACCGGCCAGTTGTCGTTCAATGCTGTTTCAGAACACTTTTCTGGATCTTTTTTTGAACCTAAAATTAATACAAAAAATCAATATAAAATGAAAATTAAATTAAAATAAAAAGTTACTATTGAGTTGCCTTTCATTTAACGCTTGTTTATAGTATTTAGCTTAATTTTTTGGAGTTTTTGGGGTTGTTTGGAGGTAAATGAGAACTTGTTGGGAAACAAGTCTCAACATCTTCTTTGCTCATCTCGAACAGCAACCCATAAACCTTCTTATGGCCTTTTCTCCTCTGGCTATCTGTTGTTCCTGCCTTTGAACAGTAGCACTAACTTGAATTTTCCATTTCCTCCATATGTTTGCTCAATCATCCAATACTATTGTTCAACAGGTAGTCAGTTGCATCTAGCCTTCTACAAAAATCATCAAACATTCTTTCTTGGGCTGTAAGAACTTCAGCTATCATGTCTTCTACCTGATCTCTTCTAGATGCTACCAGTTCAGGCTGAAAATATGGGCCAGGACAGTCTTTGGTACTCTGAAATATCCTTCATACTATGGCAGACTAAAAAAACGACTTCCTACACTGTCAACCATTTCAAAGATTGTTGGCATATCAGCCTTTGACACATTGATGACTCTTCCATCTATAGGTTGAGTGTTTCCCTCTTCATCTCCGTAGACTCCATACTCATCTGGTTCCATTACCGATATCATTCTTATAGGAGGAGTGGTGGTTTCAAGGTGTTAAAGCTTCCAAATTTTCTGAAATCGAAAAGGTGTCGATCGATGTTGTCTCCTTGTCGATCGACACTTCATCATCTTCTTCATTCTCGTAACCTGAATAAGAATAAACTGCTACCACAAATCATGGTCCACCACCCAACTCAATGTAGGATGTGTACTCACTGATTATTTGAACACGGTCATAGAAAACATTCTTATACACAAGTGTCAGGCACAACTTATTCATCTACATGTCGCAAACAGCTCCTACAATAGTCATAAAGGCTCTCCAAACAGTTAGGATGTGTTCTAGTCCATCTGCATATCCATAATATGGAAGTCCACTAGAACTATAACATTACCAATCTTCACCTGAAGGCTCTCTAATGAGTCCTTCTGGATCCACCTTAGAGCAATCCACAAAAGTGAGTCACGGAGAGGTTCAATCTTAAGACTCGGTCGCCTTTGGTTGATACTCACTGAAGAACATGTATCACACAATGCATTAGCTGATGGAACATTCGGTTATTGTCCTCTTTTGTCTCTCTGCTCTCTCTGAAAAACATCAATAGTTTGTAGTGATAGTAAGCCTGACCGAATGTCTCACTTCATGGATCCTTAGTACCCTCTTGGTGAAATCATCCATCTCTTTGTTAGTAACCTCTCTCCTTATATGCTTAGGAAGTTTGATCTTCTTCCTCTTCCCAATAGAAATCTGTCACTCAACAGCCTGTTGATGGATGAAAGACTCTGGTGCATCATACTTTGGAGGGCGTTGGCCAAAATCTGGTTGCTAATTGATGTCAACCGCCAGCCTCACTGTTGTCTAAGATGGGTATCAATCACATAAAGACTGTATTGATCGATTCTTGCTAGTTGCACTCGGTACGTCATAGGTGCATACGAGTGTTGATCAACATTGGCATAATGTCGATCGACACTAGTTGTTTGTCAAGAATCAACAAACATCATAGGGGGTGTCGATTGGTGCTTCTCTGATGGTGTTGATCGACCCCAATACGTTTTACCAACAACAAAAAAATTTTGACTTGGAAGTCCTCTTCTTGGAACTTCTCATGCTTCACCACTTGCCAGAAATCATATATGATGGCATTAACGTGGTGCTTCTGCCCAGCCTCACATTTCCCTTTAATCAATGCTCCCTGTCTTCTCATAACATCCCTAGTCTGAACCACTTGAGTCTCCAGCTTCTTCACATGGGTGTTGAGAGCTTCAAACTTATCATTCAGGTTGGCATACACAACATCTATCTTTCCATTGAACTCTACAACCATATTCTGCTGCCCCTTAAGAACCTAATCAGTCATTGCTCCCATTTTACTTTTTTTTTGAGTTTCTGTACATGATTCTGATAAGAAGAGGCTCCATAATTTCTTGTGAATCCACTGTTTCTGTTGTTGAAGGGTTTCTTGTACTGCGAGCTTTGGTTGTTGCTGTAATTACTTCTTTGGCCAGCGCCATTGAAGTTCATGTTGCCACTCTGATTTCCTAACCTCTTACTCTAAAAACCTGCTCCATTGACGTAGTTCACATCCTTCTCGTCACCCCTGTCACTCGCGGTTTCCACATCCTACACATCCTCTGCAAAGCTAACCTGTTTCTTGAGAAGTTTATGAATACTGTCTAGTTTTTCCTAACTTCATCCATCTGCTCTTTATCCAAGCTATCCGCTGTTGTTTTACTCTCACAATCGGTGTTCTTGGTGCTATTACTAGATGTAAAATTCTCTATGAGTCTTAATGTTTCATCTAGAGTCCTAGTGTTGAATTTTCCCTCACTAGTTGTGTCTAGAGGAATCTTGTTAACAAAAGCGATGCCTTTAAAGAAGGTACCTAGAAGATGTACCTCGTTGAACCTTTGTATGGGCAGTCTCTCAAATATGAATTGAATCTGATCCATGAGCTCTTGAAAGATTATGTAGGCTCTTGAGTAAACGTAGTAGTTGCTTAAACCAATACGAAGCATCTCCAGTGAGTGAGTACTTGAAGAGCTTGCAAAGAAGGTAGTCATCAGTGACCCCATTGGCTTTGATAGAATATATTAAATCCTCAAACCGCTCCAGATGGTATATAGGATGTTAATGTGGGAGCCCATGATAAGGCTGCTGTCCCACGGGTGTAAAGTAGGCAGGTTTCAGCTCAAAATCGTGCATCTGAAAAGTAGGAGGACATATCGCAGACATGTTGGCGTAGTACTGATCTAGATGGTTGTAACCAGACAACGTTCTGGGTCAAGTGGCCTGGGCATTCTCAGCATCTGCAGCTTGAGCGATGGCTGCAGCATTCTCAGCATTAACAACTTCTAGAGCAGATGTTTCTTGATCAGGGATTACATCCCTTTGATCGTCAAGTCCATGACCTGTTGTATTACACATATGACCCTAAGAGTCATGCAAGTCTCCATTCCCATCATGTATCCACACAAAAGTCACGGCCATGTTTATTGCTTGCATGTTGGTGTCGATTGATGCTTCAATAGTGTTGATCATTGCTTGCTCACAAAAGGTGATGATCGACGAAGTAGAGGCGTTGATCGATGCTGCTTGCTTCTCTTTGCGGATGGTACGTTCAAGCTTAGCAGGATCCAAAAGGTCCAAAAATCTTTTTCCTTGTTGCTTCTAGTACTGCTGAGCATGCATCTGAAAGACACAAGAAAAGATTTTTGTAAGTAACTAAAAATAAAAACCTAGACTAAATAAAACCTAATAAAATCTATAATATATCACTAACGCAATCGAAGTTCATGTTTCCCTGTTGATTCCCAAACCTCTGACTTTGAAAACCAGTCCCACTAACCTGTTTTTTCAGAATATGTTGAACCGTGTCAACCTTTGCTTTCACAGCCACTTGACCCTTGTCCAAACTATCAGACGACATTTTCCTCTCGTAATCAATGTTCTTGGTACTATTACTAGATGCCTCTAATGGATTTCTGGTGTTGAAATTCCCTTCACTAACTGTGTCAAGAGCCATCTTTTAGACCCATGCTAGACCTCTTAAGAAAGTATGAAGTAGATGTACCTCACTGAAGCAATGGTGTTGACAGTCCCTCAGATGTGTTTTGAATCTGATCCAGGAGATCTTGAATGATTGAGTAGGCCCTTGAGTGAACATGGAGATCATTTTTCTAAAGTATTCAGAGCTAGTGTCATCAAAGAAATTTTCCAAAGGGTGTATCGACCGATGCTGAGTTACGAGTAGTGCCGATCAATGCTTTAGAGGTGTCGATCGAGGCTTCAGAGGTGTCGATTGATGCTGTACGTTTCTACCTGCGGATTGCACATCCTTATTGAGATGGATCCAGGTTATCAAAGAGTTCGTTTTCCTTGTTGGTTATGGTATTGCTGGTCATGCATCTGAAAGACACAATAAAAGTTTATAAGTTAAAAAAAAAAAACTTAAATTAACCTTTTCACCTAGTCTAATGGTGAATCAAAAACTCCTCGGCAATGGCGCAAAATTTGATAATGCTCAAATTACACTAAGAGAAACTCTCTCACATAGGAGATTGATGCAGTATTTAGGGATCAAATCCAAAAAGAGTGTGGATCACACAATGAACTGTCAGTTTGAAGGTTAAGCTAGATGAATAATGTAAAAGCAATATATAAAACAATGCAATAAAATCGGTTTGTAAATATATAGAAAAGAGCTAGATCCAGGGATATCAAACAAGTATTAAGAACTCAAATAAATAGTTGCCAAAGGTTTTACTAAGATCAATCCTATAACTCGAATTCATAAGTAAGCCATCCAACTCTCCTTGCGATTACTATCAGATGTCTATATCGATGTCTAGCTCTCGTTGCAATTCCAAATACTCTTGACAACAATTAAGTATCAATTCAACATGTTCAAGCTAGTCTATACCAAATATCACTTCATGATTCTTTAGGCGAAACAACAACAAGATCCACATGCATATTCCTGTCTTGGATCATCACTGAAATGTTTTCAACCAGCCCTAGTGAATGCATAACTTTGCCTCCGACTGCATTCACTATGCCTAAACAATCCCCGTCCCCATCTAAAACGCCCCCTTTATGATCATCTATGGACTCACAAAACTATGCGTAGCTCTAGTATCGAAAGGTACATGTGTTTCCACACCACCAATACTTAGGGTCCCTACAATCGTATTGTAGGCTAAGTATCTACCCATTTTCTCTAGGTTCCACACAATGCAATGCAAATAATGATAAAAATTAGTCAATTCTAGATGACATACTAGTGACTGCTTGGAAGGAGCTAGTCTTGCCCATATGCTTTGACAGCTCATAAACACGCGGCACCATAGTCTGACTCTACCACGGTTGGATCTATCTGCATCAGTGTTGGGGGAAAATAATCCATTGAGGAATTAATCCAGATCCCAAGCAGGACACCACCCCTCAGATTCCTGTCTGGAGGAATCCTGGCTCAAATCCCGGCTCAATTCCTGCCTCCGGGAAGAAATGGATAGTCTATACTAAAGAAGATTCTTCCATATTTCTGAATATGGAAGAATCTAGCCTAATGACCGAATATGACTAAGCTATTAAAGGGGAGCCCAAACCCTAGAAGAGAAGATTGACATTAAGAGACTAAGAGACTGGAGCTACACGGATAAAACTAGGATTTATACACCGAATGTTGTAGTTGCTGCTCATATGATTAATAAAATCTATCTTTCAATCTCGATTCTTGTTTTCTCTCTTGTTTGTTTGTTCTTTTGTAATATCTGTGGTACCTACAAAAATCCCACATAAAAATACCCTAACACTTTTGTGCTAGAAGGAGTAGGGTAATCTAAGCTACGTGACGATGCAGCAAACAAACAAGATGAGCGGCTTCCAGCCGCTCCGAGAGAGATCAAGCTACAAGCTCAAATCGTTACTTTACAAAGTAAAGTCACAAAGCTTCTCTCAAAAGTTCAAGTCTTCAAGAACACGTGACATGGTGTGTTGTTTATTGTTCTAGCAGGGTATAAATATCCTAAACAATTAACTATCAAATTAACCCTATTCCTAATACACACAATAATACTCTTGCCAACAAAGATCAAGTGTAGTACTTAGGGATCAAATCCACAAAGAGCAAAAGCACACAATATATTTCTTGTTTCTAAAGACTAATCTAGGTAAATATATATACTGGTGGTGAACAATTAATTTAAGTAAATATTCCTTGTCAAGAAGTAGGATGCAATATGGAAATATGCTATTAATTAACTAGATGTAAATATAAATGTAAATATGCTAGGTTTCAAGCTAAATGAATTATAGGGGATATGAAGCACATAAATATAAATATACTATAACTCAAATGTTAACTATTTTGACCCTTTTAACTCAAACTCTCGTATGCGAGCAAAAGGAAAGACCATCGATCGACAGCTAAGGCCTGGTGTCGATTGATGGTGAAATCAGAAAAAAAGTATGGGCGAGATTTGATAAGTCCACTAGACTTATTAGACCAGCTCTTGCATGCGCCTAACAACCTAGTTAAACAGAATCTATTCTGGCACATAACCTACTCTCATAGTTGTCCAACATAATTTTTTTCTGCTACAGTCTTCTGTCGTTTGGCTTCAGTGTCGATCGATGGTCGTAGGGTACCGTCGATCGATGCTCGTTTGTCTGGCCTAATCGCATGCTGTCTCTTTATAGTATCCAAATCTTGCTTCATCTCATCCATGTGTGTAGTCAAACCGGTGAGGCACTTGTCTATATGATAGTAGACTTCATCAAGCCTTGTGTAGAAATCATCCAGTGACATCGCTTGAGCTTTGTAGATCTCATGCACAATATCATTAATATCTGCTCTGCTATATGTCCTCTGATTCTCCATAGACATACTGATCCTTGCTGCATGTTCTGGTAAACATATGTAGCTCTGCTCAAACATAGTATCTCTCTCTAGAACTGCTCCGATGTCTTCAACTTGCACATTCACTACTCTTCCGTCTGTAGCTCGTGCATTACCATTCTCATCTCTGTAGATGTCATACTCATCTTTCTCTTCCCAATGAAAAAATCTTCTGCCCTTAGCATCATTGGCTCTCGCACAATGCTCGATACATCTGTCGATCGATGCTGGGTTAAAGTATGAAGTTTGTGAAACTTCGGAAGGGTGCTGCCGATCGACGCACGCTCTATGCTGTCGATCGATCTAAGATGTGGAGACGTATATGGAATATTACGATCGGCTTGTTCTTCTGCTTCTCAATGTCATCGACGCTGAATGAGGTCCGTCGATTGATGCGCGTTTATCCACTTTTGCCCAGATGGCGTCTTCTGATAGTAGGTCGTGATATTCAATCAGCTCTCCTTCTCCATTGATCGATGGTGTATGGTGACGGTTGACCTATGCTTGATTACCAAGTTGATGCCTGACATATTTACAGCTCCATTGGCCATTGCAAGTATATCAACTATATCTTCCCTCGTGACATTTAGGATTCTGCCATCCATAGTTCTTGTGTGACCGTCTGGATCTGTCATGATACCGAACTCACCTGTTTGTAGAGAACCATATGTCTTCTCTCGTTCTACATCTGAATCTAGTTCAGACTCTGCTTCTTGGTCAGTATCGATCGATGGCGAATGGTTGCCGTCGATCGATGTCGATTTCCCGAGTTGATGGGAAACTTGAAAAATACCAGCCTCTTCCATTGCAATACCACGATACTCAATTAGCTCTTTTTCTCTATAATATTTGTCGTACTCGAGGTAGGCTAGGGTGTAACTGCCATCTGCGTGGCAAGTGTTGATCGGTTCTGGGGTTAAGCCGTCGATCGATAACGAAGGATGGGTGTCGACCGATTGCTGAACAGCAAACGCGTCGATCGATTCTCTGGATTGTGTGTTGATCGATGCTCTTTCTTCAGGCTCCTCGTTGAACTCATAATTACAGAAGAATGTGGCCACAAGTTCTGCATCATTAGACAACTTAATCATAGTAGCCTTTCTCTTATTCTTAACAGGTTCATACAAAGCTATCCATCTCCTTTTCATTGGCTTCTATGCGTTGATGTTTGGGGATCTTTTGCTTCCTCTTGGAATGGCCTTCATCTTCTGTATCAAGATCAATGGCTTCAGTTATGTCAGTATTCTGTGTTGAAGCTGTCATGGGTTGACGCACAATCAAACTTGCATTGATGCTTGACAATTAAACTAGCTTCCTCATTTGTCGATCGACGCTGAATGAGGTGCGTCGATCGATGTTCTATCTCTCTGCCAGTTGATTGTATTGTCTCTGTATCGATCGACGTTAGTCGATTCACATGAAGCTACTGATACTGTAGGACCTGTTGTCGAATGACATAGAACTTTCCACACGAAAATCTCTTTCTTGGAGCTTTTCTCTCTTAACCTCCTGCCAAAAATCATCATCAATCAATGAGTTGGCGTGGTGCTTCTATCCAGCCACTTTGATTCTTTGACATGCTGCATTATACAGATGACCCTCGAGGTCATGCGGATCTCCATTCTCATCGCTAACCAGTATTAAAGTCGCAACCATCTGAAATCGTCTTCTTCAGTCGATCGATGCAGTTCGGTTGATGTCGATTGACACAATGTGTTTTGTTCTAGTAGGGTAATAAATATCCTAAACAATCTACTGTAAAATTAACCCTAATCTTAACACACTCACTAATACTCTTGCCAAGAGAGATCAGGTGTAGTACTTAGGGATCGAATCCACAGTGAGCAAAGACACACAATAGATTTCTTATTTCTAAAGACTAAACTAAGTAAATATATATTGATAGTAAATAGTCAGATTAAGGAAATATTCCTTGTCAAGTAATATGATGCAATATGGAAATATGCTACTAATGCAAATATGAAAATATTCTATTAGATATGAATATGAATGTAAATATGCTAGATCTAGGGTTTCAAGCTTAATGAATTATAATGGATATGAAGAACGGAAATGTAAATATTCAAGAAATCAAATGTTAACTATTCTGACCTTTTTAACTCCAACTCTCATATGCGAGCAAAAGGAACGAACATCGATCGACGGCTACGGCCTGATGTCGACCGATGATGAAATCAGAAGGAAGTATGGGCGAGATTTGATAATTCCACCAGACTTATTAGACCAGGTCGTGCATGTATCTAACAGCCTAGTTCAACATAATCTATTATGACACATAACCTACTCTCATAGTTGTCCATGTCCGATCATCGAGATCCTAGTTAGCTACTCTAGAATGCAAGCATTAAGAACAACTCAATTGATGGATATTAACTTAGCCTAGCAATCCTATTTTTGGGCTAATCCATGATTGCTATCATTCAACCCTAAATCTAATTATTAACTACTCAAACATGATATTTGTCACAAAAATCATAGATGAATAATATATATGAAATATAAAATACAAAAATCAAAGGAGTTCCAGGAGGACTCTGAAGGAGTCTCTCCTTTCTCTCCTAATACAAAATAAATGGAACTAAAATGCTCTGTAAAACTCTGTCTTTCTTGTCTCTCTTCTTGTCTGTTCCTCTCAAGACATAAATATAAACCCCTAAAATTAGGTCAAAACTCGTCCATGAAATTTTTATCTTTTTGACTTGGGCTTTGATCATCGATCGATGGCAAGTGTGCTACATCGATCGCTCTCGAGCTTCGATCATCGGTCGACGCCAAGTTTGTTCCATCAATCGATGGCTTTGTCGACTCCCTAGATGATTAGCTACATGTTCTTCTCTTCTAGATGCTCAAAAGCTCCAAGTATCTCATATATCTCCAAAACGTTCCTGCACATGTAAATACTCTAAAACATAGTCTAGACACACGTACTATACTCTAAATAGAGCCTATAACATGGCCTAAAACTAGTAATAAATAGGCTATATCAACTCCCACATACTTAACCTTTTGTTTGTCCTCGAGCAAACAAATCTGTAAAAATTTTTTTGAAAAGTGGGGACTCACATAATATCTAAGTATAACTATTACCCTACTTTGTTGCAACCACATCCTATCAAGTTAATCACAGAGAAACTTTATATAATCTATCCTAGTATAACAACCAAATCCATTCTACCAACTTAGCAAATACTAGCTTGACTCGCCCCTTACTGATCTCATTTCTTTGTATAAAATAAAGATGTATGCTTTACCTTGGGAGTATCGATCAAATGGCACATGGATTTTTACCTCTGCAAGTATCTGAACAACTAGGTACAAAGTCTTCTCTGATCCATTTCTTCCCTATTTTTCTCTCTTCTCTGAATCTTTTTATATCTCAATGATGCAATCTCATTCTTTTTATTTTTTTCTTCTTTTTAGTTTTCTTTTTCTTTCTTTTTCTTTTTCTTTTGGGCAAAGTTGTAGGCGAATAATGGGGTCATAGGTAATTTACCTACGCCTCGCTTCCAACAATGTGTGATTATTCCTTTGAATTAGAATAATGAGGTCATTGGTAGTTTACCTACCCCTCTGCATCTTAGGAAATCATCTCAATATTTTAAGTTTTTAAGTAGATGCTGAAGAGAGAGAGAGAAGGGAACCAAAGGTGCAATGACTTGTACCTACAGACTTGCAGAAGGAACCCAATCCAGTGTATACCAAGCCCCAAAGCAAGCTGATAATGTCAGAATTAGTGTTGGAAATCAGCTTCGGTTCCTTCAAACTTTCTAAACAATTGTGATATAGTGGCATGATGATCCACTTTAGTATCTCTAGTAATCTCTGCAAATAACCTTCTAAAAATGGTACTAAAGTGTGGTTAATCAATAATAAATTTTGATCATAATCCCCTTTTGACTCATAAAACTTTTTTTTTGAAAAACTTATATATATAGCAAATAAAATTTCAAAACAAATCAAATAGCGTAAGCGAACCTCCCCCAGACTTAAATTAGACTTAAATTACACTGTCCCCAGTGTAATCCGCCCCGAATTGGTTATGAATTTTTTTAATCATAAGTAAGTAGTTTAAGTAAGAAACTCGATACCAGACTTTGTAATAGAGTGTCGATCCATGCGAGGTATGATTTGTCGATCGATGGTCGCAATCTATTGTTGATTGATGGTGATTCTATGGTGTCGATCGATGTCTTACCTGTAAGTTTCTACTCTTTTTTTTTTAATAAGTATAAAACTCAAAATATGAAACAATATTAGTAAACCTCCCACAGACTTAAGCAACACTATTTCCAATGCTATTTAGTCTGAGATTGGTGAAGGAAATACTCGAAAACATAGCCTGGTGAAGCAACACTATTTCCAATGTTATTTAGTCTGAGATTGGTGAAAGAAATACTCCAAAAGCTCCAAGTATCTCATATATCTCCAAAACGTTCCTGAACCTGTAAATACTTTAAAACATAGCTTATACACACATAATAGACTCTAAATAGAGCTTTAACATGGCCTAAAACTGGTAATAAGTAGGCTATATCATCAATCGATGCTAAGCGAACAGTATCGGCCGATATGAGTAAGTTGATGTCGATTGATGTGGATAGGTTGATGTCGATCGATGCTAAGTGATCAATGTTGGTCGACGGAGGAGTTCAGATGATGGTTGATACGGTCTGTGAAGAAGTGTCGGTTGACGCGGTAGAAGTACTGTCGATTGATGCTTGTCGTCTTTCTTTGCGGATAGTCCGTTCAAGTCTGTTAGGGTCAAAGGATAATGCTACTTCTTTTACTTTATTGCTCCTGGTGCTTCTTTGCATGTACCTGAAAACAAAGGAAAAGAGAAAATTAGTAACTTGAAAATTAATAACAAACCTAGACTAAATCCTAGAAATTAAATCTTAATGGCGATCAATGCTCTCCGGCAACGGCGCCAAATTTGACATGGTGTGTTGTTTATTCTTCTAGCAAGTTATAAATATCCTAAACAATTAAGTATCAAATTAACCATAATCTTAACACACACAATAATACTTTTGCCAAGAGAGATCATGTGTAGTACGTAGGGATCAAATCCACAAAGAGCAAAAACATACAATAGATTTCTTATTTCTAAAGACTAAGCTAGGTAAATATATATAAATTGTGAACAATCAATTTAAGGATATATTCCTTGTCAAGAAGTAGAATGCAATATGGAAATATGCTACTAATGCAAATATGAAAATGTGCTATTAATTAACTAGATGTAAATATAAATGTAAATATGCTTAGATCTAGGGTTTCAAGCTAAATGAATTCTAGGGGATAGGAAGCACAAAAAATGTAAATATAGTAGACCTCAAATATTAACTATTCTGACCTTTTTAACTCCAATTCTCTTATGCAAGCAAAAGGAAAGACCATTGATCGACGGCTAAGGCCTGGTGTCGATCGACGGTGAAATCAGAAGGAAGTATGGGCGAGATTTGATAAGTCTAATAGACTTATTAGACTAGCTCTCGCATGCGGATAACAACCTAGTTCAACAAAATCTATTCTGGCACAGAACCTACTCTCGTAATTGTCCATGTTCTATCATCGAGATCCTAGTTAGCTACTCTAGAATGCAAGCATTAAGCAAAACTCAATTGATGGATATTAACTTAACCTAGCAATCCTATTTTGGGGCTAATCCCTGATTGCTATCATTCAACCCTAAATCTAATTGATAACTATTCAAACATGATCTTTGTCACAAAAATCATATATGAAATAAATATGAAATATAAAATAGATAAAAACCAAAGGAGTTCTAGGAGGACTCTGAAAGAGTCTCTCCTTTCTCTCATAACCCTAATACAAAATCAATAGAATAATATGCTATGCCTGTCTCTCTTTTTTTTTTCTGTCTTCTCAAGAGATAAATATAAAACCCTAAATTTAGGTCAAAACTCGTCCAGGGCATTTTTTGTCATTCTGGCTTGGGCTATGAAATCTGCTGTCGTCGATCGATGGCAAGTGTGCTACATCAATCGACCATGGACTTTAATCATCGGTCGAAAACAAGTGTAATCCATCGATCGATGGCTTTGTCAACTCCCTAGATGATCAGCTACAGATGCTTCTCCTCTAGGTGCTCCAAAATCTCCAAGTATCTCATACATCTCCAAAACGTTCATGGACCTGTAAATACTCTAAAACATAGCCTAGGCACATATAATGGACTCTAAATAGAGTCTATGACATGGCCTAAAACTGGTAATAAATAGACTATATCAACACGCTATGCGAACACTCTAAGTTGTTGGAGCAAAGTGTAGAGATGCTCTCGCAGCTCGAAACTGAGAACCTAATTCTCGAAGAAGAGAATCAAGCTCTTCACAATACAAGCAATAAGCGACGCCGGTTCCAAACTAAATTTCAACCAATGCACCTCTGGAAAGTTTGACTGCTAAAGAAAACGATACCCGACAGGTTCCACCGTTGAATGGAGATACCGCTACGGGAGCCGATACTGTGAGGAAAAATCGAGCTGAACTAATGGAATACAATGATTCCGACTTGAAAACTTAAGAAGAGATACTAGAAGGAGTAATGGAAAAAGGTTCTCCGTGACCGCCTACCTTGAGAGAATGTTCACTAAAAAGTTTGAAACCGTCTAGTCCATGATAGAAAGACTCCCAGAAGTTGCTCCTCCGATCCGACAAAGCGACCCCAACATGAGGATGTACGACAATCCATTGACCCATATTGCTCCCTTCGCAGACCAGATTGCGTTGGTAGAGATACCGAGAAAGTTCTTCTTTCCCAACATGAGGATGTACAATAGTACCAATGACTCATATAACCATGTGGCCCAATACAAGCAATGAATGCTCAACCTTAACGGGATCCACCTTATAATGGTACATCAATTTACACAATGGGTCAATACGCTCCTTCGCCACTTTGACCGACAAATTTGTGGAGCAGTTCGCAAATAGCAGGAGCCTTAAGAAGACGGCTGATGACCTCTACGAGGTCCTTCAGCACCGAGCTGAGCCCATGGGCAGCTACATAGCTTTCTTTAACCAAGAGAAGGTGGTCATCCTAGGATGCAATGACTTAACTACAATATCGGCCTTCAAGAGAGGCATGCTGCCTGATGGAGACCTATACAAGGAACTAACCAAGTATCAGTGCAAAACCGTGGAGGACGTACTATCCTGAGCTTGGATGCAAGTAAAATTGGAGGAAGACGTCGAAATTTTCTCTAAGGTCCCTCTAAAGCAGGAGCATAATGGAACCAGAAGCGACAAGAACGACTGAGATAAGAAACCCTATCAGAATCCTAAAAAAGAGGCATGAAATATGAATCAAGGCAAGTGTCAAAATCGACCTTTAGAGAGAGCCAAAGAGATGACAATATCCACATTGCCATATATCTCTAATCTATCCATCTCAAAGAAGGAATTGGTCAACGTTCCAAGGCAGATGGGCCCTCAGGTCAAGTGAGCTAAGAAGATGAAAGCACCAGATTCCTTCCGGATCAATATCACGAGACGGAAGATTGCATCGCGTTAAAGATGGAGGTCAAAAAACTGTTAAAGAAAGGACACCTCTGAGAATTCCTACCTGACATGGCCAAAAATCTCCTCAACAAGGAGACAACTAGCCAACGTGCTGGAACTGCTCATGCCTCACCACCTTGACTGGATTTGGTGATTAACGTAATCTCTGGCTGCTCGGAGGGAAGCGACATAACACATGCAGCCACAAAGAAGAGAACCAGAAATGCCAAGAACGATTAAGAAACTGGAAGACCTAAGTGCCTGCTCTTAGGAACAAATGAAATCAGTTCCACGACCAAAGAGCAGGAGAAGGTCTTGTCTCCTCATCACGACGCCCTGGTTATATCGCTCATCCTAACTGCCTATGACGATATGGGGTCTAGGAAGACGCTCTGACTCGAAAGGTCACCCCGCTCGTAGGATTTACTGGAGAGGTTAAACAAACCACTGGAGATGTCATGCTTCCTGTATACACTGAAGGAATCAACATATCTACCAGGTTCCTTGTAGTCTACTGAAAGTCATCTTACAACATGATACATTAACGTCTCTGGATTCACGATATCGGATCCTTCCCTTCGACCCTCCATTAGATGGTTAAATTTCCTACCCCTAGGGCATAAAGGGAATCAAGGTACATCAGGAGAACTCCCGATCCTGCTATCAGACGACCCTAAGAGAAAAACAAAAGTCTTATAGCAATTACAGGAAAAGCCTCCAGCTCTGCACACAGAGGAGTCTGAGGTTGAATAAATAGACAAGGTGTCACTGATCGAAGAGGATCCGACCCAAAATCTCAAGATAGGATCCAAGCTCGCTGCAGGATTGAGACAAAGACTAATAGACTTCCTCCGATCTAAATTTGACTGCTTTGCATAATCCCATGTAGACATCCCATGAATCATCCATAAATAATTTTGCAAAAGCTGCAAGTCGATCCCCTACATCAGCTAGTCAGTCAGAAAAAGGAAGATCACCCCTGAAAGGGATGTAATCATCAATGATGAAATCAAGAATCTACTGGCCGCCGGATTCATTAGAGAATTACAATACCCTGAGTGGCTTGCCAACGTGGTGGTAGTCTGAAAACACTGGCAAGTGGCAGGTCTGTATAGATTTTATAAACCTCAACAAATCCTGCCTGAAGGATCCATTCCCCTACCTCATATCTACAAACTTGTCGATACCACAGCGGGGCACCAGCTGGTAAGCTCCATGGATGCATGGCTACAACCGGATACTCATGCACCCGAAAGACCAAGAGAAGAATTCCTTCATGACGTCGAGGGACATCTATTTCTATAAGGTTATGCCTTTCGGATTGAGGAACGCTGGCTCTACCTACCAAAGGCTAGTAAACATGACGTTCACTGAGCAAATCTTTTAGACTATGGAAGTCTACATAGACGACATGCTTGCCAAATCCCTTGAGGCGGAAGATCATATATCACACATACAACATGCCTTCTCCACTTTCAAAAATACATCATGAAGCTCAATCCCGCAAAACGTTCTTTTGGAGTCAGCTCCAGAAAAGTTTTGGGGTATATAGTCACTCACCGCGGGATCAAATCCAACCTGGAGAAGAAAATAGCTATACACACGATTCCCTTGCCTAGGAACGTGAAAGAAGTGCATAAGCTTACCGGAAGAATGTCAACTTTAAGTATGTTCATCTCCAGGCTGTCAGACAAGTCCTATGATTTCTTTCAGGCTCTCAAAAATCCAAAAGATTTCAAGTGGAGGAACATATGTGTGTCCGCCCTAGCCGTGCTCAAAGAATACCTCACTACATCTCCTCTACTAACGAAGCCAATGGACGGAGAAATTTTGCTGCTATACCTTGCGGTATCAGAGCACACAGTGAGCACCGTCCTGGTACGAGAGGAGGAAAGCAAGCAGCTCCAGTGTACTACGTCAGTACGTCCCTTCTCGACGTAGAAACTCACTATAGCCACCTCGAAAAACTATTCTTGGCCCTAGTCGTCGCAGCCCGGAAGTTGCACCCTCACTTCCAGGCTCACCAGATTGTGGTGGTGACCTCTCTTTCCATCAAATATATACTTAATAAACAGGAAGTATCTGACGCCTGATGAATGGGCAGTAGAGTTAGGAGATACGACGTGATATTCAAACCAGCCACCGCTATCAAGTCTCAAGTGCTAGCAGACTTTGTGGCCAAATTTTCTCTTGCTATGCTCCTAGCTCTAGAGCAAGAAATCAATATCCGAAACAATAACGGCGAGGTAGGAGAATGGATTCTGCATGTAGATGAATCCAGCAACATAAGAAGGGAAGAAGTAGGCATTTTGTTCACTTTCCCCGCAGGAGACAAGGCTTTGAGGGCCGTAAGATACAACTTCAAAGCAACAAACAACAAACACAAGTACAAAGCCTTGATAGCAGGACCCAAACTTGCTAAATAAATGGGGACATAGAACATCCAAATATTCAGCGACTAGCAGCTGATCATCAATGAAATTCAGGGAGAGTATCAAGCAAAGCATGCTAGCATGATCAAATACCTGGCGATAGCCAAGCGTCTGATTGAGAATTTCCAAGCTGGAAGCTCACTCAGATTCCCAGAGAACAGAATTCTCAGGACGACACCTTAGCCAACCTCGGGTACGCCCTAGAAACAAAGAGCCAAATGAGTATCCCCCTGCTAGTGCTTCATTGGCCGGCAACAGAGGAGGAAATCGTGCCTGCATGAGTTTCAGCTATAAAAAGAGGAAACTACATGGACCTTCCAGCAAGGGGAATGTGTTCTTCGATGATTATTCAACAATACAAGGGACAAATCAGCAGGATAACCCTCTCCCCGATGGGAAGGACCATATAAGGTAATCGAGGTACGGGGAGCAGAGGCCTATAGGCTGCAAGACAGCAACGACAAGACTTGGAATACTCTGCACCTCAAAACCCAACACTTTTAATAAGATCTTAGGATCATGCTTTCTATTGCTCTATTACTATTATTTATACTAATATGCTCAATGTCTCTGAACTAGTTTTATCTAGTAAAATATGAATTTTGACTAAGGGAGTCGCATGAACACCAATCTACTTAAAGGGGGAAAATGAGCTGGATCAAGTCTCAACTGAATTTTGATCCTGGCAAGCCCTCCATCTAAGTGGTACGCCCACAACGACAATGATAATGGTATACAACTTAAGCAGGAATAGATCTGCGCAAGCTTGAGTATACTGTCAAAAATACATGGTTCTTGCATAAAAGCCACAAGCCAAAACATATGTTGAAACCCTCAATACAAAATATGCATATACATGCAGTAAATTGTTACGTGCTAAACTAAAATTCAGGAAGCAAGAAGTACACTTCCAAAGTACTGTAAACAAACCCATGGTTCATACATGGAGAACAACGTGAAAAGTCCAAATTACGGGAGCACCCTAAAATCCCTACTTATCCAGACGTGGAAAGTAGTAAGACTGGCGCCTGAATCACCACCCAAGGTAGATTCACACCAGCACCGATCAGTAAGACTAGCGATTGCCTAACCTTTGTCAGGGTCAAAGTCACACCAACACGAGATTGAAGTCTGACAGTGGTTTTCCTGCAAGAAGCAAAGTGCAGCGTCATGAGATATTGATAGTGGCCTACTTACAAGTGGCATAGTGCAATGTATGTATCGATATCGACATGAGCCAACCTCAAGGAAGCATAGTACGATTTTTATATACAAAAACCTTCGGGTTCAAAACTAATATATGGAATTACAACATTTATATGGGCAGTTTCCTACCTACCGAAGGCGGAATATGATATACTCAAATATCACCTCCGAGTCCAAAACTAAAATCTATGGATTTACAATTCATGTATTGGTAGGAGCCCACCTACAGGAGGCAGAGTACCATATTAAAAGATAACCTTCAGATTCAAGAATCTACAAATTCATCATTAAATGCTTAGAAACCTCCGGTTTCCAGATCAGCTAAGATAAAGGCTCAGTGTCTCCAAGCTTCATCGACTAGCCTCAAGGTTACTTAGAAGCAACCAAAATCCCTCCTCTGAGAACCACGCTCTAAAACGCCTAGAAGCCTCTAGATTCCTCCGGGAAAATATTATATCAATCTCCCTTGATCCTCCGGATTCCTGAGAACGCAAATCCCATCGGGATCCTACTCTACAGACCTCTGGGTCATCATTGCAATAAGACCCATGCAGGTCTAAGCCATCGTCCTCTCAAGCCTTCATGCTCCAACGGAGCATGAACGTGCCAATAACTCCAAGAGATTGTTCGAACAACTTTAGGATCCCCGAAAAGAATGAAATGATCAAGTTATTTTCAGGAATCAAGATCTCCAATCCTGCTAAATTCTGGATTACAGTCTGAAAGCAAGGATTCTTCCGAAAACATGTCAATGTATTTTCCTAAGAGTACGGGTCAGGAGAGTATATTTATAAGTGAAGAATCATGTCTAGAACTTAAGGGTTGTCCAGACGACTAGATCAAAGACCTCCTAAGGTCACAGGACAACAAAGACCCTTAGGTGTTGTAGATAAACAACGCTCTCCTGATTCAACTCCAGAACCCTGCCTTACAGGAATCAATCTATAAGAAAACTACCAAGAGCAAAAGCGAGAAATCCAAAAATGCATTGAAAAGGAAAGCCATGAAGGGACATTTTTTTCAAAAAGAAACATAAAAATCCACGAATAGGTAAAACTTTTAACAAACAGGGCCTAAAGCCCCCTAAAAAGTCCAATATGAGCTGTGGTAAAAGCTGGAGGGAGAAACAACTCTTAGGTGGAAAACCCATCAGGGTTGGCCGACAAATCAACTTCCATCGCGGAACCGGAGGAATCTCTGATTTATCTTCAAAGGTTAAGGGTGCTACGTGTAACACCCCCAAACCATCCTAGGCATAGGTTAAATCACCAGCCAGTAATCAAACAAGAACATGACCGATATACCGACGAACACTCAGTGGTCCGAATGTGTTATATGACAGGCTATGGACAATCTGATCAAGGTTACAAAACTTAATCCACAACTTAGACCAATTCATCCACTAACACGTCCCACTAAATTAAGGCCTAAGGCTTTGCAACCCATACCAAGAGTTAATGGTTTCGTAAGATCAAGGCCTAAGGTTTTTCAACCCGTACCAAGGCCTAACGTTGTGTTTAAACATGAGAAATCTATTTGTCAGAGAACAATTATAACGGATATAAAACAACACTTTTATTGATTATAAAAATATTTGTTACAAGTAAAATATTACAGATGGATCCATGCCTAATGCAAATATCAAGTCAAAATACTTAAAACAAGTACCGTATTACAAAAGGAAAGGCAAAAGTACTCTGGTGCTCCTAACGTCTAGCTTCCAAGCTATCCGGTCTCCCAGTAAGGTTTCCTGCAATGAGAGGTTAGTTTAAGGAGTAACCTAATGTCACTCAGTGAGCCAGGGCCCCAACTAGCATATACAACCCCTCGCCATCCTAACCCCAAAATATCTATGATGAGAGATTCACCTAACAATAACACAAAAATAATAATCATCACTCGAGACTTTCCCCGTGAAAACCCGAGTGACTCAACACTCTAGCTCAACATCCTAGGACTCTTGGAAAGCAAGATCTTCCTCCTCACTATCTCAAGCACGGAACTACTAACTCGCAGCCACAAAGGAATACGGGCTAGAACATCCAAAACAACTGACATGTAACCCCCACTAAGGTGTCACATGACGAAGCATGCTTTCTACCAACCTCTCTGTAAACAACATGCTTTATGCAACCTCTCTGCCCATCCGTGTAGGAACATACTCTAACAAACTGCTTTGCCGCAAACTAACATGCAGCACCCACCAAGGATACTACATGACAGAGCATGCTTTCTAGCAAACTCTCCGTACAAAGCATGCTTTATGCAACCTATTTGTCAAGCTGCATAGGGACATGCTTAAATAACTTTACTTATCGCGTAAAACCCTATACACAAGCCTAGAAATGCTGATCAGGCAAGCCATCGACACAACTTAACATTAACCACTAGTACCAGCAATCCAGCCTACATGGCCTAGGACCCTTAGTACGACACTAACTAGGAATTCAACCTATATGGCCTAGATCCCCTAGTACTAACTCAACCATCACAACACATACTAGAAATTTGGTTTATATGACCTAAATTCCGTAGTACTAACATCTAATCAACTAAACAACAACATCATCACAATCCATGCATGCAAACAGATAATAACGTAATAGTAATAATCATCTTAACATGCAATCTAACAACCTAGCAATCAACCAAGGATGAATTCCAGAACCTAGCCTAAAGACTTAAATTCCAGAATACCTATCTATCCACAACTTAGCAATATTATCTAAGCGTTCAATAAGCTAACTAACCAAGCAACCTAATCGCAATACTAACCAATCAACATGCTATAACTAAACACGCTACCAATCAATCGATGACAATTCATCAACCTCAGTTACTATATAATCAAACCGTTACTAAGTTAGACCAGACCTCCTGCCATGATCCAACTTAATAATAACGGGAACTTGCATGAAAAAGACAAAAAAAATCAATTGCAGTGACTAACTGTGTTTGGTTCGTTGTGGCTTTGACCCTTGCCCGAATCCTCGACCAAAACCCTTTCTTGAACTTCTCAAGTAGCTTTCCTTCCAAACTGACCTCGAAGGCGTGCCTAACCTTGTATTGCCTCCCTTGAAAAACTCCCAGCTCAAAGAGAAACTCTTATAGGTGTCGACCCAAAATTGATAGAGTAACTGATCTCAGAAACTCTCAAAAACTCTTAAAACTCCAACTTTTTTTCTTGCTTTATCTCTCACGTTTTTGAAGAGCTTTGAACTTTTGTGGATGTGAAGAAATGAGAAGGTGGTCATGGGTATTTATTGGAGACAACAGCAAATCAGTTTCAGGCCGTGTGGCAGCCCATGTGTCTGTCCGCATGGCTCCGGTCGCATTTGCGGCGACACACAGGGCCCGCATGGCTGTCAGCATGACTAGGTCTCATCCAGGGTACCACCATTCCTCCCACTTTTAATCACCCTCTACCATAATGTAGTCAACCAGCTGTCTCCATATCCATAGAGGAAGGCTCTTTCAATATCCTCGTAGAAGGTTAGGGATCCTGGCTGCAGTTGATTGAACCATGAAATGCATCCCCAAATATGTAATAGGGGAAGAAGACCTTGCAGAGCATGTGGTATTTAGACACTTCATTATGCTCACTCCTTAACACTAGATCCTCAAGCTCTTCGATGTGGTTTCTGGGATCTTGGTGAGGAAGACACTGGAAGGGGTCCTCACCTACTCCATCATACCATTCACGGCTCAGATCAAAGTCATTCATCTCAGCAACAACAATAACATTAGGGATTACAACACCCTGAGAATTAATCAATTGTCTTACACTGTTGCAAGTGTGACTTTCTTTGTCTCTTAACATCTAATAGGGCCTGATATTTACCACTATTATGCCATGATATAAGTCCCATTTAGAGTTTATTATATGTGTTTAGATTATTTTTAAAGTATTTTCAGGTTCAGGTACATTCTGGAGAACTTTGGTGATTCTGGAGCTTTTAAAGATGCAGAACTGCGCAGATGCGTCAGATGTTTAGATATGTATGGAGACCTTACCACGGTTAGATTAATCTGATCTTTAGATATAAGATATATATTTTAGTTAGATTTCCAATGCCACTGGTTTAAGGTCAATCACTCATCCCAAACACAAAGTTATGCCCGTTTTACTGGAGAGTGGTATGTCTGCTTCGCGAGAAGAAGTTGTCGAGAAGATGAATAAGTGTCGATCGACGACACAGCATTGGTGTCGATCGACGGTGATCCCAGAAGACAGGCCCAAAAAATTTTATGGCCGACTAAATCCCAGAAGCTATCACAAATTACCAGAATACCCTTGGATGACTTAAAACCCTATTTATATGTTCTCTAAGCCATTGTTGACGGCAACACTTATTTCTTTTATTTATTGTTCCAGGGTTTGGAGGGAAGATAGGAACTCTAGTCCTCCTCGAACTCCTTTGGTTCTTTATATTATATCTATTCTATTCATCTTTGATTTATGTGACAAAGATCATGTCTGAGTAGATCTCTTGTTAGATTTACGGTTTATTAGTGGTATTGATGGATTAGCCAAACAATAGAATTACTAGGATGATTATTAGATCTATCAATAGAATTATGTTTATTGCTTGTGTTCTAGAGTAGCTTACTAGAACCATGATCATAGGATAGTTAGGTGCAAGCGAGAGCATGGTCTACTACCAGAATTTATCATGTTGAGCTAGATTGCTAGAAACAAACGAGAGTTGATTTAGTTAATTTAGTGAACTAAAGATACCACCGATCGAAGCAGGATCATTGTCATCGATCAACGGTCATTCTGTGTCAACAAGCGAGAGCTGAGACATCGGATACTGAGTTTTATGATTAATACCCTTAGCTTCTATCCTCTATAATCCACTTGCTTGTAACCCTAGATCTAGCTATTTATTATTATTATTTACTTATCAATCAATCAATTATCTGTTATAGTTAATTTACTACTTTTTAATCTATTTGCCTAGTTTAATCGCGATTGTATTGAGTTTATTGTGTGCCCGCGCTCCCTGTGGATTCGATCCATAAATACTACAATTTAACCTCTCTTGCAAAAGCAGTTCATAGGATTAATTTCATAGAGTTTGCATTGAAATACATAAAAACCCTTCTGTCAAGTTTGGCACCATTGCTGGGGAGCAAGGATTCGCCATTAGACTCAATTTGTTTGATTTAGTCTAGGTATTTTTCTATATTAGCTTACTTACATAAAAAAAAATCTTGTGTTTCAGGTACATACATATTAGTACCAGGAAGCAATGGGAAGAGGATTTTTGGGTTCTTCAAAAAAAGAACCTACTAATTTGCGCACGATCCATAAGTCTACGAGGGCAGTCGACACCCTCCAAGCCGTGATCTCTAGCAAAGAGAAGCGAACATCGATCGACACCAATACTTCAACGTCAACCGACACTTCCATCTTGACATTGATCGACACCCACACTTCACCGTCGACCGATACTAACATCATGACATCGATCGACGCCCACACTTTATCGTCGATCGATACTATTTGCGGGAAGACATAGATAGAAAGACGAGCATCGATTGATACCAGAATTAATCAGGTCTACTCAACTCTATGTTAACAAGTCTGCGATTCAACCTCGAGAAATTCAGGGGATCGACGGCCAGATAAGACCTTCATACTTTAATCATGTGCGCGAGCACCCCTTTCATGGCCTTCCCCATGAAGATCCCATGGACCACCTTGAAACACTAGAGGATTTTGTGTTTAGCATCCCAGAGCATGAAAGAACTACAAACTATCTACTCTGCATGCTATTTAAGTAGTCTCTCTCTGGGAATGCAGTTGTTTGGCTGAAACTTCTACCACCAGGATCTCTCACTGCCTGGAACGATGTCAAGACTGCGTTTCTGACTTTTTTTTTTGATGATGCGAAGACCGAAGAGCTAAGGGACAAGATCTTGACATTCTCTCAAGGACCTACTGAAGAGTTCAGAAGTTCTTGGGACAGATTTAGGGGGTACCAAAAAGACTGTCCACAACATGGTTTCACGGAGGTTTAACTGCTGAGATTCTTCTGCAAGGGTATTAATATGCAGTATCATATTATTCTGGACCAGGCAAGTGAAAGGAACTTCGAAACCAAGACTCCAGAGGAAGCTAAGAGACTGATTCAAAACTTTGTGTCTAGCAACAGTATCATGAATATGGATACTCAGAGGATGCAATCATGTATTATGAATAATGACAAGATCATTGAGGTCAAGGACAAAACTGATTATGTACATGAAGTCTCGTTGGTGGAATAAGCTATAGAAGAGGACGAGAATCATATATATCAGAGGATGGAATCTATTCTAGAACGAGTCATAGAAATTCAGCAGAGGACAAGTGCATACTTAAATCTGAGGTTGGATTATATCCACAAAGAGCTGAATGGAAAAATTGAAGCCTTGGACGCCCATGTCATGATGCTAGACACCTAGGTTTTTCAGACAACAGAAGCTTTAAAAAAGCAAGAAGCTTTGGTTAAAGAGAAAGCTGAGGAGAGCAAGAGCATTGAAGAGTGCGTAGGAACAATAAGAATTCAGAGCCACTCAGACTTCACCACACGACATTCGCATCCTTCCAGCCTATACTGTGTTAAAACGCACACCATCGATCGACACCAACAAGACAACATCGGTCGACATCAACGGGCGACCAACGATCAAAATCAGAAGCCGAGCATTGATCGACACCCTCCCATGTCAAACCCAAATGCACACCGCTCATCAGAAAGACCCACAGTAAACATCAATCAGCAGGATGTCGATACACCAGAACAAGGGCAATTGATCCCAACTGGAACCTCTTTCGTTGGCAGTATCGATCGACGGTACACACCATATATTGATCGACACCAACAAGAAGACATCGGTCGACATCAATGGGTGACTAACGATCGACAACAACAGCAGACAATCGATCGACACCCAAACGAGAGGATCGATCGACTAACACCACCTGATATCGATCGACACCCATCATTGGACGAAGAACCAGGGTACATGATTGAATCAGAAATGGTTGAGGAGAAAATGCACGAGTCCAAGGGTTCACACCTTGCTGTTCCAAAACATCTGCAACCACCTATTTGTGTAGAAGAAGGTGTTGGCATTCACAAAAGAATGAGACTCCAAAACGTCAAGCTAATTACTAAAACTAAGCACTGAGTGGGAGGCAACTCACTGTTACGTTTGTTTTAAATTTAGTTGTATTTTCATTTATTACTGATTTTTCCTTTTTATTGATTTCAGGTAAAAAGAAATAAAATAAAATAAAATGAACAGTGTCGAAACTGTAGCAGAGACACTGTAGCAGAGACATTGTAGCATCGATCGACACTGCAGCAAAAACATCGATCGACACTGTAGCAGAACCGGCGATCGACATTGTAGCAAAAACATCGATCGACACTGTACCAGAACCGGTGATTGACACTGTAGCTATGTTACTGTAGCTATGACCTTGTAGCAACGCTAGTGTAGAAAGATATTGTTCATTAAAGAAAAAAAATCTTGTTTTTGTTTATTACTGACTATTTGTGTTTTATTTATTTCTGATCAAGGAACATGAGTTCACACAAGCATGGATCAATGGATGGCCAGCATAGATCGATAGTGCAATCGATCGACACTTAACTGTGTCGATCGACGGCCACCATCAGCAAGCAGGTATACCGTTTTCCTTAATTAAATTTTGTCCTTATGGTTTATTTTCTTCACCAATGTATAACACTGGTGATAGTGTTGTTTAAGTCTGGGTGAGGTTTACTATTATTGTTTAAGCAGGAACTTACATGTGCAACATCGATCGACACCATAGAGGCACTATCGGTCGACAATGGATCGCGACCATCCATCGATCCCACCTGACTACCATCGATGGACACTCTCTTATAGAGGTAGGTATCTAGTTTCCTACTTAACTATTTACTTGTATGATTTATTTTTTCCTAACCAATCCATGACGTATTATACTAGGGACAGTGTAGTTTAAGTATGGAGGAGGTTTGCTAATACTATTTTATTTGTTTTGAGTCTTATTTACTTTATATATAAGTTTTACAAAGTTTTATACTAACCACAATTTAACACCATTCTTAGAAGGTTGTTTGCAAATATTACTAGAGATACCAAAGTGGGTCATCATGCCACTATATCACACTTGCTTAGAAAGTTTGAAGGAACCGAAGCTTATTTCCAAAACTAATCATGCCATTATTAGCTTGCTTTGGGGCTTGGTATATACTGGATCGGATTCCTTCTGCAAGTGTGTAGGTACAAGTCATTGCACCTTTGGTTCCCTTCTCTCTCTCTCTTCACCATCTACTTAAAAGCTTAAAAGATTGAGATGACTTCCAGAGATGCAGAGGGGTAGGTACATTACCAATGACCCCATTATTCTAATTCAGAGGAATGATCGCACATTGTTGTAAGCGAGGGATAGCTAAATTACCAATGACCCCATTATTCGCCTACAACTTTACCCAAAAAAAAAAAAGAAAAAAGAAGAAAATAGAAGGAAAAGAGAAAATCAAAAATAAGATGGTATCATTGTCCCTTAAGTTTGAGATCTAAAAAAGATTCAATAAAGAGAGAAAAGAGGGAAGAAATGGACCATAAAATACTTTGTGCCTAGTTGTTCAGATACTTGCAGAGGTAAGAGTCTATGTGTCCTTTGATCAATACTCCCAAGGTAAAGCATGCACCTTTATTTTATACAAAGAAATGAGATCAGTAGAGGGGTGAGTCAAGCTAGTATTTGTTAAGTTGTTGGTAGAATGGATTTGGTTGCTATACTAGGATAGGGTACATAAAGTTTCTCTGTGATTGACTTGATAGGATGTAGTTGCAACAAAGTAGGGTGATAGTATTACTTAGATATTATGTGAGTCTCCGCTTTTCAAAACCTCTTTCACAGGCTGTGTTTGCTTGAGGACAATCAACATCCTAGAGCCAAAGTTATGCCCGTTTTACTGGAGAATGGTCTGTCTGCCTCGCGAGAAGAAGTTGTCGAGAAGATGAATGAGTGTCGATCGACGACACAACATTGGTGTCGATCGACTGTGATCCCAGAAGACAGGCCCGACATGTTTTATGGCCGACTTAAGCCCAAAAGCCATCACCAAATTACCAGAATGCCCTTGGACGACTTAAAACCCTATTTCTATGTTTTCTAAGCCATTGTTGATGGCAACGCTTATTTATTTTATTCATTTTTCTAAGGTTAGGAGAGAGGGGAGGAACTCCTTCAAAGTCCTCCTGGAACTACTTTGGTTCTTTAATTTATATCTATTCTATTCATCTATGATTTATGTGATAAAGATCATGTCTGAGTAGATATCTTGTTAGGTTTAGGGTTTATTAATGGTATTGATGGATTAGGCAAACAATAGAATTACTAGGATGATTATTAGATCTATCAATAGAATTGTGTTTATTGTTTGTGTTCTAGAGTAGTTAACTATAACCATGATCATAGGATAGTTAGGCGCAAGAGAGAGCATGGTCTACTACCAGAATTAATCATGTTGAGCTAGGATGCTAGAAACAAACGAGAGTTGATTTAGTTAATTTAGTGAACTCAAGAGACCATCGATCGACGCAGGATCATTGCATCGATCGACGGTCATTCCATGTAAACAAGAGAGAGCTGAGACATCGGATACCGATTTCTATGATTAATACCCTTAGCTTCTATCCTCTATAATCCACTTGCATGTAACCCTAGATCTAGCTATTTATTATTATTGTTTACTTAAAATTCAATCTATTATCTGCTATAGTTTGTTTACTGCTTATTAATCTATTTTCCTAGCTTAATCGCGATTGTATTGAGTTTATTGTGTGTCCACCCTCCCTGTGGATTCGATCTTTAAATACTATAATTTGACCTCTCTTGGCAAGAGTAGTTTGTAGGGTTAATTTCATAGAGTTTGCATTGAATTGCATAAAACCCTCCTGTCAAATTTGGCGCCATTGCTGGGGAGCAGAGCTTCTTCATTAGACTCAATTGTTTGATTTAGTCTAGGTATTTTTCTATATTAGTTTACTTACATAATTTATTTTTCTTGTGTTTCAGGTACATACATATTAGTACCAGGAAGCAATGAGGAGAGGATTTTTGGGTTCTTCAAAAAAAGAACCTGCTGATTTGCGCACGATCCCAAAATACTACAATTTAACCTCTTTTGGCAAGAGTAGTTCGTATGGTTAATTTGATAGAGTTTGCATTGAAATAAATAAAACCCCTTTTGTCAACATCCCATTCTCATCATCCTTAAGTATGAGTACTTCTACCTGCTATGTGTCCCCGCAGGTGGTGTCGGTTGACACTTGATAAATAGTATCATTTGTTACCAAATGAACAGTATTAGGATGAATTGTGTCACAATGAACAGTGTCGATCGGTGCAGGATGAACAGTGTTGTTTGACATGGGATGAACAGTATCAATCGACACAAGATGAATAGTGTTGTTCGATGGTTGGTTTATGCTGTCGATCACTTCTACTTGGAGGGTGTCAATCGATACTTCCCTCATAGATTTATGGATTGTGCATGAACCAACAGACTCCTTCTTTGAAGAACATAGTAATCCTCTCTTCATTGTTGTTATTGGTACTGAGATGTATGTACCTGAAAGAGAAGAATTTTTTTTATGTAAATAAACTAATATAGAAAAACCTAGAAAAAATCAAAGAAATTGAGTTTAATGGTGATACATGCTCCCTATGGCAACGACGCCAAATTTGATATCACTCAAATTATCCTAAGGAGTGACTTTACTCTCTCAAATAAGAGGTTCATTTGTAGTACTTAGGGATCGAATCCACATGGAGCGTGGACACACAATAAACTCAAGCAATCGCGATTAAGTTAGGTAAATAGGTTATAAAACAGTAAATGAAGTAAAGAAAGTCGAACAAGGTAGTTGTTTAGTAAATTGATGAGTTGTTTGATGGAAGGATGGCTTGCTAAATCTAGGGTTCAAGAAATCAGGATTATAATGATATAGAATACTTAGGTTGTCAACCCTAGAATTTAAGTTCTAATGTAAAGATATCCAGCTTCCGCATGTGAGTCTTAGGTTTTGACTAAGTCCAATATCTAAGCTTCCGCTTGTGGATCGAACGTCGATCGATGCTATGAGATTAGTTTCGGTCGATGTTTCACTTTACTCATTTTATCTACCAACATATAAGTGTTCTATTTTGTCAAATACTCAGTTGGCACTGACCAGCTCCATAAGCATTGCCGAAAGCCAATACTATGACATAGACACCAATGAACAGAATGTAGTACCATCTCAGCTGAGAGCACATGTGAGGTAGTATATCTGTAGCTAATGCAGCTATAAGCACATTCCCTCCACCAGCAAACCATAAGGAATTTGGTCTTTAAGGAAGAATCTTGTTCTACGCTGGTCATCATAAAATATGTCTAGCGTCAATGGTGAACGTGAAGGTTCTTCTTTTTGGAACCAAAATTCACACCGTCGATTTTATGATAGGAGGAAAGTCAAGTAAACAAACTTTCCCTGGAGGTTCCAGTTATATGTAGGATCAAGCACCGAACGATCAATATATGAAAAACAGATAGAAAATAATAAATCAAAAGAGATGAAAGGAGCAAAAAGATATTTTTATTCTGAATTCGTGTTTAGGCGTGAACAACAGGTAAGAGTCTTGGCCGCAAGAGCAGTTGGTGAATTCCCTAATCTGACAACCTAAGACTGCGAAAACCTAGTTGAGACGTAGCTCGATAACAAAAACGAAAATAAATGCATAATTTCTCTAAATACTAAGTTTGATGTGCGTCCAAAATCCCTTTGCATCTCTCGCCTCGCTTCTCTTATATATTCTTCTTAGGTCGGTTAGCACATCCCTTTTCTGTCCCTGGGCCATGTCTATCGCTTTGAGAGAATATTTATTTTTCCTTGATCTTCATGATTATCCCCAAAACTTGACATTTATCTTCTCTTACAAATAAAAAATGAACCGTCATACTAACTTTGGTACGACGCCGGTTTTTATAAAAGATTTTAAATCAATGATACAGTCGAGGCATCTGGTATTTTAAGTTAACAGTCGCCGTATTGTACGATCGATTTGAACTTATACGAGAAAACAAGTCTTTGCGGTTTTTATCGTAAAGTTTCAACAGTAACTCCGATCAAGATGAAACAAGGAACATTATAGTCACAGTTTGAGACGAGAGTGCCTGATACTGACATGGTACAGTCATACTCGCCTTATGGCGAGCTGGCTTTGGAAGGACCCGAGCTCGCCTTAGGGCAACTAGCTCAAAGACGGACCAAGCTCACCCTAGGGCATGCTGGCTTAGAGACGGACCGAGTTCTCCCTAGGGCGAGCTAGTTTGGACGGGACGAGATCACCCTAGGGCGAGCTGGCTCATGGACTGACCGAGCTCGGCCTAGAGCAAGCTGGCTCATAAACTGACCAAGCTCGCCCTAGGGCGAGCTGGCTTGTGAACACATCGAGATCGGACCTCCTTTGGGTAGTTCGGTCGGTTAGGGAAGCGTTAGTAATCCCTCTCTTCATTCCATCATCATTTTCGGAAAGGCATTTGTCGAAGAGGTCAGATTTATAATTCGAGAATCCATCAAACGAACTCCTTCTCTCAAACTTTACTTGAGAGTTTTGTACCATGAAATGTTTCTCGGGGACTTTCAGGATTCAATTCTATCGTAACCGATTTTGACCCCAACAGTTAGCCTCCCAGCTTGTTAGGACCGTGGGCATTTAGCGTGAGGTCCTAGCAAGCGGCCAAGCAAGTTAGGCAAGTTAGGCGGAATGGATGATCGAAAGTCCAAAGGTGAATAGTAAATCTGTTGGGCTATAAGTAGGTGGAGTAAGTTTTCTCAAATCTTTACTTGCTCACTTCACAAAAAAAAATTCAAGGTAGAAAAAACTTCTCTCTTTTCCTCTCTTCTTCTCTCTTTCTTTGTTATTGTTTAAACATGTCTTCAAGGAGGAGAGCTTCCAAGAGTTCTCAGATTCCTTATTCCAGTCCTGAGAACGTTCATGATGACGATAGAGTCATTTCCAAGGCAGAGTTTGTGCCCCATTATGTCGATCACGAGGAAGCTGAAGCGTACTACGTTTCTCTATCTAGTGTGACAGTTCCTCAAGCTGAGGCAACATACCCTTCCAGGCCTTGTGTTCAGCGTGACTATGGCTTGCCGAGCAAGAGCTCATATCCCTTTCTCGATACCATACGTGAATTTTTCCGAGTTCCTTTATCTTCCCGCCTTCTTCCGCGTTTCTTGTCCGACTGATTTTCTTGCGGATCGTTTTCAGAGGGAGTGGCATGGGTGTGTTTTGTTTATTGTTCTAGAAGGGTATGAATATCCTAAACAATTAACTATCAAATTAACCACAATCTTAACACACAAAATAATACTCTTGCCACGAGAGATCGGGTGTACTACTTAGGGATTGAATCGACATAGAGAAAAGGCACACAATAGATTTCTTATTTCTAAATACTAAGCTAGGTAAATATATATATTGGTGGTGAACAATTAATTAAGGAAATATTCCTTGTCAAGAGGTAGGGATGCAATATAGAAATATGCTACAATTGAAAATATGGAAATATGCTATCAATTAACTAGATGTGAATATAAATGTAAATATGCTAGATCTAGGGTTTCAAGCTAAATGAATTGTAGGGAATAAGAAACACGTAAATGTAAATATACTAGAACTCAAATGTTAACTATTCTGACCTTTATAACTCCAGCTCTCGTATGCGAACAAAAGGAAAGACCATCCATCAACGACTAAGGCTTGATGTCGATCAAAGTTGAAATCAAAAGGAAGTGTGGGGCGGGATGTGATAAGTCCACCAGACTTATTAGACCAACTCAAGCATGCGCATAACAGCCTAGTTCAACAAAGTCTATTTTGGCACAGAACCTACTCTCGTAGTTGTCCATGTCCTATCATCGAGATTCTAGTTAGTTACTTTAGAATGCAAGCATTAAGCACAACTCAATTGATGGATATTAACTTAACCTAGCAATCCTACTTTTGGGCTAATCCATGATTGCTATCTTCAACCCTAAATCTAATTGATAACTACTCAAACATGATCTTTATCACATAAATCATAGATGAAATAGAGATGAACTATCAATTAAATAAAAAACAAAGGAGTTTCAAGATGACTCTGAAGGAGTCCTCCTTTCTCTCATAATCCTAATACAAAATGATAGAATAATCTAAAATGTTCTCTCCCTTTTTTTCTCTTTTTTGTCATGTCTTCTTAAGACATAAATATAAAACCTAAATTTAGGTCAAAACTCGTCCATGGCATTTTCATCATCCTGACTTGGGCTTGAAATTTGCTATCTGTGAGTTGGACGTCGATCGATGGCAAGTGTGTTACATCGATCAACCTTGGTCTTTAATCATCGGTCGACGCCAAGTATATTCCATCGATCGATGGCTTCGTCGACTCCTTAAATGATCAGCTACAAATTCTTCTCCTCTAAATACTACAAAGGCTCCAAGTATCTCATGTATCTCCAAAACGTTCTTGGACTTGTAAATACTCTAAAATATAACCTAGACAGACATAATAGACCCTAAATATAACCTATAATGGTCTGAAACTGGTAATAAATAGCCTATATCAACTCTCTCAGACTTAATCTTTTGCTTGTCCTCAAGCAAACAAAGTCTGTAAAAGAGGTTTGAAAAGTGAAGACTCACATAATATCTAAGTATTATTATCACCCTTCTTTGTTGCAACCACATCCTATCAAGTCAATCACACATAAACTTTATGTACCCTATCCTAGTATAGCAACCAAATCCATTCTACCAATAACTTAGCAAATACTAGCTTGACTCGCCCTTCTACTGATCTCATTTCTTTGCATAAAATAAAAGTGCAGGCTTTACCTTGGGAGTATCGATCAAAGGACACATGGATTCTTACCTCTGCATGTATTTGAACAACTAGGCACAAAGTCTTCTATGCCTATCTCTCCTTTTTTCTGTCATGTCTTCTTAAGACATAAATATAAAACCCTAAATTTAGGTCAAAACTCGTCCATGGCATTTTCATCATCCTGACTTGGACTTGAAATCTGCTATATGCGAGTTGGACGTCGATCGATGGCAAGTGTGCTACATCGATCAACCTTGGTCTTTAATCATTAGTCGACTCCAAGTATATTCTATCGATCGATTGCTTCGTCGACTCCTTAAATGATCAGCTACGGATTGTTCTCCTCTAAATGCTATAAAAGCTCCAAGTATCTCATGTATCTCCAAAACGTTCATGGACTTGTAAATACTCTAAAATATAGCCTAGACACACATAATAGACCCTAAATATAACTTATAACATGGCCTAAAACTGGTAATAAATAGGCTATATCAACTCTCCCAGACTTAATCTTTTGCTTGTCCTCAAGCAAACAAAGTCTATAAAGGATGTTTTGAAAAGTGGAGACTCACATAATATCTAAGTATAATTATCACCCTACTTTGTTGCAACCACATCATATCAAGTCAATCACACATAAACATTATGTACCCTATCCTAGTATAGCAACCAAATCCATTCTACCAATAACTTAGCAAATACTAGCTTGACTCGCTCTTCTACTGATCTCATTTCTTTGCATACAATAAAAGTGCAGGCTTTACCTTGGGAGTATCGATCAAAGGACACATGGATTCTTACAACTAGGCACAAAGTCTTCTATGATCCCTTTCTTCCCTCTTTTCTCTATTCTTTGAATCTTTTTAGATCTCAAAGTATCGATTTTCTCTTTTTCTTTTTCTTTTTTTTTGCTTTTTGGGCAAAGTTGTAGGCGAATAGAGGGGTCATTGGTAATTTACCTACCCCTCGCTTCCAACAATATGTGATCATTCCTCTGAATTAGGATAATGGGGTAATTGGTAATTTACCTACCTCTCTGCATCTCGGGAAGTCATCTCAATCTTTTAAGCTTTTAAGTAGATGCTGAAGAAGAGAGAGAAAGAAACCAAATGTGCAATAACTTTTACCTACATACTTGCAGAAGGAATCCGATCCAATGTATACCAAACCCTAAGGCAAGCAAATAATGTCAAGATTAGTGTTGGAAATCAGTTTTGGTTCCTTAAAACTTCCTAAGCAAGTGTGATATAGTGGCATGATGATCCACTTTGGTATCTCTAGTAATCTCTGCAAATAACCTTCTAAGAATAGTGCTAAAGTGTGGTTAGTCAATAATAAATCTAGATCATAGTCTCCTTCTTGACTCAATAAAACCTTTTTGAAAAACTTAATATATAGCAAATAAAACTCAAAACAAATCAAATAGCGTTAGCAAACCTCCTCCAGACTTAAATTACACTGTCCCTAGTGTAATATGTCCTTGATTGGTTAGGAAAAAAATTAAATCATAAGTAAGTAGTTAAATAGGAAACTCGATACCTCTCTCTATAAGAGAGCGTCAATCGATGGTAGGCAGATGGGATCGATCGATGGTCGCGATTCATTGTCGACCGATGGTGCACCTGTAAGTTCTTTTTTTTTTTCTTTTTTTTATAAGACTCAAAATAGAACACAATATTAGTAAATCTCCCCCAAACATAAACAATACTATCACTAATGTTATACAGTCTGAGATTGGTGAAGAAAATAAATCGTAAGGACCAAATTTAATCAAGGGAAAAGGTATACCTGCTCACTGATGTGACCGTCGATCGACACAATAAAGTGGCGATCGATCGATACTGGGGTTGCTCTGTCGATCGACAATGATCAAATGTCGGCCGATGCTCTATGCATACTATCTTCTTTCTTCTTTAAAAACCTGCATTAATCTAATAAAATCCGAAATTAGATTAATATAATCTAAAACTAATTAAAACTTACTAAACAGTGGGTTGCCTCCCACTCAACGCTTGGTTATAGTCTTAAGTTCGACGTTTGAACTTTCTGACTAGTATGGAGGTGGATCAACACTTGGAAAACAAGTTTCTACATCTTCTCTGCTCATCCGAAACCATGTCCCAATGAAGCTCCTCATTGCCTCATCACTTCTGGTTTTCTCATTCTTTATAACATCTCTAGCAACCTCCATCGAATGCATTCTCCTTTGTAGGTTCTCAATATTGCGATATAGCATTCTAAGTCTTGCAGTTGTAGTCTCTGATATATCTTCTAACTGTTGAGAAATATATTCCTTCATTAGGCTTTGAGAAAAATCAATCTCATCAAACCTATCTTCCAATTGTGTTTCAGCTGCTGTCTTCTGTATATTGGCTTCAGTGTCGATCGATGGTCGTAGGGTATCGTCAATCGATGCTTATGAGTTTGTCCCAATCGCATGATGTCTCTGTATAGTATTCAAATCTTGCTTTATCTCATCCATGCGTGTAGTCAAACCGGTGAGGCACTTGTCTATAGGATAGTAGACATCATCAAGCCTCGTGTAGAAATCATCCAGTGACATCTCTTGAGCTTTGTAGATCTCATGCACAATATCATCAATCTCTGCTTTGCTATATGTCCTTTGACTCTCCATAAACATACTGATCTTTGCTGCATGTTCTGGTAAACATAGGTAGCTATGCTCAAACATAGTAGCTCTCTCTAGAAATGCTCTGATGTCTTTAACTTGCATATTCAGTACTCTTCCGTTTGTAGCTTGTGCATTACCATTCTCGTCTATGTAGAGCCATACTCATCTTTCTTTTCCCAATGGAAAATTCTTCTTCCCTTAGCATCATAGGCTCTCGCACCTTGCTCGATACAGACGTCGATCAATACTGGGTTGGTCTCGTCGATCAATGCTAAATTCTCTGGATAATATGTAGTAGAAGTACGAAGTTTGTGAAACCTCAGAAGGGTGCTGTCTATCAATGCTTGCTGTTTGCTGTCGATCGATCTAGGATGCTGAGATGTGTAGAGAATATTACAGATCGGCTTGTTCTTCTGCTTCTCAATGTCGATCGACGTTGTAAGAGGTACGTTGATCGATGTGCGTTTATCCACTTTCACCCAGCCAACGTTTTCTGATAGTAGTTCTTGATATTCAATCAGCTCTTCTTCTCCATCGATCGATGGTGTATGGTGACCGTCGACCGATGCTTGATTACCAAGTTGTTGCCCGAACAGATTTACAGCTCTATTGGCCATTGCAAGTATATCAGTTATATCTTCCCTTTTGACATTTAGCATTCTGCCATCCATAGTTCTTGCGTGACCTTCTGGATCTCTCATGGTACCGAACTCATCTGGTTGTAGATAACCATATGTCTTCTCTCGTTCTGCAGCTGAAGCTAGTTCAGACTTTGCCTCTTGGTAAGTATCGATCGATGGCGAATGTTTGCCGTCGATCGATGTCGATTTCCCAAGTTGATGGGAAACTTGAAAAATACCAGTCTCTTCCATTGCAATACCACGGTACTCGATTAGCTCCTCTTCTTTGTAATCTTTTTCATACTCGAGGTAGGATGGGGTGTAACTGCCATATGTGTGGCATGTGTAGATCGATTCTGGGGTTAGTCCGTTGATTGATAACGAAGGGTGGGTGTCGACCAATTTCTGAACAGCAAACGCGTCGATCGATGCTCTAGGTTGGGTGTCCACCGATGCTCCATCTTCAGGCTCCTCATTGAAGTCATAATCGCAGAAGCATGTGGCCACAAGTTCTACATCATTAGACAACTTCGTGAGGGCAGGTTTATTCTTATAAATTTCATAATTAACATTAGGATCAATCAAGGAAAGGCACAACCTGTTAGTCTTCATGTCGCAGATAGCTCCCACGGTAGCCATGAATGCTCTCCCAAGTAGTAGTGAAGAGTTCCAGTTGGTTTGGATATCCATCACATGAAAGTCTATCGGGACTAGGACATTCTGAATCTGCAGTAGGACATCTCTACAAATACCCCATGAATCCACTTTGGAGCTGTCCACAAAAACGAACGAATCACTGGAAGGCTCCATTCTCAGGTTCAACTTTTCTGCCATAGCTCTGGGTATGATGCTCATTGATGATCCAGTGTCGCATAGGGAATTGAGAAACTCGTGATCTTTGATCAAGCATGTAATCACAAACTTCCCAAGATCACTTTTCTTTTTCAGGATGATCCTCTGCTATGTAGTTGTCACATTTGTGACCTTTGGTGGATGAACTCGTTTCGTTTATGGGAACCATCGATCAATTCCACAATCGTTCCGTTGATCGATGGTTGAGGGTTTTTCTGATTCTGCTAACTCCACAGGTACTGTCGATCGACTCTCACTGGCTTGCGTCGATCGATTTTTGTGCGACATGTCGAACAAACTCGAATTTTCTTTACAGAGATCCCCCTCTGGTAACTTTTCTCTCTTGACTTCTACCCAAAATCATCATCAGTCAATGCATTGACGTGGTGATTCTGTCCAAACTCTATTTTCTTCTTGATCCGACTCTCATGTCTCCTAATATTTTCACTTGTCTGCATCACCTGATTCTCCAGCTTATTGACATGGATGTTGAGATTTTTGAATTTGGTGTTGAGGTACGACCTATTTATCTTTCCATTGAAATCCACAGTCATCTTCTGATGCCCCTTTAAAAATCTGTCAACCATTGCTTCAATCTTGCTTCCTTGAGCTTCTAGAAGAGTGTTCTGGTAGGAAGAAGACTCATAAGCTATGTTCTTGTTGAAGGGCCTTAGCTGTGAACTCTGATTGAAATTACTGTTTTGACCATTACATAGGATTTCTTGTTGAAACCTGGATTCCCTTGTCTCTGGAAACCATTTCCATCAATGTAGTTCACATCCTCTTCTTCAATCTCATCATCTCTAGACTCTATTGCTTCTACTTCTGTAAAAGTGACCTGCTTTTTGAGAAACTTTTGAACACTATCCAGTTTTGCCTTGACTTCTTCAATCTGCTCCTAGCTCATCGCTGGAGTTGATTTCTTCCTCTCAAAGTCTTTGTTCTTAGTGTTGTTGGAGGCCAGATTCTCAATCAATCTTGTAGCTTCTTCAAGATTCATGGTGCTGAAATTTTCTTCGCTAGTTGTGTCCAAAGCCATCTGGTACTGTAATCCAATACCTCTAAAGAAAGTACTGAGAAGTTGCACTTCGTTGAATCCATGATGTGGACAATCCCTCTTGTATGATTTGATTATGATCCATGAGTTTCTGAAAGATTATGAAGGGTCTTGTAAAAAAGTAGCAATCTTGCTCCTCAGGTCTTCTAGACTTGCATCGTAAAAGAAGTTGCGCAAGAAAGCGTTCTTGATGTCAGTCCAAGATGTCAGGGATCCTGGTGGTAACTGCTTGAGCCAATATGAAACTTGTCTAGCATGTAAGTACTTGAAGATCTTACAAAAGAGATCATCTCCATGGACTCCATTGGCTTTAATAATTGTCACTAGATCCTCAAATCGCTCCAGATGATCCATAGGCTGCTCATGTCGCAAGCCATGGTAGGGTGTATGTGCTACAAGTCCAAAGAAGACGGGCTTGATTTCAAAATCGTGTCTCTAAAAAGCTGGAGGACGAATGGTGGATCTGTTGGCGTAGTATTGGTCTGGATAGTTGTAGTCAACCAGTGTTCTCTGAGCATCTTGGGCATTAGCTTCAGGTTGAGCTTCAGCAGCGTCTGCTTCTGCTTCTGTATTAGGGATTAAGGTCTCTTGATTGTCTATCTTCTGACCTGCTGCATTACGCAGGTGACCGTCGGGGTCACGCAGGTCTCCATTCTCATCCCTAACCAGTATTAAAGTCGCAACCATCTGAACTCGTCTGCTTCCGTCAATCGATGCGGGTAGGTTGATGTCGATCGATGCTATATGATCAGTCGGTCGACGGTGGAGTTTGGATGTCGGTCGATATGGTCCGTGAAGAAGTGTTGGTCGACGCGGTAGAGGTGTTGTCGTTCGATGCTTGTCGTATTTCTTTGTGGATCGTACGTTCAAGTCTGTCAGGGTCAGAGAATAATATTAGTTCTTGTTCTTTATTGCTCATGGTGCTTCTTTGCATGTACCTGAAAACAAAGGAAAAGAAAAAATGGTAACTTAAAAAAGTAATAAAAAACCTAGACTAAATCCTAGAAATTAAATCTAATGGCGATCAATGCTCCCCGGCAACGGCGCCAAATTTGACATGGGTGTGTTTTGTTTATTGTTCTAGCAGAGTATGAATATCCTAAACAATTAACTATCAAATTAACCCTAATCTTAACACACAAAATAATTTTGGTGGTGGACTATTAATTAAGGAAGTATTTAGGGATTAAGTGTAGTACATAGGGATCAAATCCACAGAGAGCAAAGGAACACAATAGATTTCTTATTTCTAAAGACTAAGCTAGGTAAATATATATATTGGTGGTGAACAATTAATTAAGAAAATATTTCTTATCAAGAGGTAGGGATGCAATATGGAAATATGCTACTAATGCAAATATGGAAATATGCTATTAATTAACTAAATGTGAATATAAATGTATATATGCTAAATCTACAGTTTCAAGCTAAATGAATTATAGGGAATAAGAAGTACGGAAATGTAAATATACTAGAACTAAAATGTTAATTATTCTGACCTATTTAACTCCAACTCTCGTATGCGAGCAAAAGGAAAGACCATCGATCGACGACTTAGGCCAAATGTTGACCGACAGTGAAATCAGAAGGAAGTGTGGGGCGAGATTTGATAAGTCCACTAGACTTATTAGACCAGCTCTCGCATGCGCCTAACAACCTAGTTCAACAAAGTCTATTCTGGCATAGAACCTACTCTCGTAGTTGTCTATTGTCCTATCATCGAGATCCTAGTTAGCTACTTTAGAATGCAAGCATTAAGCACAACTCAATTGATGGATATTAACTTAACTTAGCAATCCTCCTTTTGGGCTAATCCATGATTGATATCATTTAACCCTAAATCTAATTGATAACTACTCGAACATGATCTTTGTCACAGAAATCATAGATGAAATAGAGATGAAATATAAATTATATCGAAACCAAAGGAGTTCTAGGAGGACTCTGAAGGAGTTCCTCATTTCTCTCTTAACCCTAATAATACAAAATGATAGAATAATCTAAAATGTTCTCTCTCTTTTTTCTGTTTTTCTGTCCTGTCTTCTCAAGACATAAATATAAAACCTTAAATTTAGGTCAAAGCTCGTTCAGAGTATTTTTCGTCATTCTGACTTGGGCTTGAAATATGTTGTCTGCGAGTTGGACGTCGATCGATGGCAGGTGTGATGCATTGATCTCTCTCGAGCTTCAATCATCGGTCGACGCCTAGTGTGATCCATCGATCGATGGCTTCGTCGACTCCCTAAATGATCAGCTATGGATTCTTCTCCTCTAAATGCTCCAAAATCTCCAAGTATCTCATGTATCTCCAAAAGTTCTTGGACCTGTAAATACTCTAAAACATAGTCTAAACACAGATAATATACCCTAAATAGAGCCTATAACATGGCCTAAAACTGGTAATAAATAGGCTATATCAGGGAGGATTCTTATCAGTCCTTGGCAAGCGGTCTTAGTCTAAGGGAGATCTTTTAGGCAGGTCACTTTGGAAAGTTCGCCAGACAGGAGTTTCACGGCCAGACTTGCTCCGAGAACTTTACAGTTCGTTGTGGAGTGGCCTCTCCTCTGGTGGAATTCATAAAAGGAATTGTCCTCGTACTGGTTCCTGGTCCAGGAGTTTCCTGACGTCTTACCTTGCTTGGAATTGATTGCGTAGTTGTGCTCGCTTAAGATATCTTTCACCTCGTGATGGACATACTTATCGTTACAGGAGGACCTCTTTTTCGCGGATGGTCTCTGTGGATATGCTTCTGCGAGACAACCTTTATCTCTTCCTCCATGATGATGAAGTCCGTCGCTTTATGAAGTGCATCATGGATCGTACGCGGTTTTCCAAGGATACCCACTGTCAGAACTTTGACTTGAACCAGAGAGTTTTTCTGAGCGCGTCGACCGCTACTTTGTCGCTGATTCCAGTGACTCTTGCCATTACTAGCTTGAATTTGGACATGAAATAGCGTAGCGGTTCGTCCTATTTCTGAGACAGGCTCCATAAGTCCACATCAGTGGTTTCTATATCCATAAACATGGAATATTGCTTGAGAAACTCAGACACGAGCTGATGAAAGCTTCCAATGGATTTCCGCTTTATGCGAGAAAACGATTCGAGCACATCCCCTTGTAGGTTTTCAACGAAGAGGATGCAGTAACCAGCATCTCGTTTGCGTTCCCGAAATTTTCACTGTCCCATCGCGATCTGGAAAGATTATAGATGCGCTTTTGGGTCTGTTGTGCCGTTGTATGGGGAAATTTTTATCTTCCCAAGATCTAAGACATTTGTCTACGTGATGCGAGCGTTGAATGGAGTTTTTCAAGCTTCTTCAAGGAGTCTATTGATCTCAGGTGCATCACTTGTCGCATGGTCAATTTGCGATTTTACCGCCTTCACTGCCACTGCAGTTTTTGCGATGTACTCGCGGAGATCGCGCATCTCTCTGAGATCGCCGCCAATGCTTTTACGAGTTTGTAGGTGTTTGCTGTGGACAATTTGCGCATGCTTCTCGGCCAGTTCCTCCTGTTCTACCCAGAAAAGGTTTTTTCCTCTTATGTCATGAGTTTTTCGAATGAGGAGTCTTGCTGGGCGGTCCTGCTTCGCGTTCTCCTGGGATGTACGTCAGTGTCTTCATCCGATTGATCGGATTGAACACTGATGTCTAAGTCAATGCGCTCAACATCGTTTTCTTTGTTTTCTAGAGAGGGAGGTGGAAGATCTTTTGTGGTTGGCTGCGTGGCAGTTGGAGTTACTTCGCCTGAGTTTTGTCCCGATGGGTTTTTCCACGCGTTTTCAGCCCTATCTAACGGAGTTTTGAAGATGAGCTTTTTTCTGCAGATTCTCAAGATTCCACGCGGAAGGATTTCTTTGGTTCTCGCAGTTAAGGGCTTAACCTATTTTGCGAGAGATCCCACGAGTTTGTCCTGTTTTCCGACTTTTTCTGGGTGAATGTGAACATCTCCTTAATCTGTTTGAACATCACGGTGGTTGGATCTGCAGTGACCGTCGTGGGATTCCCAGCAGGAGTTTTCTCAATGTTGGCATCGACGGTATCATTGTCGTGTGTTTGCTAAGCGTTGTTGGTGTATGAGGTCATAATTGATCGAGCTTGATGTGGTTGCGAGTGTGATTGATCCGCAACCCCCCCCCCCTTCCTTCTAGGCCAAACTGTGGGAACTGAAATTTACACCGTCGAGTTTTACGATCGGAGGAAAGTCAAGCAAACAAACTTTCCCTGGAGGTTCTGGTTACCTATAAGGCCAAGTACCAAACGATCAATATATGAAAAAACAGATATAAATAATAAATCAAAAGAGATGAAAAGAGATGAAAAGAGCGAAAAGATATTTTTATTTCAAATTCATGTTTAGGCGTGAACAGCATGTAAGAGTCTTGGTTGCAAGAGTAGTCAGCGAATTCCCTAATCTGACAACCTAAGACTGCAAAAACCTAGTTTAGACGTAGGTCGATAACAAAAACATAAATAAATGCATAATTGCTCTAAATACTAAGTTTGATGTGTGTCCAAAATCCCTTTGCATCTCTCACCTCGCTTCTCTTATATACTTTTCTTAGGTCGGTTAGCACGTTCCTTTTATGTCCCTTGGCCAAGTCTATCGCTTTGAGAGAATATTTATTTTTCCTTGATCTTCATGATTATCCCTGAACTTGACATTTATCTTCTCCTACAAATAAAAAATAAACCGTCATACTAACTTTGGGCTCTTTCTCGTCTAAACTGCAAGTGGGCCGCTAGCCGAGTTTTAGACCTCTTTGGGCCATTTTTCGACTTTTAACGTTTTTGCAATTTCTTTAGGAACACCTTTCGTACGATGCCGGTTTTTATAAAAGATTTTAAATCAATTATACAGTCAAGGCAATTGGTTTTAAGTTAACCGTCGCTTTTTTATACGGTCGATTTGAACTTATACGAGAGAACAAGTCTTTGCGGTTTTTATCGTAAAGTTTCAACGGTATCACCGATCAAGATAAAACAAGGGACATTATGGTTACGGATCGAGACGAGAGTGCCTGATACTGACATGATACAGTCATACTCGCCTAATGGTGAGCTTGTTTGGGAAGGACCCGAGCTCGCCCTAGGACGAGCTGGCTCGAAGACGGACCGAGCTCGCCCTAGGGCATGCTGGCTTGGAGATGGACCGAGCTCATCCTAGGGCGAGCTGGCTTGGACGGGACCAAGCTCGCATTAGGGCGAGCTGGTTTGGACGGGACCAAGCTTGCTTTCTTCATCGTTAAACCGAATAAAACTTGTGTCCCAACACCCACTCTACATTTGTAAGACACAAACTCTAGTAACATCTTATCATAACTGCATACACAAAAACATCTTTCCTTGTTACTTGCTCCACTACCTATCTGCAAGAGAATATTTGTTATGAATTCGAAACCTGCCTGAACCTCTTTCTTAGGAGATGAAATTTTATAATTTTCCTTATTATGTGTTCTAATTGCCTCAGGCCTATTTCCATTCATATCCGTCAAACCCTCTGTACAAAATATAGGGTCAAAGAAACTAGAAGTCTTCATAATAAAACCGTGTATCCATCTTTTAGAACAAACCATGTCAAAATTCCTTTTCCATCCATCTCCCATCATATCAAAGGGTACTATCAGAAGTAAGAACCAGTTACACAGGAGGAAACCTATACGAAATAACATCAAATAGTATTCACATATACAATATTGCTACTTTTCGTTACACACCCGCAAAATGAAAAGGACCTTCTAACTTTTTGTTGGGGATAGATTGTATCTACCCGACATAGACCCATTTAGGCGTGATCTCGGTCCAAAAGCAAGATCAAAGTCGGCCCATAAAGACCTAAACCGACTTTAGGGGGACAAGAAGATGCATATAAAATGAGAGAAGTCGTGAGCAAAAGGACATTGACACACATACGATCAGAGCAACCTAGAACTAGGGTTTTCATATTACTTGTTCTTGCTTTGTTCTCCATAAAAATGTTTGACTTCACTCAATATACATCCTTGATCTGTTCTTGAATTCATCTCTTTTATAAATCCACCATCAAAATCGATCATTGGCAAGGTATACCGATTTCAGATTCAACAATTGGCGCCGTCTGGGGAATTTTCTTTGCTAGTAACGATCAAAACACCGATCAAAACGATGACAGGATCTCAAACGAATCAAACAGGTCAACAACCAGTTGATCTTAACACCGTCTTGACATCTCTTGCCACCATGGTCCAACGACTTGATCAGCAAGACGCTGCAAACAAAGCAACGCAAGAACGCTTAGACGTTATCGCCGTCGCATGCTTACCGTTGATGCAATCGAATGATCAAGATCCCGATACGGCCAGACGACGTCTTTTCCAAACAAAGGTGCGAGATCAAACTGTCGATCAAGCGACTAACGAAGAACTTCTTCGTCTTCAAGGGACGATTAAAGATATCTCATCTCGGATTCATCAAGCCACAAACTTTGCGCCAGAAATCGATCGAGTCTTGGAAGCAACTCAAAAAACTCCGTTCACCAAGAAGATTACCAATATTCGAGTTCGACACAAGGACAAGCTCTGGATCCCATCCTTTCGCGGTGACTCCGACCCTAGTGACCACATGACCAGCTTCAACATCACCATGGGACCAGCTTACTTCACCTTAGACGAACGAGATGCCGGTTACTGTCAACTCTTTGTTGAAAGTTTAGCTGGGCCAGCCCTCACTTGGTTTTCTCGACTATCAGCGAACTCGATCAGCACTTTCAAGGAACTCTCTACCGAGTTCCTGAAGCATTATTCCATGTACATTCGCCAAGGAGCCTCGGCGACTGATCTGTGGAAAATTTCTCAAGGTCAAAAGGAATCTCTCCAAGATTTCATGGAAAGATTCAAGAACCTTGTCCCCAAGGTTGACGTCCTAGAGAAAACCGCAGTGGAAGCGCTACGCAACACGTTATGGATCAGATCATCCTTTCGATCTGATCTCTATACAAACAGTACAATCACTCTGGAAGACGCCCTCCATAGGGTCAATTGCTTCATACGGATGGAGGAAGACAACGCGGCTTACACCGCGAAGCAAAACGCATTAAAACTCCAGCTAACACCAAATGCGATGACTACCTACCAAGAACCTCATCAGCATCAGCCTAACGAGAAGAAGGGTAAGGTATACTCGGCAATCGAGGAAGCAGGAGCCACTTCTGCTGCAGCACAGACCGAAAGACCGTGGAACATATGGGACAGAACTCTAGAAGGGAAACCTTTGACGTACGATGAAACTAAATTATGTATCTACCATAAAGCCAAGGGTCATGACACGAAGGAATGCAAGCAACTCGCGGAAGCCTTATTCTCGGCATTCAAAAGCGGAGTCATCACACCGACCCACCGAAAGCTAAGCAAACTAGAAAAAAGGAAGTTGGACCAAGAACAGACAAGCAAACACCAAAGCACATGAAGCTAACCCAATGGATCACCCAGAAGATCAGGACGCAGCTGCTCCACCTAGGCAGCGAGATGATACCGATATTAAGGATGAAAGACCACAAGTCGCTCGACGGATCAACCTCATCTCGGCACAGCCTCTGGCATCCTCATCCTCCAAAGACAATAGCGACAGAGATCTTCGAGAGCGCCTCCAACATAAACGCACGACGACCGATGTGCGAGATTCTCTCCTCCAAAGAAAAAGGACGTAGCTCTCAGACGACGATCTCTGTCAGAGGCTTACTCCCAGGACAAATACAGTAACACCTGACCTTCGGAAGTCGCTATCAGATAAACATCCCAGCGTTTTCTGGCGGGTTAGCGTCATTCTTGGAGGATCACCACTATGCAATGATTAAGTAAAGGAGATAAAAGAATACCAACGCAAGGCAGTAACTGCTCAGCGATGGCCGACCAAACACAAAGGAGAAACGCCCATAACGATCTCAGATCTCGATCTGACCAACGTAGACCATCCGCACAATGATCCCCTGTTAGTCAAGCTCCAAATCGGCACTTGCGAGGTCACTCGTGTCCTTATCGACACCGGAAGCTCATTCGACCTCATCTTTCATCAAACACTGGTCAAAATGATGGTGGATCTCAAGGATATCAAGCCCTCGTAGAGGGCGCTTACCAGATTCAATGGGTCATCCACAACACTGTTGGGCACCATACGCCTCTATGTTTTTGTCGGCGGAGTAAGTAATCTCGTCAAGTTCTCTGTGATTGACACCAAACCCCAGTATAACGCGATCCTGGGCACACCATGGCTTCACATGATGAGGGTGGTTCCATCGACATACCATCAATGGGTCAAATTCCCCACCAGGGAAGGGAAGATCTTCACGCTCAAAGGGGATCAACGTCTCGCGAGAAACATGTTGATCTCCGACATCAAGAATCATAAAGTCGCCTTCCTCGTCGAGACAGATAAAAAGATGGAAGTCAGCATTGACCCAGAAAACCCGGATAGAACCGTCGGCATAGGCGCCAAACTCGGTAGTGACTTGGCAGCAGAACTAACTACTTTCCTATGTACGAACAAGTCAACCTTTGCCTGGACAACCACCGACATGCCCAGCATTGATCCAACCATAACAGGCCATCGACTAAACGCCGACCCGACATTTAAACCAATTAAACAAAAATGGCAAAAGTTAAATATCTAGACTGGCTAACGACTCGGCCCTGAAAGAGCCAAGGCCGTAAACGACGAGGTCGACAGACTTCTCAAAGCCGGATCCATCGCTGAAGTTAAATATCTAGACTGGCTAACAATCCAGTTGTTGTCAAAAAGAAAAATGGAAAGTGGAGAGTGAGCATCGACTTCACCGACTTGAGGAAAGCTTGCCCAAAGGATAGCTTCCCTTTACCTCATATAGATCAGATGGTCGAGTCCACGTCTGGAAATGAATTTCTCTCCTTCATGGACACCTTGTCAGGCTATAATCAGATCATGATGCATCCGGATGATCGTGAGAAAACGTCGTTCATCACCGATCGTGGCATGTATTGCTATCGAGTAATGCCTTTCGGACTTAAAAATGCAGGAGCTACCTATCAGCGTCTCGTCAACAAAATGTTTGTTGATAAATTGGGGGTAACCATGGAGGTCTATATTGACGACATGCTCGTCAAATCGCTCGTCGCCAAAGACCACATCCGGCATCTCACCGAGTGCTTTGATACCCTCAACAAGTACGGGATGAAGCTCAACCCGGCAAAGTGCACTTTCGAAGTTACTTTTGGTGAATTCCTTGGGTACGTCGTCACACAGCGAGGGATCGATGCAAATCCTAAACAGATCTCTGCGGTTCTAGACTTGCCCAATCCTAAAATGTCTCGAGAAATCTAGCGCCTCACTGGAAGAGTGGCGGCTCTTAACAGATTTATCTCACGATCTACGGACAAGTTTCTCCCGTTCTACGAGTTGCTGCATGGAAATAAGAGGTTCATATGGGATGAAGCGTGCGAAAAGGCATTTGTCGCACTGAAAGAATACCTAACGACACCTCCGGTATTAGCCAAACCTGATGCAGGCGACACTTTATACCTTTACGTTGCAGTTTCCCCATCGGCAGTAAGCAGCATTCTCATCAAGGAAGACCGAGGTGAACAGAATCTGATTTTCTACACCAGCAAGCGTTTAATCGACACCGAGACTAGATACACCACTCTTAATAGGATGGCTCTCGCCGTCATCACATCGGCGAGGAAACTACGCCCTTACTTCCAATCTCACTCCATCATCTTCCTCACAGACTTACCCATGCGTACCATACTTCAAAATGCAAACCAATCTGGAAGGCTCTCCAAATGGCCAATCGAACTCAGCGAGTACGATATCTCGTATAAAATCAGGTCAGCAATCAAGGCCAAAGTTTTAGCCGACTTCCTTGTTGAAATCCCTTTGGATCAAGCGGCGGAAATCGACATCCCATTAAAGAGTTGGATCATGCACGTCGATGGGGCGTCATCCAACAAAGGATCAGGAGTAGGCATTCACCTTCAATCGCCACCGGGAGCCGAGTACGAGGCGTTGATCGCAGGACTTCGATTGGCGAAAGTAGTTGGGGCAAAGCGATTACGGGCCTTTTTAGGCTCTCAACTCCTCGCCAGCCAATACAGTGGAGACTACGAGGCCAAGAACGAAAGAATGGACGCTTATCTCGGCATCGTCAAAAGCTTAGCTGCAGAGTTTGATTTCTTCGAACTTACCAAAGTCCCCAGGAAGGACAACTGTTTCGCAGACGCATTAGCCGCATTGGGAAGCAATGAACAGGATCAAGTCAGAAGGACAATCCTGATCCACACGGTGGAAAAACCAAGTATCACGCTCCCAAGCGGCATGGAAACCCTTACTGCCATCTCTACCAACGTCGTTGAGATCATCTCAATGGCGAATGATGCAGATTGGCGAGCTCATTTTCTCGATTACCTCGACAAAGTAATACTTCTAGAGGATAAGTGGGAATCTCGCCGACTCAAGGCAAAAAGGTCCAACTACGTGTCTATAGACGGTAAGTTACATTGGTGGACCGCGAACAAGTTACTCCTCACTTGCGTTGGAAAGGAAGAAGCAGAGCTCGTCATTATTGAAACTCATGACGGATAAGGAGGCAACCACAGCAGAGGCAGAGCTCTCGCGTTGAAACTAAAGTCTCAGGGTCATTATTGGCCCGCCATGGTCAATGACTGCGAAGAGTATGCATCACGGTGTGAGAAATGCCAACGACATGCGCCCAACATACACTCTCCAACCGAGTTAGTGAAGACTTCGGCGGCACCATATCCATTTATGTGGTGGGCAATGGATATAGTCGGTCCTTTACCTAGTTCCAGACAGAGACATTTTTTACTCGTCATGACCGATTACTTCACCAAATGGGTTGAAGCAAAAGCTTATGTCCAGATCACCGAGAACGAGGTACAGAGTTTCGTACGGAAATATATCATATGTCGGCATGGGCTACCCTACGAGATAGTCACCGATAACGGGAGCCAATTCACCTCCAATAAGTTTCAGGAATTTTGCGACAAGTGGAGGATCCGCCTGATTTTCTAAACTCTCAGATACCCACAGGGGAATGGACAGGCAGAGGCAACAAACAAGGTCATCATCAATGGAATTAAGAAAAGATTAGATCTTAAGAAGGGACATTGGGCTGACGAGTTGGATGGTGTACTCTGGTCCCATCGAACGATACCTCGGAGCGCAACAGGAAAAAAGCTGTTCTCATTGGCTTACGGCGTCGAAGCAATGGCCCCCGCCGAGGTCAACATAACCAGTCTCAGAAGATTGAAGATACCTCAAAATGGTGATCTTAATTACGACATGATGATCGATGCCCTCGACCAACTCGAAGAAAGACGAGGTCAAGCTTTATTACGGATTCAAAACTATCAACATCTTGCCGAATCCTATTACAACAAAAAAGTCAAGTCACGCCCGCTACAACTCGGCGATCTTGTCCTCTGAAAGGTCTTCGAAAACACTAAGGAGTGGAGAGCAGGTAAACTCTACACCAGCTTGGAAGGACCCTACAAAATAACACATATAGTCAAACCCGGAGTTTACCGACTTGAGACATCTTTTGGTGAACAAATCCCAAGGTCTTGGAACTCGATCAACCTGAAAAGATATTTCGGTGCTTAAAAACGGCAAACGAGAAGAACTACGAGTGACTTGATCCCATCTCGGGTACGTAGGCAGCCTTTAACCGGGTTTAGTTACAAAAAAAAAGGAATTACGAGTGACTTGATCCCATATCGGGTATGTAGGCATTTAAACGGGTTCAGTTACAACATAAAATAAAAAAAAAATAAAAAATAATATATGTTATGTTTATTTCTTTGTTTGGATCACGGCTTTGTCTGCTCTGATATACAAAAATAAATATAAATATTTTTGAATCCAACCCGGATCTCGCAACAACAGAACCACTTGACCATAACAAACGTTATGATTAAAGTCGGTAGTAGGCCACAGTAGACAACATGTCGAACGGACCTGCTCACTCTATGTTCTGATCAAACACTTAGAGAACAAAAAGTTGAATGATGAATGCAACATCACAGTAGACAATAAAGGGAAAAACTGCTCAAAAATTTAAATTGATTGAGTACGTTTCTTCCTAGTTTTTGCCCAAGCTAAACAATGTCGGTTTGTCAGACGAGATAAAAACTTATTTGTTTGCTTAGGGAAACCGTTACAAAACCCTAACAAAACACTTGGTTCTAAACCCTAACAAAACACTTTGTTCTAAACCTATTGTCCCATGATTGATGTCGGTTCAGGCCGTATTAGATGTCGCAATCTTCAGCTAACTTTAGAAATATTGATTAAAAACAGGCGATGTTCAGCTTCTCAGAATATTGGAATTTGTCGGCCCTCGCCTTTTGAAGTACCTCATCCATAGAAAGACCTTGGGCCTGAATCTTCTCGAGGCCTTCTCGGGTTCCCTTGCCCTGAGAAAACAAATCTAGATTGTATTGAATCGAAGACTGCTCCTCTATAAATTAGCGAACCTTCTCGTATACCGGCACTACTTATTGTCTCAGGGCAGCCTCGACCCGAAGCCTTTCCTTCCTCACCTCGTGCTCCCGAGATTCTCGTAGCCTCCTGGTTGTCAATTCGAATCTTGACTCTACTTAAGCGTTTTCCTGCTTCAGATTCTGACACCAAGAATCGAGAAGCTCCTTCTGAGCTTTCAACTCTTCCAACTCCTTGGAAAGAAGCTCATTACGAGACCTTTCGAACTCAGTCTTCTCCACAACTTCATTCTTCTCGGCTACCAGGTTACCGACTTGTTCCTCGTACGCACCGCACTTATAAGCCAGTTTGGCAATCTCCTTGCTCTTCCTCTTCAGGGATCCGGTCTTCAATGCCATCTTCTCGTCATGGGCTTTCAGCTTCGCCTCATAATCTCTAACCATGAGATTGGCATTTCCGAAGAACTAAACAAAAAAGGAAAACAATTGTGAGTAAGATGGCAGATAGAAGAGGAACTCGGTTACAAAGGGTACTTATGATGGCCCCAGCTCGAGTCATTTCTTGATATTCGCTGTTTTGCGAGAGTTCGTCCAACTCAGGCATCCCTTTCTTCTTTAACTTGATTTGACGGAATAGGCGTGTCAGTGCTTCGTGATCCTCAAAGAACAGAACATCGGTATGCTGGTAGCAGAAGTCGATAAGGTGGGGGTATTCGACCACCTCGTCGTCATCGTGAGCAGCAGGGTTGTCCTCTTGCAATTCACCCCCTTGAAGTTCTTATCCCTATGGAAGTCCACTCTCTGTAAAAGTATCCACCGGATACTCACCCGTTGGTTCGTCAGTCGTTGGTATCACCTCGACCTCGTCAGCATGTTCCGGAGCAGGATTCCTCTCAGGAGATGATTCTCGACTCCTTACCTTGTCACCGAGGTGTTCAGCTAACCTCTCAGGTGGAGGGGACCGATGTGTACTCACATTCAGAGCCCCTTCATCTACGCGAGGGGCCCTTCTCCTTTTCTCAGGCCGACTACTATCAGGGGATTCCTCTTGACTGCGCAATGGAGTACTACCGATCGAATTGGCATAGGAGGGAATAGAAGCAAGGTTCAACTTTCCCATTCTTTGTCCGCGATCTCTTGAAGAAGTTTTGACTGCGGTCTCGGCTTCACATGAAACGAAGTCGATCAGTATTAGAAGAGAAGCATATAACACATGAAGGACAAGGGTGCATGACAAATCATAGTTACCTCGAATGATTATGTTCAAGGCGGCTTGGATACAGGCCTCCCTGATATCAGGCCAATGTTGGTGGCTCAACGTCCTGATAGCTTCTACTTCCTCTCGAAAGGATTGAGAACTGACTTGAGCCCACTTTCCAAGACGATTTGCAACAAAGAGAAAAGAGATGAAGCATATCAGTAGAAGTGTTGTGATTAAAGTTCCAAAATCATATCGATATTAGCACTGAAGTATCCATTCAGAATCACTGAACAATCTTCAAAAGAGGCGTCGTTGTTCTTCACATAAAAGTAAGCCTGGTTCCAGAAGTTCACTTTAGATGGCTTCCCAGTGATCACGTTGTAGTTGGGAACCATCTTCCCATAAAAGAACCCGGTCTTTGCAGTGATGCTGGGTGTTGTGAGCTCTTCGAAGAGACGGACCAACATCTTTATGTCCAACTCGGCAGCCAAAACTGTTAGCGTCACCAAGATCCTGATTACATTCGCTGTGTACTGACCGAGAGCTATCCTCCGCCAAAAACAATAGGTGGTTAGGAACTCGGGAAGAGGCCACCAAAGCGAGCAATTGTTGAACCATGATTCATACACGCAAGCGTATCCAGCAGGAGGGGTCCATGGCCTTTGGTGAGAAGCGGGAATTAGGAACAAGAATCCGGCAGGTGGGCTGGTTTGAAGAACTAGCCTCCGAACACTCTTGAAGGAGGACCGTGTAGGGAAATGCTTCTCCCATTTTAGGTTCTTTTTAACATTCAGACTCCTCTCCTGCTCAGGATCAATCTCCTCGTCAAAATCGAAGTCGGTCCCCGTCCATCTCATAGGGAGGAGGTTGGCTAATGCAAAATTTATCTCCTTCTCGGCTGAAGTCTTATCTTTAGCACTCAGGTCGGCGTCTCCACCAGAGTCGGTCACCAACACCGGTTCAAGACCGGTATCATGCTCTACATCAGTCACAGGCGCATGACCAGTCGTTCCTCGGTTTTCCAGCTCTAATATGAATTGGAAGACACTACGTTCGTTGTCGTTTAACTCGGCTAAATATTTACCCGTCGGAGGTCTCGGACTCTCCATTCTTCTGAGCGATGTCGGTCTCGGACTCTCCATTCCTCCGAGCGTTATCAATCTCGGTCCGCGTACCAACGGTGAGTCACCGCTGTCGGAGTCCAACACGGTGACAATTGCTTTCCCCTTTAGAGAACAATGGCGGATGTGAGAAGATATTCCAGTAAAGAAGCTAGAGAGAGAAAGAAGAGAGAGGGAAGAGAGAAAGGATACCTTTTGTTGAAGTAGTGGAGAAATGAAGAAATGAGAGAGTTGAAAGAGATTTTTATAGGGGACTCAGCGCATAAGACGAGCAGTCGTCATAATTAGGTCTACAAACCTGTAATTACGACACGTGTCCCACTCACTCCGTATCTCGAGAAGCTATCTACTTTATGAGCAAGGAGCGCGTAGGTCTTACGCCGAGCAGGACGTAAACAACAACGTATTGCCGAGATTGCTCGCATCAAGAGGATGGTAAGAAATCAACTTTCCTTTATCTACCGAGAAGAAACATGACCGAGATCACGCCTTAAACAGACCTATTTGTAGAAAATCACCGAAAAACAACAATAATGGTATTTTTGATGAACTGGGGGGGGACTTATTGTTGGGGATAGATTGCATCTACCCGACATAGGCTCATTTAGGTGCAATCTCGGTCCAAGAGCAAGATCAAAGTTGGCCCATAAAGACCTAAACCCGACTTTAGGGGGACAAGAAAATGCATATATAAAGGAGAGAAGTTGTGAAAAAAGGACATTGACACACATACGATCAGAGCAACCTAGAACTAGGGTTTTCATATTACTTGTTCTTGCTTTGTTTTCCATAAAAACGTTCGACTTCACATAATATACATCCTTGATCTGTTCTTGAATTCATCTCTTTAATAAATCCACCATCGAAATCGATCACCGGCAAGGTATACCGATTTCAGATTCAACACTTTCCTCATATATATATAGTTAAGAGTGACTTTCTATCCCAGGTAGAGAAATCAGATACACAGGGAAAAATCTCATAAGACCACCTAAACAGACTACAACAGTGCATACAAATCCTGTACACATTCTCCTGATTATAAATCATATGAGAGTAGCTTGGTATAGTATTCATTGACTTACCTATTTCATCTCTGAAGTGATTAATAAGACCTGTGACCTGTATCTGTACCTATGGGATGTAAACGCCAGCATACACAGACCAATTAAGAGGCAAAACGCCTAACATATAACACTGAAGAGAAATTCCATTATTAAAAATCCTAATCCAAGGCATGAGCAGGTGGAGGACATAACCAAATTGCAGAGATAAACCATGAACTTTATAACTATAGTCCAGTACTTATTCATAAATAATTAATTTAAATTTAAACCATATTTCTCCAACTCCTTACTCCTGATCCAGCTTTGGTTTGAGCACCTTCTTTGGTGGGAGAGGACCTTGATCTCCGTTCCTGATGTTTTGTTTGCTGAGTTTCTTCCGAGGTGAGATCAAACTCTGCCCCAACCTCTTCTTAGCATTCCATCCCGTAGGCATTTGACCAGGCTTGAGCAGTTTCTTCTTTTGTATCTCAGAGTCCTCCGCCTCCCCTTCCAAACCATGGTCCTCCAAAGGATCCTCTTCCTCTGTGTGCATAGTCTCCTCAATGTTTTCGTTTATAGACACCAGTTCTTGATCTCCCTAAAAGCTTCAGTTTCCTAGTTCTTGTCTCTCACCCTCCCCTACAACAGCAGAGGTAATTCATGCTTCCAACTTCTCCTCATTCTAACCAGTTTCCATCTCGATCTCATGGTTCTCATTGTTGACCTCTGGAATGCTAATGCCCCCATTGTCCTCAGTAACCATTTTTGTTTCTATTCCCTTTTGTTTTTGTGAAACCACGACACCTCCTGGGACTCCAATCTCCACTGAACTCACATTCTCTACTTCTCTCTCTTCAATAATATTGGTTACTTCATCCTGAAAGTGTAATGCCTTCTTACCTTTTGATCTTGATCCTTGCTCTTTATCACCACTCCTGAAGGCTTCCAACATTATTTTTGCTGATCTTCTAACTGACATCCCCCTTCTCCACATGTAAGAGTATTATTACCCCTTGGTACCATCGCATACCTCTCTGGGCCCTCCTTCCGATGGTCGTAAAGCGGTTGTCTGTGATATCTTGGTGCTCCCGCAGTGTGTCCTCCATAACCAGCGTAGTTCCTCCCTTTGTAAGGTCTGTAACCACCCTCATATTTGTATACATATCCATCCTGAGCCGGTCCCTTACCCTTGTCCAAAGTCTTCTTATGTTGAAACTTAATCGGTTCCTTCTTTGCTTGATCCTTGGCCTTTGATTTCACAGCTTCCTTGTAACTTGTAACCTTGTGTTCCTGAGAAGGATTTCTTGATATCTTCTTGTTCCCTCCATCAGCTGTCTTCTCCAGTGTAGAGCATCTTGTTTGATCATGTCGTAGACTTGCACATATACGACAGAAACCATACAACTTCTCATATCTAATTGCAATGGTGGTCTTTTCTCCACTATGAAACTCTATAACAACTGAGAAGATCAACGATTTAAAAGCATTCATCGTCACTCTCACATGCCTTCATTAAGTTCAATGGCATCCTCACCACAGACTTCCCATAGTGCATCCCTTATGCTTTGAAATGTTGGTTTTGCCCTGATATAGAGGGGGACCCCTATGATTTGAACCCAAAAGGTGATCTTTGACGGGTAATTAGCCTCAATTACCGGAGCCCATCGTACAATAGCCAACATCCATCCATCAAAATGGAAGGGTTCCATCTTAAGTACCTCCTTAATGTCCTCTTCCTTCTCAAAATCAAACTGAAAACGTCCAAAGCCCAAACCTGCTCCCACTGCTCTATCTTCTACCTGCCCAATTTTTGGCAAGTTTAAAAGCAGTGTCTTAATTTCTTGATTGTACGGATTCATACATCTCCCTATGAGTGTCTTCGAGTAGCCCGCAATAAGTCCCGAGTTGTCAAACTTTGGAATGATGATCTTAAGACCCGTTTTTTGTACTTTAACTGTCTTCTCTCCTGTTTTAAGAAACCCTTGACTCTCAGACATTTTCCTTAGCAAAATGCAATAGAATAAGAACCAAGGATATGAGTCAAAAGAAAGATATTCGAAAGAAAGGTGAGGTACAGAACCCTTCTTATGCCACAAATATATACAGATCCTCATGTCTGAGAATATGAAATTAATGGTATCAATTTTCAATGAGTATCTCACTGATTTACTCGTATCAGTTTCAAAATTGATCCTGCCCCCATGATGTAAATATTTTCGCAATAACTTGGTAAGCTCAACCATATTTGCCTTCCATAATGCAATATTATTTCGAGTATTTTGCGATACTCTATGAGATTTTGTACCTAACAATTCCAAATACATCAATACACTACTTTCCCTAATTCGATATTGCAATCTTCTCCATCTCCTAATATATTTCATTATATCTAGAACCTCCATGAAAGAGTAAAAATCATACCTTGTCCAATTGATCTCCAACGTTGGAGCTTGATCAGACTTTCTATTTTCAATTGGGGCAACTCCATCAATGCCTCGTATAACTCTGACTATGGTAACCCCGAATCTCCGTATATATGATTCCATATATCCTTCTTCCATTTTGTGTTTCCAACGATGACCTAAATCTGCCTTCCAAAGTTTCTCTACGCAGAAGAATCTTTCGTATCCATCTCTATAATTTCCTTGTCATCCTCTTTCCACAATAGATGTTGTTTTTATTACACCAACCCCAAATCTTGATTCTATCCAGAATCGTAAAGATTCATCTGTATTTCGCCTTAATTTCTTATTGAAGATACTTGAAGGTATTACTCTAATCCGGATCTCCGATTCAATCCCTATCCCATTCACAATTTCCACAGTAATCCCTATCCCCTGATCAGTCCCCATCCCGGAATATCCGATTTCTTAATCTTCCCCCAGATTTGAATTCGAAAATCTCGAATCTCAATCGCTCCCGACAAAACCAACCTTCTCTCTCCTTGATACTCATCCATAACAGTAGATCCCTCATAGATAACGATCATCTCGTAGATTCTAGGGTTGCTCATCTTCTTGAAAAAATCGCCTTTCATATCGCCTAGTTTGTTTTTTGCTAAAAATTCATTGAAGATAGTTTCGTCTTAATCCAGACTGGTGAAATATTTATGTTTAGTATACTTTCCAAATTCTAAATAGGGCTTATTGGCGAGATAGCCATATTTGAGTGTCAAATTAAGTAACTAACATTGATTTTGACATAATTTAGTGTCTGTCTTTTTGGCTTCTTTCTATCCGGTTATACCCCTTTAAGTAATAGGTTGTCGGTTTCATTTTCTAAAATAAACGACATTGTCGTTTTTTTATGGCATATTAAGAATCATACAACTATACATAGCACCTGGACCAGCTGTTTTTAATACATATCACAAAATATTTAATGTTTCTCCAATGTCAAACCCAATCGGCAACGTTTGAAATGTCTATAAATTTTCATGTTACGTATGTTAGGTAGAATAATATCATTGTAAATGTTATATTACTATTCTACATGAAACATATAGAATAGAATATTTGATGTAATTGTAATCTAAAGATAATCTTAACTTATTTCACAACTATTGATATGGATATGTCTTCATAGAAGGTGGTAATGCTTGCCCCAATATCAACCTCAATCGTACATAAATTAAACCCTATCAACTAATCATTAAACCCTACACGGAAATATAAACCCTAATCCAATGTCAACTTCAATCTTCCATAAACTAAACCCTAGCCACTAATCTCTAAACCCTACTTGGAAATATAAACCCTAATCCAATATCAACTCCAATCTTTTATAAACTAAACCCAAATTTTAAAATGCAAGTTACATGCATTTCCATTCTACATGAGTATATATAATAGAAAAGGTGACAAACAATATAGCGTAATACATATATATTGTTCAAATTTGAAGTGTATATGATTGCAGGGAATGAGGTAATGCTTGTACCAAATCCAGATTGATTGTAGCAAAAGAAATGAAGATTGACGACAATAGAGAAAAAGAGGTGGAAGAGACAACATCATATGACTATTATTCTCATTCAACATCACATTGTATTCTGTTTTATTTGATGTCATAATAAATTTTATTCCATTTACGTTTAATATATTATTTCTCTTTACAAAATCATATACATACTAATATAAAACACATATATACAACAATACAAAACGCATATCAATAGAACATGAAATGAACAAGACTGGACCCTCTCTTTCAAGCATCAAATCAAATATAACTTACTAAATAGTATATTATATATTAATAAACATGGTAAATAAGAGAAGAGCCAAATTTGAAGGAAAGACAACATGCTCCATTTCATAATTCATCCATGACAAACCTGAAGAACAAAATGAAAATAAAGACACACATTAGTTTACAAGTTGGAAGGAAATGACAACATATGAGTAGGCTACTAGTAGATAAATTACTTTATGCTTAGGTTAAATGTTTAGTTCTTTCAATCCCAAATAGCTTATGCAAGTAAAGAAGTAACATATGCAATTAGAATTGTACCATCTAATATAATATAGAATTTATATATGGAACAGAACAGATGGTCAGATAGAATGGAAGGTGAATAGTACACATTAGTTATGATGTGATTTTTCAGAAATAGCAGAGGAATGGAATGACACGTAACCACTTTCTAAAACTAAGATGTTCCATTTCAAATAACAAAGATTCCATAAGATATTCCATTTCGCAGAGAAATATACTTGTTTTATCGTAAAATGGACTTTTCATTCCAAAATCATTATCCCCAATCGCAGTAAATAGATGAGTACGACGAACCGAAAAAAGTTTAACCCTAAATCAATTCGTTTACCTTAACTTGCCAGAATGGGCTTGCAATAGAAACAATGGGTTTGATCTAATAGAATCTATGACACAAAACAAAGAACTTACAATATTGCAACAAATCTCAACATAATCACCGATATGAAGAAGATGAAGCTCTGATGGTCGGTCATGCCGATCACACTTACGAACTCTTCTGGTAACCAATTTCACAAGCAGAGACGATTTCCCTTTTGCACGCACTTCAAAGAGTCGAAGAAACGCAGAGGAGGTCGACAATGGTGATTGTGGAGAGAAAAATCGATGGGTTGGATGAAGGTGAAGATCTGAAGGTTAGAGATAATTACTAGATGAAGTAAAAAGGGAAAGATGTGAGAACAGTTAACCCACGACGTAATTTAGGAGGTTAATAATTATGTTTTTTATTTTTTATTTTTTTGTTGTCGTGCAGGTTGCGCCGGTTGGATTTCGGGGTATTACAGTATTATTATATATATTTAACGGCGTGTATATGTCTGTTAGGTAAAATGACTAGTTCGCAAATTATGGTGTTTGCCATGGTTATAGGGCCCAATTTCCCTTCTAAATAACCAGATACCACATTACTATTATTTTAGAGTAATAAATGGTTCACACAAGTCAAAAGACGACCAATGCACAAATTTTAAAAAAGCGTTTCAGAGACAGAAGAGTATGAGGCGTTCTCATCAAACAAACCGGTCGGATACGACCCATGACCAGGTCCAAAAGCCTTAACATGGTCTTTTAGGGAGCGTTTGTGTTTAAAATCGGAACCGCAAACACAAACCCAACGTTTCCCACAGTTCTTCTCGTGAGTTCGCCAATCTCCCTTTACTGCCAAGAGCTTACCGCAAATGCGACACGCATAATTCTTTTGGCCGTGTTTGCGCTTATAGTGCGTTTGGAGCGTTCGGAAGTCTTTGAGTGGCTTGGACCGAGGATGGTCGATGTGGTTCCTGCACCCTTCAACGCAGCAGTAACAAGGGATGCCTAGCATGGCTCTTGGCTGAGTCCCTTTCAGTGACTCTGGTCCTTTCCTGTATTGTGAACCGTGGCCCCACATGTGCATCTGCATTCATACAGGTTTTCATATGTAAAAAGACAAAATGAAACGAAAATGAAATGATGAAATGGTTTGCAGATTTCAAGATAAATTTTCACAACATATGCTCACCTTATCATTGAATCAAGTTTTAAGATCATTTTACTGATTGATCAAGGTAATTTACTAAAGAAATGCAAGTATTTATAATCAGACTCAATTCTATGCATTTTGCTGCCTAGAGCATGACACTTTTTGGCATGAGCTATTAAATTAAAAAGTTTTAATTTCTTTTAATTAACTTTTATATAAATTATAACGTTAAAATTTAGTGTTTTATGAGCTTTATATCAGGAGAAAATACGTTTATAATTAATATTAAATATTGATGTATATGAGAAACCTATTAAACATAACAAGTCAAACTTGAGTAAATAATCTAATCTTTGGTCTTCTGTGTTATTAACAAATTAAATCTTTCTCCAAAATAAAACAAATTAGTTTAAAACATGAAACAAGCGAGAAATTAATTTTGATGAAATATTTGCATCAAAACATCACCATAAAAGCAGTACGTGTTTTTTATTAAAACATTAATTTATTCACATTATTAATCAAGTTAATAAGACTTAAAAAATGATAATATATGAAGATCCAGTGGAGATTTTCATTTAGTTAAACATTGGTTATTTAACTTTTGGCAAGTTAATTTCATATTTTTAAATATGAACAAAGTCCTAACATTAGATACGGAGATATAAAATGAAAATTATATATATGATCTGGTTATGCACATGGAGACACAATAAGCATAATAAATATTGATTCGTACCTGAAGATTGTTATAGCGATTGAATGTCTTGAAGCATACATGGCAAGAAAAATGGGTGAAGCCTATTATAATTTGCTCCAACGTCGGAATCCAATATGCCTTGCCGGAAACTTCATTTTCGATGTCTTTTCCTGCATCATAAGTGACGATCTCTTTCCCATTACTTGAATTACCGGAACCAGGAAGGCCGATGTGTAAGCGCACGTCCACTATAACGTCCTCTTCATCTTCTCCATCGTCATCTCCTTCGCCAAAATACGAGGGCCTAGGTTTTAGGTTTAGGTTCGAGTTTAAGTTGATCCTATCGATAAGCGGTAAGGGTTCGATTAGGGTATTGTTGTTATTAGGGTTTTGGGTGAGGTTAGGAAAGAGATCAAAGGATTGAAAACTATCTCTAGGATTTTCAGAAGAAGAGCCTGAATAGATCTCGTATTCCATTGAATGTAGTGAACAGTGATTCGAGAGTGATGAAAACATTTGGGAATGTTTGTTTATAGATCTCATTTTTTCTTTTTAACTTTCGACTAGATATATAATTATTATTAAAACTAGCTTTATATAATGATTGCTCTCTAGCTATCCTAGTAATTTAATGTTTGCAATAGTTTTTTTTAACTAATAATCACGCAGGTACGTAAGTAGATCCCACGTATCAATCCTCCTTTAAACTGCGTGAATAAAGATAGAGAAAATATCGAATACACTGTATTATATAAGATTGTCTTTATATGGTTACGAAACCAAATGTGAACAAAACGAATAATGAAAAAGAAATTATAACTATAATTTTAAGTATGTACCAAATAAAGGAGAAAGTAAATGAGAATCTCGGGGAATGTGAGGAGCAGACACTTGAGAATGAATGTGGTTGAGTGAAAACAACCTTTGTTAAGAAGTAATTTAATCTCCTCTGTTTCATCTCTTTGCCTATAAATAGAGTGTGAAGCAAAGAACCTTCAATTTTGTGGACCAACCTCTTCAAGTTTTGGCAAGTTTTTCATTGCAGGGTTTTGACAACCTTTGGAATTTACGTAAGATTTTTGCTTTTCTACCATAAAAATTTCCGAGTTTTGGTAATAGAGTAAATGCTATTTTGAATTTACTTTTATTTTAATTATTATGGAAGTTAAGCCATTGTTTTATTATTATTACTCGGCTTGTGTTTTTGTTTGTATGTAAGCTGTTTAATTCTCTCTAACGGTCAACACCTTATCTAGTTTGGTAAAATTAGATTTGACATACCAATCGGAGGAGAGTTTTTGATTAATCAGTATGACTTTTTCGGAAATTTATTAGTAGGTTACAATTCAAGATGAGATTAAATTGTTTCAACAGAACTTGTATACATTTTGGTAAAGTGAAATTGATTCCAAAAACATATTGCAAGTTTATAAACGTATTATTTATCTTTATCATGTTCTGCTTAGTCAAATATTTGATCGCATTCCACAATTGGTATTCATACGAACGAATTATTACACAGTCTACTATGTGTAAAGAGTATTTATCTTTTAGTTATCGTTTGAAATTATGATAATAATATTTCCAAAATTTTCATCAACTAAATTTACCAAAAAATAAGAATGGTCAACTAAAAAGCTATTAATTTTGTTTTGCGTGGATGGACTATGACTAACACGATCATTAGTTCTGTTCTTCTTTTGCTGATCGACCATTAGTACTTTTTAATCAACTTAGTCATAGTCAAGAGGATTGAAACTTGGTTCGTTTCCATTCATATGGACTTTGAGTTGAATAAAGATGGATCTAAAAACTGTCTAAAACCAGTATAGTAAGAATTGGGCCTTTCGCCAATCAACTCCGATGATATAGAGTATCGGTCCACGTAACTTCATCAAAATGTATATTACTATTTTTGAGTACAGAAGTTAAGATTTTGAAATATTATTCACTGTTGGTCGTTCCGCTTTAAAAAGAATTATGAGAATTTGCAGCGTATATACAAGAATCATGGCTAAATTTGCGTTGTAGGTTTCAGTAGGGTGTAGACAATGTTCATTTTCTTTAATACCGAAATACTTCTATGATTAATTTCAACCCCTAAGCTTTAGCATGCAGATCACGTGTCAGAACTTGAATTCAAATATGAAAAAGCATATTTATTGAGCTGATATGTTATGAAATTCCGTAAATAATATATGTGCATGTATCAATTTTCTCTCTCTTCTAGTTATTGTGTCTATCGATTTTTCTTTCATTTTCAAGTGAGACCAACAAAACCATATTTTACTGCAATAGAAGAATAGTTTCTCTCTCACGATAATTTCTACTCAATTCCTTCTCTTTGTCTAGTAACCAGATTGACTTAGGATCATCATTCAGAAAGATCATGTGGCATTGATAATGAATTTTACCATACTATTAGAACAACCAAATCGGAGCAATTTGTATGTTTTATAACCGAAATCATATTTTTTTTGGTCATAGTGTCCATGGAATCCGGCAAAGCGACGATATTATTAGATCTACCTGAGAAGATTTTCGCTGCTAGTGAATCCCCTGTCGGAATCATGGTAAATCCTTACGACAAGGCTGGTGGGATCAGCCATATTCTAAACGCTATGGAAGTAGATGAAATTGAAGTTCTTAGGAAGTCATCGTTTGAGAAGTTTATCGAACTCGCGGAGAAACCAACCTACTTTGGTCGTTTAGGACGGTTTTTTTATATCCATGCATCTTAAAGTCAAGAAGAAGTATGAGTCATAGTTCATGTTTGCTGATGACCCAATCAGATTTTCCTTAAGGAAATTTGCAGTTGTAACTAGTTTGCCATGTGGTAAGTTCCCTAAAGCTTCAAAGAACATGAAGAATCTTATCTCGGAGAAGCCATATTGGCATTCATTCTTTGGGATGTTGAAAGAGGTTAGTGTATCTTCTGTCATTAGAATGTTGAAGAGGAAGACAGTCACTGACAAGGAGATACATATAAAATATGTGTGTATTGCCATGCTCTCGTTTGTAATACTACCTACAACCCATTATCCGAAGATTTCAGCCGTCCATGCGGAGAAAATAAAAGATATTGGTGATTTTTTTTGCATATCCAAAGGGTAGTCTGTCATTTAAGATGTTGATTACTAGCATCAAAGAGACAAACAAGATCAGACTCTCACAAAACACAATTGCATTTCCTGGTTTCCTTCAAGCTTTACAGTTAGTGATGATGGAAGTTGTTCCTGCTCTCAACGAATTTGTTCACCAAGATTGCTCACTCGAATCTGAGATTGATTTTGGAGAAAAAGGTGATGGTTGCGAAGAAAACCCCTCGTCTAATTCTGGTATCAGCCCCGGACATGCCATGAACCTTGACGCCTCTGCAAATGTAAGTTTAGTTATAACATTTACATAGCTTGCTAACCATAATAAGTTTATATTTTCAAAGATAGTCGGCTAAAACTACACTTGTATAGTTTCCCTTGCAAGTGTCTTGAAGATAACATGTTTATTAGCCGAATAACGTTAAACATATACATCTGAATACATGTGTGCATCACTAACATTATCCCAACACCTGTGGGGATTGAAGTTAATGAATCTGAGTTGTGCTGGTCCAACAAGGAGGAGGACCTAGAGTTGATAAAATTACTGAGCATATTGGAGACGGAAAATGATTCAGAAGAACGATGTTTGTTGGTGGTGCAGCAAAGGCAGACGTCTTCCTTATGCATGAGAAGGCAGAGATCGAGGCGTTAGCTCGTAAAACGAAGAAGAGAAAAGTAAATACACAGCATGGTTGAATAGAAGGCGGAGATGCAGAATTGGTTGCATCATTTGTTGGGCAGAAGTTCAAATAAGAATTAAGTCGGGTTGAGAACAAGGTGGATGAGATAAAACGTACTATGTCTGTTTTTCAAGAAGTCATCATGAGTCACGTCGCACGTAACACTAAGGAGATTTTAGAGTGTTTCAGTCAGATCATTGCTCCGCTTAGTAAGTGTATGCATCATGCTGAAGACAATCCTAATGCGTTCAACAGTCCACCCATACCAAATGGAGATATACCTCATGCGTTCAGCATGCCACCCATATCGAATCAATTAAATTAGACATCTGTCATCATTAATTATGTGATTGCCAGCGTTTCAGGCTCTAAGATGCATACATCGATGTAAGTATGTAAATGGTAATCAGCTTATACAGTTATGTTTTTTCTTAACCCCCTTGCGTGGCAGCAGCTAAACAAAGTCAATGGATCTCACCGGGAGGACCCTGTTTCCAATGCATCGAGCCTTCCCACCATTACTGAAGATTCAGACAATCCTACTTCGAAGGGGTGCATTACCGGTGACAGTGCCAATACTGATGTGGAAGCAGATGATACCGCAGACAACTCAGATGTAAGTTTTTGTCACCTTGTTTAGTGAGGGTGAACTTATTGCACAACTACACCTTGTATCTTGCATCATTTCAGAAACTTGAGTCTTCGCTATTATTCCTAGTGCATTCCTTTTCACTTGGGCTTTCGCAGGAGGAAATGATAACAGACTCGAAAACCGAAACTTAAGCATGTCTTTGGCATTGTCCACAATGCTCTGCTCGGCGGATTGCATCTTCTGCCGTCGTGGGGCAGTAATATCCTGTTCTTCTAGCCTGGAGCACGGAACTAAGACCACTGGAATAAGAAAATTCTTGGGCATTTTCCTTCATGCAATTCTTGGAGTATAATTTAGCTTGCACTGGCTTATGCATTGCACAAATGCGCCAGAGAAGGATCTCATGAATAGTTTCCCATGAGAGACAATATATAGCCGCATGGTTTTTGTTTTTCTTAGATTCACTAGGGATGTCGTGCAACATATCTTTTTCCAGATTGTTGATGTTGGGAGTCATCCAGGCTGCTTCGTTCTTGATGGTCAAGATTTCTGATTGTGCAGCTTCCTCCTCTGTTGCTGGACAATGGAGTACGAGCAATATGATACTTAACTTTTTTGTTTTCCAAGGCCGAGCTGAGATTTGCTAAGGAATCGGCCTGGGAGTTTTGTTCCATAGGGATTTGTGTGACCTAAGACACATGAACTTGTCAATCACGCGTTTGGTATAAAATATTTAGACATGATGAGGTCTTTTGCCTGGCATTCTCTATGCTTTTGATTGACTAATAGTTTCGAGTTGCTGAATACTTAAAAAATTTCTGCTCCCATATGTCTAGCTACGGTAAGTCCGACTAATAAAGCCTCATACTCCCTTTCATAATTAGTCACTTTGAAGTTACATCTTATGTCTCTTGATGTATTGTCTCCTGCTAGGGAGGTGAGTACTATGCTTACTCTTTCCCCTTTGTTTTGCTGGATCCGTCCATATAGTGTTTTCATTCTCCCGCTTGATTGTTATCTTTGTGGATGTTTACCTCTTGCTCCACTGCAAGGAACATGGTCGGGAGAATCCAGATACAAAATCAAATAGTACTTGTGACTTGATGGTTGTGGTAGGTTTGAGTATCACATCATATTCCCTGAGTTCTACTTCTCATTTGGCTAAACGGCATGATACTTCCAGCTTGTGTATTATTTCTTTGAAGAGTAGGGATGTTACCACGATAATTAGATGAGCCTTGAAATAGGGACATAGTTTTCTGGCTGATATGACAAGGCCAGAGCCAGCTGTCCAAGATGATTGTATCGTGTTTCTGCATTAAGGATGGATAATTCATGTTTTTTTGTTTTGCACCAGGATGGCACTCGCATCATGCTCTGATACCGCTAAATAAAGATGAAGTGCTTCTTTGTTCTGGGGCTTTGCAAATATGGGAGGCGTATTAAGGTACTCTTTTAACTTCAGAAGGGTGTTTTCATATTTATCATCATGTTTGAAGTCTTAATATTCTTGAAGGCTTCGAAGAAGGCGTGGGATTTTTCTGATAGTCGCGAGATGGACCTACTTAGGGCTGCAATTCTTCTTAACGAATTCGAACACCAGGGTGGTACCCGGTGGAGTCACAAATAATGGGAGATCCGTAACATTTGTTTGTGCAGGACACGGTCCTGTATTAACCGTAGAGGTGTTTCTCCCTGGCTGCGGTACCGAGGAAGCAAAATCGAAGTGTTGTCAAAAAGGGTGATGGAGATTGGCCAATCGACTGGTTTCAGCATACGTTTCCCTTCATAGTGGTTATCGTTGGGATTTTTTTAGATGGCGTTCTTGCGTCTCGAAACGAAACTCGAAAGTATTCTTCCATCCTTTCTTTCAATATTTAGATCATCGAAATTATTACTGGATTATCTATTGTACGGCCTGCTCCAGGTAGTTGGAGTATTCTTCCATCCTTTCTTTAAATATTTAGATATTCGAGATGATTACTGGATTATCTGTGGGGTATTATTGTTTTCCTAAGCTGTATTCATCTCCGCAATCTGCCTCTGCCAATGGTTGCTCAGAATCATGTTTGGTCATTTTCACATATCCATTTTTCTCTAGTGCTTAATTGTTCAAGTAAATTTAAACAGGGCTCTTCGTGATACTAAAAAAATAGGAAATGAAGCGACTGAACAAGGAGTAAGAATCAAATATAGTGATTTGTATTGCTAAAGTTGAGTTGTAGAATAGTCAGTCCTCTTCTTATAGGGTTTAAATGTTTCTTTTATAGGTCTATCATGTCAGAAATCAGATTAAATCTTTCCATATCCTGAAAATGGAAAAATTTCTCTTTATTATAAATTTTTCATTTTTACTGGAGGCTGAAGAAAAACTTAGCTCGAAAACCGAAAATCGTCTAAATATAAAAAAAAAAAACAAATCGGCATCCTATTCTAAGCAGGAGAAATGACTTTATGGATTTAACTATCCTTGTTTAACTATTTACATATAGTTCATTTGTACTTCTATTTCAACGGTAACTAAAAAATTGATCTTCAAATTTTATAGAATGTGAGTCTAGTTTACCAATTTCTTACAAAATTTGTGGCATGCTTACGAAATTTCTTAGCCGGACAAATTAAGTGCTGCTTATACCTAGCTGCAAAAAACTATGATTGATTTTAAGATAATCATACTTCTTTTAGAGGTCAAAATCTTGAAAGACAAGCATGAAAGATTGTCTAACTACCCACGCAGGAAACTTGAGACCCCTTTCAGAGTGGTTGCAGAGTAGATTAGTTATTATTCTAGAAATCATCATAAGTTAGCCGTACCACTGACCGCTGTGTGTTGTGTATGAATGTAAATTACTTTTATCAAATTCGTTATATAAGAAATCAACTTATATACTTTATAATGAGAGTAGATTTACTGATTCTCTATTGTATTTCATCTACGTTCTAAAAAGATTGATTCATATCCATTAGATAAGATAATAAGAATATTTTATAGGATTTTGTACTATATTGGTTGTTTTATTTCAATTTGGTTCCAAGACTACACTTTAAGATTAAGTAATAAAAGAACTGTTTAATAAAAAAATATAAGTTTGCTACTTTGACAATAATTATACATTTATACTATTGCCATCTAGAACTCCCCCTCCCTCTATATAAATACTATTTATTTGACCAGTAATAGATAAGATAGTAAAGTGTTTCATTCGCATGATGTATATATGACGAATCGGTTATAACATCAAATAATGTATATGTAGAAAAACTATATAACACATTGAAAACTATGTACAAACATTCTAACATATATTTCATGTCGTGTATAAACACACAAAAAAAAACAACATATGTCGCGTCTAATTACATAAAAACTAAAAAGAAAGGAACATAAAATCGGGCGACACCTTACAAGACTAAAACGACGAAAACAACAAATGAAATATCTTTTTTTAAAAACAAACTCAGTTTGATCAAACGTAATTCAACTAGACCTGCGTATATAATGACAGAATTTATAAGAACAATATGCCAAAACTAATTAAGAAATATCGTTGATAAGGCTTTCGTCGAAGCAAAAGTCAGGCCAATAAAGTGACGCACCGTCCCCACCGCCATAGCTTGAGCTGCTGCTCGCATCCGCTAGATTGTTGTAAGGAAGAGAAGACATGGCATTTTTAGGGTTGTTGTCTATAAGAGAAGGCAGAATCCATGAAGATGGATCGTCGTGTTCTTGATCTTGATCTATAGGAAGTTTGACTAAACTGTCTATAAAGTGAGCTTCACTATTCAAAGGTGTTTGTAGATTGAAAGGGACATGATCCAAAAGTGTGTCACCTTGGGATGGTTTCTCACTAGGACTATTGTTTAAATGATATTGTTGTTGGTTGAGTGGTTGGGTGGTTGAATCAATGAAGGGCCCGAGTGGAAATAGACCTTCATTTTGGTGGTCAGACTCGAGTTCAAGAGCGGGATTGAAATTCGAGTTGTGTTCTTTATTCCTTGAGACCATGGAGGTTAAGAGATTCATGGCATGGTTTTGATCGATATCGAGAATACTACTGGGGCTATCGTTGTTGTTGTTGGATAATGAAGCCGTAGAATTAAGCATACCATTAAGATAATGTAGCTTGGCCAGTTGAGCTGCCTCAGCTTGAATGGATGAGAACTGTGATGTTTGTTCAATGAGGTCTTTTAGGTTTGCTAAGGCTATGAGCTGAGGTAAGCTTGCGAAGAGGTCGGTTCTTGGCTGATGAGTCACAGGATCGATGCCCATTTGGATCAGTTTCTTCTTTAGATGTGTGTTCCAAAAGTTCTTGATCTCATTATCAGTACGTCCTTGCAAATGTGTCGCAATAGCAGACCATCTATATATACATGAAAAATAATGAAGTATGTGAATTTTTAATACATGTAGTCTAATAGTTTATGTTAATGTAATATTTGCGTTTCCATCGATGTCACATACTTATCGTAGATAAAGAATTCCTTCAAAGTTTTATAACGAAAAATTACTAAATATGTTGAAAATACTACTTACTTATTCCCTAGAATAGAATGGAGATGGAGAATTGTTTGCTCTTCTTCTGCGGAAAACTTTCCTCTTTTGATATCAGGTCTCAAGTAATTTGTCCACCTTAGTCTACAACTCTTTCCACATCGGTTTAAATCTGAAAAGAGAAAAAAAAAGGATTTCAAAACCATCCAAATATTTATACATGTAAAACTAACTAAACTAGCTTTTATAGACCGATGAGTTGAGTTAATAGAATAGGAAGAAACCTGCGAGCTTTGGAAGGGCTCTCCAGCTTCCATGGCCATGTTTATGAATGTAATCAATAAGCTTTTGATCTTCTTCAGGAGTCCATGGCCCTTTCTTTAGACCATTCTCATCGCAACAAGGCGACCTCCCCATCTTCTCTCTCTTATCTCTCTTCCAAACTACCAAGCTTGAGGTTCGGACTTGGTATTTATATACAATTTCGTGGAAGATTGATCATATCTTTAAATATATTATTTGATAATTCTTCTGCCATATATAACACTTGGCCTTTTTTAATGTCTTTTGTTTGATAAATGTTTTTTGGGTACTTTTATTAACCATTTTCTGAGACAAATTAAAAGGACAATTCTCTTAAATAGTCATTTTTAAGTTTTGTCATAAAATAACCTTAGAAAAATTAAATGACCAAAATAACATTTTTTTTGAAATTTTCAATTTTTGTTTTTTTTTTTTGAAATTTTGAAATCCTATCTCCAAACCCACCCCTTAACTCTAAACCCTAAAGTCTAAATTAGTTAACCCTAGGGGTATAAATATATATAAATAAAAAATTTAGCTTCTAAAAAAAATTATTTTGGTCACTTTTTTCCTTAAAAACTATTTTTGTGAAGAACAAACTAAAAAGTACTATCTAAAAGAAATTTCCTAAATTAAAACCTAAATCTCCATTTCTTTTAATATGGAAAATTCTACTCCTAGTAGAGACGAAGTCAATACGTAGTATGAAATGATGTATTTTTCATGCATCTCTGTAGAATAGACCAATGTTATGGATTATATCTATATGAAATTTGACGATAACAGGCATATAATCAAATCATTACTAATCAGAATAGTAGAAGAATGAAATAGCTTCACTAGTTTTCCAGAACAAGTGTATCATATAAACATTCCAAATCTTTCACTCCAAAAAGAAAAGACATTCCAAAATCTTACCGAGATTTATGTGTGGGTGATATGAGGCAGAATATCCGTGAAGTGTCTCCCTTGTGGTAATGCATTGTCGTCTCTGGGGGTTTGGTAAAAATCATATCTACATAAAATAAACTTCTTCTTAGATGGATTAGATAAGCTATATATATTTCGTGTATGAAGGTCAATCAAATACATATTGAGTCAGCTCTCATATATGAATTAATTTCAATCTATCTTGTACAATTATGATTTAACTAGTATGCATATTATATATCTAGAGAGAGAGTTTATAGTTGTTCACTATATATAACGTAGATGTATGTGCAGTGTATATGGGTACTGACGAAGATGTTACGGACGAATTTAGGTACTCTCTTTACTATCTTATCATGTCCTTATCATTCGAGCAACAATAAATGACATAACCACGCGGGTGTAGAAGGCGGCTCGGATTTGAAACCTCACACTAAGATTACTTATCCTTGTAGCCATATCAAAAAAGTATTTAACTTCTCTTGCGAGCAATCAAATATATCTGGTGATAATGAAAATGTGGTTTTCGGAGATTAGTCGACTGAGTCTCTCGGCCACCGAATACGTTAAATCAACAAAAAGGAAACAGTATATTGTGTGTTCTAGACTATATCTAGTGGGTAAATAAGTCGTCCTATTTATATAAATATTAGAAATCGAGTTTCATCATTTACGAAACCTGTAGTGGTTTTTTTATTTATTTTTTTTGTTTTCGTAGACGATTAAAATTTTAAGAATGGACGGATTTTTTATACAGCAAAAAATAGACTACCTTTTTTTTCCTGCTTTTGAATAATACTGTACAAATAATTAATTCATTTTGCTTACCGACTCCAAAAGCATTAATTAAAAAAAAAAAAAAAAACAAGGAGAGCGTGGAAAGAACAAGATAGATGCGAACAAGGTCCATTATACTTTTGCTTCCTGAATGTACTCATTCTGAGCAGAATTAGGAAAAGTAATCAGCTCGTTGCTGAAGTAATTTAGCATAAAGCGACGAAGAGATAAAAACGTTGCAAGATTCGTGGGACTTTTAAAAATACGTTCAAACTCATACTTGTTTCTGGGCATGAACCATTATTTCGGGAATAAAGATACATCTTGTTCATGGAAGTTTGTTCTTGTTTTTATATAGACGAAAAACTAAATGAAGTTTAGTAGTCTGACAAAATTATATATTCCCAAATTAACAAACAAAATTATGAATCTTACAGGACCTGAGTTCGAATCTGTCTATTGGTGTAGTCACATGGCCTTCTAGTCCCATGAATTAAACCTTGGGTTATCAAAAAAAATAAAAAATTATGTATTTAGGGACTATCAAACCGAGTTGGTAGAGGTAAAAACAAGTTGAACTTGTTAAGTACTTTAGTAATAGTTATTTTTAACAAAAAAAAGTCGAGATATAATAGTTGGTTTGGTCAACAAAGATGTGAAAGCCAAATTCAAACAAAGAATTAAGTGGTTGGGCTAGAGGAAACTTTTACATGCACGCAAACGATTATTGTTTTGTAATCTAATGCATGGCTTCTTCTATCTTCATCATATCTACGTACTAACTATGTATACACTACTTGAATTTTGTATTTGGTACGTGTGCTTCAAGATGAACATCTCTGTTCACACTATTATTCTTATTATTGGAAATGAATCATATAAACTATATTGGCCTATCAAGAGAAGCACAAACAAAAGCTTTTCAAATGAGACTTGGACTGTCTAGTGAAAAATACATTGATATTTTATTGTCCATAACCTTGCGATTTTTGTAATTTTTGGAGGCTGTTCATTTTCAAGACTGTAAGAAAAATGCAGGGGTTTCCGGAGATGTATTTACATATGATTTTTTACTTTTGAAATTAATATGGAATTCTTGATTTACTTATTCAATATTTTATATACGGTTTATTTTAATATATTTATTTGGCTAAAGTATGTATATTATATATTTTTGTTTTTTGTTAGCAACATAAACAAACTCATGTAGTATGTAAACCAAACTGGATACTTTGTATTCATGTGAACAACAAACGACGATTGCTTCTTTGCACTACGTGCTAGACTATCCGCCTTTAAATTTTGTGTCCTTGATATATGAATAATCTCCGAGTTACTGAAACTTCTCTTCAAAATCTTTATATCATCCAAATAGCTTGCAAAAGCTGGCCATTCTTCTGATTCCGAAACCATTGTAGGTTACACAAATGTAACAGAGAATTATCGTAGGTTATGCATACATTCCATCGCCCAGATGAGGGCCTCTATCTCCGAGTGCAGCGGTGACTGACTCACCCTTGTATTTCTTGCTCCTATTAAACCATCAAAACCTTCTAAAGTACTATACCACCCTTGTCCCGAGAAAAATTATCGATCCTTCCATGATCCATCTGTAAAGCACCATCGACCTGATATAATTGGTAGTGTCGCACTTACGGGTAGACGAAATTGGTCAACTCCCTGTGTAAGTGAACATTGAGCCTCAACCCAAAGTAGAGACTCTGTTTCTGCCAGTTTGAGAGTATCCCTGGGGTTAATATCCAAATTATAAAAAAACTTATCATTCCTTCCTTTCTATATATACCATAAAATCCATGCGAATTGGTAATCCTCCATGTCTGTTTGACCCTCCAAAATAAATGATCCATATTTACAAAAAGTGATTGAGTGGGAAAAATATTTGGATGAGATGATATCCGTGAGAGGGCCCAAACCTGAACTGTCGGCGGGCATTCAAAACACACATTGTTTATTGATTCCTCGGTTGCACCACATCTTGCGCAAACTATATCACCTTGTATTCCTATAGCTTTCAGATTTTTCTTTACTGCTATACATCCTGAAATCAGTTGCCATAAAAATGTTTTATCTTAGGGGGACAACGTACTTCCCAACAAAATGCCTTAAAAGGAAAAACCGAAGGGCTAAACTCTGGGGACGTTCTTTCTCTATCTGGGTACACTCTTGCCTTGGTATCCAGACTTAACAGCGTATCTTCCATTTTCATAAAATGCCATCTATCCCGATCTAATGTCGATATTCTACCCAAAGGTATGCTTTCAGTTATTTTCACATCTTGGGGCTCAACCAGGGTTCACAGTACCTGTAAATTACATGTTCTTGGTGATTCATTGATAAGCTGATTCACTTTAAGATCCGGGTAAAGATTGTGTTGGTTTTTATTTGCTGGTCTCGGACGAGTGGATGGAAGCCAAGGATCATTCCATACGGAGATATATGATCGTGATCCCACCCTTTTGATTAATCCTTTGCTAACCAGAGATCTAACATATACTATACTGCACGTACCAGCCATAGGACGACAGGTACTATCTAACCACAAGTACCGTCTTTTGAAGACACAAGAGAATAAAGTGTTTGGTTCCTCTATCAATATCCAAAATTGCTTACCGAGCATAGCTGAATTAAAATCTGTGAGATCTTTAAATACTAATCCTCCTTCCTCCTTAGAGCTACACAATTTAACCCATGATTTCCAGTGCATACCTCGAGTGTTGCCCCCTGAGTTCCACCAGAATTGTGCCACTGTACACGTTAGTTTTTTTGTTATCGTTTTTGGTATACAAAAACAAGCCATTACATGGTTTGATCCTCCCAAATTCTCAGGAATTCCCAGATATGATCCCATTCCTCCTAAAGTGTGTATTCCCAAGACATCCCGTAGTTCATGTTTAATGGGATCTCCAACTTTGTGACCAAAATGGATCAAAGACTTTTCAAAATTTATTTGCTGCCCCGAAACCGCTTCATACTCCTTGAGTATCCTAAGTATTGTCAGACATTCTTCTTTTTGTGCTTTGCAAAAGAAAAAACTATCGTCTACAAATAGCAAATGAGAAATTGAAGGACAAGCCCTTGCAACCTTTATACATGTCAGTTGTTTTTCCTTTTCAGCCTTTTTGATATTCGCTATCAAAGCTTCCGTACACATAATAAAAAGATATGGAGTCAGAGGGTCTCCCTGTCTTAGTCCTCTTTGTGGGATTATATGTCCTTTTGGTTGACCATTCAATAAAACTTTGTACTGTACCGATGTAATACACTCCACTAATAGTTGGGTCCAGTGATGATCAAAACCCATCTTGGTAATTAATGCTTGAATAAAGCTCCCCTCGATTCTATCATACACTTTACTCATATTTGTCTTTATGGCCATAAATTTATTATGGCATGAGTTATTAGTCTTCAATCCATGAAACATCTCCTGAGCTATAAGGATATTGTCAGATATTAATCTTCCTGGCACGAAAGCAGATTGTATTTCTGAAATAAGAGTGGAAGAGAGCCCTTCAATCTCTGGCATAGGATCTTAGATATTATCTTATATCCTACATTACATAAACTTATGGGCCTAATCTTTGTCATCCTTTTAGGTCTCTCCTTTTTAGGAATCAAACAAATATTTGTAGTGTTCAACCTTTTGTCCAAATTTCCTGAAAGTAAGAAGTTTTGACCATCTCCAATAAATCATTTTTTATTATATGCCAAGAGTGTTTAAAAAGGAGCCGTCATTCCATCTGGTCTAGGAGCTTTTTCAGAGTGCATCATAAACAAACCTTGTCTTACTTCCTCCTCTGTTGCTAATCTGATGATTTGTTGATTCATATGGGGGTGATAGTAGATGGAATGTCCTTCAAAAACCGTTCGAAATCTGAGGGAGAGGTTGTCCGAAATAAACAATCAAAAAATTCCACTGCTACCTTCTGTATGCCTTTGTTCCTCGACTATCCAATTTCCTTCAGTATCATAAAGACCCACAATCCTATAATGAGCACGACATTGCTTTGTGAGAGCATGATAAAAATTTTGTATTAAGATCCCCAGACGTGTACCACATATTTCTGCTCTTTTGCTGCCAATAATCTTCCTCGTCCTTATACGATTCTTGTAATTTCCTAGATACTTTTCAAAATATCTTCTTGAGTTCAATTGTCATCCGTTTGAACTTCTTCCAATGCTCTCTGGATTTCGCTAATCTTCTCCTCTCCATAGGGAGAGTTCTCCTTTCGCCCTGTAGCTATCTCATGTCTACAGTTAATTATTTTGGTTACAAAATCCCCTGAGTTCTCCCCTGAGGATTCACCCCAACCTCTCTCAATAGATTCCAAAAAACCATCTTGCCCTATCCATCTTGCCCTATCCATCTTTCGTCTTACCGAAATTGTCCTCGTCGCCTTGATACTTTATCCTCTAAAAAGGCCATTATTGGCCGGTGATCAGAGCCTACCATTCCTAGATATTCTGTATAAGAACATGGGAAAAGCGCAAGCCAATCCTCATTTGCCAAAGCTCGGTCCAAACGACATCTAACCATAACTTTATTTTTTCTACCTTGCTAGGGCATCTGATTTCCCCGAGCCGGAAATTCTAATAAACCCGTATTCCTGATCATGTTATTAAAAGGAAGAAAAGATCATGCAATCCGTAAAGCTCCTCCTTCTTTCTCATGGTTACCAGTTATCTCATTGAAATCTCCAATAATAAACCACGGTTCTAATCTCACCAGACCACACGTGGTTAGGCGTTCCCATACATGTTCCCTCAATTTTTGCACCAGTTCACCATATACAAATGTCATAAAAACTTTTTTCCAGCGCGACTGCTTCCACATCAATCATCATTTTACTTGTGTACAAATTATTGACCTGGTACTAATTATTATAAAGTAATGCTAACCTCCACTCGCACCAATCGGATATATTGTAACCAATCTTGGAACACTTGTACAAAAGGAAAATCTTGTTTAGTTTCTGATAAAAACAGAAAATCTGGTTTATGCTTATACTATATTTCTCGAAGATAACTTATTGTCCCTTTACTTCCCATGTCTCTACAATTCCAGCTTAAAATCTCCAGAAATTAAAATATTTAAAATTCTGAGGCTCTAAAGGTATAATGACACCTCTTTCAAGCCAATATTGGTAATTCTTATACTTATTACACCAATAAACCTGTGAAGACCAATTGATACCAAAAATCCCCGCAAGGAAAAACCAGACTCCTCTCGAATTCCTCATTACCTTGACTGCTGATTTATACTTATGCATCTAAATTCCATGTTGGACACTTCACCAACTCGCTTTTATAAGAAAAAAAACAAATACCTCCTTTCAAGACAAACGTTTCCGAAATTGTTCCTCCGCGTACAAACTTTAAAGTTTATTATCAAATTAGATTCCCACCTTGCATAATCAACCACAGGAAATTTATTTGTTCTAAAAGTGCATCCAAAATGCCCTGGCCAAGACCATCGTAAAAAACAAAATTAACAATAACATATAGGAAATCTCGATGTAAGCTTCCAACTATTAACCTCTTTTTCTCAACCAATGTCTGAAACCAAATGCAATCCATAATTCTGGTTTTAATCCTCTCTGAAATCTTAGTCTGGATACCAACACCAAACTTGACCATGTCTCCTTGTACGTATATACCACCTAATTTTTTTCGGCTTAATGAGGCCTTGAAACTCGAAACGTAGTTGAGGCTTCAACTTGGTACAATGCATGGCATGGCATCGCATCTCATTGTTACTCTAGTGCCCTAGTAAGTTACGTACCAACTGTATTCCATATAACCCGAAAACATCCATTGTATTCCATAAAAACACATAATGCTGGCAGAACACCAGTACAAAGAACACAATTGACACCTTAATAAAGAAAAACACTTAATGCTCTCTGAGCTTATTTGAGAAATAGAAATAAAAGACCAGACCTTAAAACCAGAACCCGAACCCTTTCCTCTATTTCTTTGTATTCCATAAACTTCAAGGTTTTTGAATAGAGGGTTTGGGGTTTGACGGACCCCGCTCTGCGCTCTGCTTCATCCCCTTACTCGGCATCCTTTTGCATGGGGAAAAGAGGGCCTGCACCATTTAATTCTTAGTACTTCCTCCCACCTGTGGAGAAACTTTGAACAACTTCTCTCTTGTTCCCTTACTTTTGTCCATCTTTGCCATGTTCTCCACTTTCTCAATCTCACCTTCCTCGCCCTTCTCCGCTAGTCCTGTGCCAGTAATATCTTTTGTAGGACCCTGGTTCTTTTTCAATTCCTCATCAGTGAGGTCCTGAAACTCATCAATATCGTTAGTCTCCACAACCTTTTCAACTTTAATGTTCTCACCATCACTCTCCATTTTATCTGCCCTACCCAAGTCATCTTGAACCAAAATATTCTCATTGATTATATCAAGACCATTTTCTACCTTAGTATCTTCCAGACTTACCTTGCTTGCTCCTGTGTCTTTAAAAGACGCCAGTATTACTTGTCCATCCTTTGGTCCCATCTCCCCCCTTTTTGACTCACCAGATTCCACCGGTTGCACTGATCTTGTAGCTTCATAGGTGCACCCTTAGCTCCTCTATGGTATTGGGACCTGTCCCTGGGGCTTCGTTCCCTTCTCACTCCTATAAATTCCGATGCTCTGTATCTACCTTCCTGAAACGAGCTCCTTGCAAGTTTCAATCGATATTTTCGATAACGTGAGTCGATAACCTCACCCCTGAAGCGAGTCCTTTCAGAACTTGGTTTCCTATTATCCCTTGCTGCAACTCTCGTCCATTTTGCATCATCCTCTGCATACAACTTCCCTTTAACCTCTCCCTATGATCTGTTCCCTCCTTATCATGCTCTTGTTTCCTATCCTGACCATTACCATTAATAACTACCCCTTTGTAGCTTACTGCCCGTTCTTCATGCTTTTCAAAACTGTCTCTCTTCTTTCAATCGTTTCCACAGGACCTTCTTTACTCAGGGGGAAATTTCTCATGGCATGACAGAGACTGGAGCAAATACTGCAGTACCCAAACAGCTTCTCGTATCTTAATGAGATCATCTCTTCTCCTTCTTCACGGAATTCATCCCCACTAAAATCGACTGACGTCTCAAAGCACTAACGTCTCAAAGCACAGAGACTGAGAGCCATCTACTACAACTTTAACCCTCCCATAATCAAGGTCCACCTCCACAACGGATCCTATGGCTCCTCTGATACTTTTGAACGTCGGCTCTGCCCAAAATTGTAATGGAACCCCTAAAACCCGGACACAAAATGTTATCTCCGTAGAGTAGTTCCTCTCCAGCACCGGCTTCCATCTCACTAGAGAGATCATCCAATAATCGAAGTGGTAAGGTTGCATCCGTAGAACCTCTTTAGTGTCTTCTTCGTTATCAAAGTCAAATTGAAACCTTCCTAGACCAAGCTCAGCTCCAACAACTTTGTCTTCCACCTTCCAGATTTTAGGCAACATTATGATCAATGCCTTAACATCTTGCTCGCTGGGATTCATACATTTGCCTATCAACGTCTTGACATAACCCTGGATAAGCTGGGAGTTGTTGAAATGTGGCACTGTAATCCTCAGAGGCTTACGGATAGCCTCCCCTCCATACTTGATTACCTCCTTAGCCAGAAGTTGTCCTTGAGACATGATGAATTTCTTAGAACGCGTTAGTAACAGACAAGTACTTGAAGTGGGTTTGGATTGTGAGACCGTGTTGATGTACATTGCTTCCTCTCATCCCCTTTTATAATCTTCATCCTCCCCAATGAATTTAAATGAAAAAAGAACCCTTGAATACCAAATAAATCAACTTTTAATATAAAGAACATGAGAAGAAAAGAAAACCGGTGATTGATATTCCAAATCAATCCACTCGATCATGTTAACTTATGATGCCTATTCCAAACTTTCCGAAAGCAATAAAACCAAATCGTTGTCCCAGAGAACCCCCCTTCCATCAATGGCAAAACCTTCCTCAGATAGAAACCGATACAATTACCTCTATAGTTCTGAAGATATCCGAGGATTGATTTGAGAGATCCTTGCAATCCTAATCGGATCCCTCCCATGTTTCCCAAAACTCCAACTTCCTATCGGATCCCGTGAAAACTTCATTCGGGATTGGACCCTCTTGAAACCGTCTTGAGAATCTTTTTATTCCTGAGAAGAATCTCCCGAATCCAGACCCTCGAATCGTATCGTCGTCATCGACCTCCTCTGTTAACCATTGATCCCCACCTCTTCCGATCAAAGCAGATATCAAAATCCTAGATCACCGTCGCCAACAAAATCACCTTTTAAAACAACTATCAATTTCAAAAGACATCTTTTGTTAAATATTCCTATAAAGAAAAAATATTTGATCTATTACATTTAATTAAATAAAAACATTCAATAAATATGTTTCAAATTTTACTTTTAACTTTTTATTAAATATTTTAACCAATAAATATGAATATTGTGAAAAAAAACTTCTGAAACAATTTATATATTGAAAAGATCAAGTGCATTTTTTCAAAAAAAAAATGAAGATGTGCATTTTCAATTGAATGTCCGGTTGTCAACAGATATAAAGTTACAACTATTTGTATCTTCGAATAGTTAAACCAAAAATGTGGAGTATGTATAAAAACTGGTTAGGATGGTCGATCATCCTAGTTAAAGCCGAGAGTCAAGAAATGTTTGAAGTCACACAAACCAGGGACTAGGCAGCTTAACACATACATGATTTGGAATCCGTATTCCATAGTCTAGGTGTACGTGTGTGGCCGCGTAATAAAATTTAAGATATTACCTTATAGCACATTTCAGCATATATAATTGAATTGTTTGGTAGGTGTAAAGTTGCTGCAGCAAACTCTCCAAATGTGTTCAGTTTCCTTTTATTACACAACATCAAATACTTAGTTATTTGTTTGTTTGGTCAATGAATATACTCAAAATTTGGATTAAAATCCAAACAATTCGAACCCATAGTGTAACATCCTTAATCAAAAGTCAATAATTCTCTTTGTTTTTAACGAAAAATCGGCTAAGTTCAAAGTCGATTAGAGTTAAACATTTGGTTTCCTCCTCCTTTCCTATAATACAAATCTTTCTTTTTTCTCCATCAGAGATAATCTAGCGAAATCTAACAGATATTCTAACACTCAAGCAATCAAGATTCGAGCTGCCCAAACCATAGCCAAGCCACCGTCGGATCCCCCTCGCTGACCGCCAATGTCTGATGCTTATTGATCGCTGCTTTTCGTTTCCGATGCTTGTAAACCACTGTCATCTGTCTCCATCAGTCACCAGTTGCTTCAAACCATCACTCTTTTTCGTGGCCATGTCAACACCAAGTCTCGTCGCTTAGTTCATTGTTCGTCGTCTTTTTCTCCAGATTTTCATTTATTTCAGATCCATATATCGTATATCTCCAATCCAGATGAGGTTGTTTCAAAAGTCGGTTCTCTTCTCTTAATTCTCTATGTTGACTAGTCATAGATTAGGATTGTTTAGCTTCTTTGAATGCTGTTAGCTTTATAAATCAATGTAGTATGTCACCTAAGAATGCCCATATTTGCAATGTATTAAAACAGACTCATTTGAGTTGATTTGATGGATTGAATGACAATATTGATTGTGATAATGAACTAAAAGAATTAGGTTGTTAGATGAATGATATGAACCGAGATAATGAATGTTGTTGAGGACGAACCTATGTGATGTATGTGCGCGGTAGTAGATTTTCTTATAACCTTTCGATTGTCTAATGCGCCAAAGTAGAGCTATATAAGTTAAAGTTCAGAGTTGTATCAATGTTCAAAGGATGTTTCAGGATTCAGAGGTGTGCCAATATTCAAAAGATGTATAAATATTCCGAGGTTGATTCAGTTGATGCTAGTGGTGTGAGGCTGTGAACTTACCGGAAAACATGATGAAGTTAAATTTGAGAAGATCTTAGAGAGATACTTGTTGACCAAACACTGGACACTAATGAATTATGCCAACTCTTGTTGACAATCTGTGTCTAAATCCTGGAATGCCAACTCCTGTTGTGCGACCGATTTCTCTAGACAAGCATTAACGATTCAATTTGACATGGTCGCTAAGTTCTTTGGTATAACTCTCATTGTGTCTAACAACCTAGCTCGGCAAGATTCAGTTCAAGATATCGGCTACACTCTTGTTTTATTTCCATTTTCCTAAGATCAAGCTCCTAGTTAATTACTCTAAGAACAAGCAATAAGATTAATCCCGATGAAGGAACAATATGATTATCCTAGCAGATCTATAAATTATAAGTTCATCAAAATCCTAGAAAATTCTTAAATATAAAAAATGAATACTCATACATAATTATGCAAGACATATCAAAATATTGAATGAATTGCATAAAAAGTATAAGGATAAGAAATACATGAGTTCAAATCAATCTTTGAAGGAATTTTGATATTCTCTCCAAAACCCCTCTCAAAATAAAAATATAGCCTAAATAGTGGTTGGAAAATAAACTTACATAGGTTAAACATGTCCATGATATTCTTTGTAAAATAAAAAAAATTTTAGGCAAAAGTGCAATTCTTAAAAGTTAGGCCGGCTTCGCTATTTTGCAACAGCGCCGAACGACGCCAAGGAAGATCGGTCGACCCCATATTGTGTCTTCACTCTTACTTCTGCACATCTATGGGTTTTCTTTACTTCTATCTTCATTTTGCTTCATATTCTCCAAAATGCTCCAAAACACACATAGACCTGAATATACCCTAAAATAGACTCGAAATGCATAATAAAGACTCTAAAAATGACCTATACCATTCCTTAAAAGTGCTAAATCCATGGTATATCAACTCCCCCAAACTTATCATTTGCTTTCACTCAAGCAAATCATAAAACGAACTTGTGAAAGAGGTTTGAAAACACAGGGACTCACCAGCTCTTCAGAATTATTACCATCACCTCTACAGTGTTGCAACTTGCAAGCCACATCAGATTAGTACCACTTTAGAGGCACTTCCATGTACTTAGCCTTAGTTTAGCAACCTGACTATCCAACCCACAACTCACTAGACCATCTGATATACCCCTCTACTGACCTCATTTATGAAATAAATGTGTAGGCTTTATCATGGGAATATTGATCACTAAACACAAGAAATCACAGCCCATCATGTATCTAAATAAACATGCAAACTTCTCTACTCCTTTCCTCTCTTTTCTCTCTTCTCTCTTCTCTGGATTTTTTTCTCTTCTTTTCTCTCTTTTTATTTTATTTTCTTCTCTTCCTTTAAGCTTTCCAAAGTGTAGGTGAATAATGGGGTCATAAAAAATGTTCCTACCCCTCACTTCAAGCTTTGTGTGATTGTCCCTTTGAATTAGAATAGTGGGATTGCAGAAAATTTTTCTACCCCTCTACATCTCAGGAAATCATCTCAATCTTTTCTTTCTTTTTCTAGATGTCGAAGAGAGGAGAGAGGGGAACCAGAAACACACAAACTTTTACCTTCCAAACCTGTAGGAGAAATCGATCCAATGTATACCAAGCCCTAAGATAAGCAATTGTGTAGATTAAGGTTGGAGGTAAGCTTTGGTTCCTTCATACATCCTCATCAGGCATGGATGTTGTTCACAGGTCGATCAACTTTGGTGTTTCCATTCATGACACCATTCAGTCAGTAAATCAAAGAATGTTGCTAGAGAATGGTTAGGTAGTTGGTTCTAAGAAAAAGTTCATCATCCCCAACTGACTCAACTTTGACTTAATAAAAAAGCTTACTGACACTTACAACAAACACAATGTCACTAGACACCTTCTCAAGACGTAAACAATATTGTTGCAGTGTTATTCAACCAGAGATTTGCAGAAGAAAAAAACAGTAAAAATTTAACAAGGACTCACGAGTATACATGCTTCCTGCAATGAGTGTCAAGCGATGCAACTACGCATCAATGATCCTCCTATTAGAAGCTCGAGCATGATCCTCCTGATATCTGTAGACACCATGCTCATATGATACCATTACAATATGTGGTTGTCTTAGTGGCGTCTTCAAGTGTTAATGCCTACATCTTGAGTTGTGTCGCTCGACGCTACTTATTCATCTTCAGTCTCCCGATCTGAATCAGTATGCATGGCATCAATGATTCATGTTTCATTTACAGATCCAATGTAGGACGTGTGACATCTAAACACCTTAACATGGTCATAGAAAACCTCTTTATCCACAAATGACATAATAACTTATTTTTTTCCACGTCACCCACTTTCCCTACAGTAGCCATGAAGGCTCTCCCAAACATCAAGGAAGTATTCCACTCTAATTGAATATGTATTATGTGGAAGTTTACATGGAAACTGACATTGCCAATCTCACCATGCACGTCTCTGAGAATCCTTCATGAACTGACTTTTGACCAATTTACGAATGTGAAGATGTCATAAAAAGATTCGATCTTTAGATCCAACTGTTCAGCCATTGCTCTAGACATGATGCTCACTGAAGAACATGTGTCACACAAACCATTTGGATACTTTTTACCAGCAATAGAACATGGGACCATAAACTTATTTGGTTCACATCACTTTCTTCATCTTGCCTCTGATACTGTGAAACATCATATGTATGTCAACTTATGTCTCTTTTCTCTCTCTAAAAACATTATGAGTTTGTGATTTTAATAGGTATCATAAAAATCATTTTCCCTGGGGATCTTCCACACCTTCTAATGAAATCATCCATCTCTTTATATGTGGCTTCCTCTTTAAATGATTATGAATCTTGTTCTCTTTCTCATTCCAATCGTGGATTGTGCCTTGGAGTTTGGAGGGCGTCGATCGATGCTTGAGATGAGAGTTCTGGTACTGTGTGTTCTGGTTGTTCTAAAGTTACTTTTTTGGAGGAGTTCTGGTACTACGAGTTCTAGTTGTTGCTAAAGTTACTTTTTTGGCCAGTGCCCTTGAAGTTTATGCTGCCTGCTGATTCTCAAATCATTGATTCTAACAACCAATCCCGCTGATAAAATTCACCTCCTCTTCATCTTCATTTTTTACAGCAGTATCAGTAACTGGTTGTTTTTGTTGTTGAATGGCTTCTGGTATCTACCACTAGTTGTATCCGAGTATGAAAATAACCACCACTTAAGCATAGGAATGTTTCCTTACAAATCTTACATTGGACCAAAGTGGGAGGAGAGCTAGGATATTGATCAAGAAATGATCCAATAAATCGCTGAGCAAGTGAGAATACTTAATGAGAAGGTAAGGAAACACATGAACGTCATATGGTTATGCCGAAAAATGCTAAATATTGGGAATTTGTATATGGGATGAATGTCATCTAAGGATGAAAACTTTTTTGGGTTAGTGAACTAGTTTCTAAGTTAAAGGCACCAAGGTTGTGGTACATGAGATTTCTTGTGATTGTAAGAGGATGGATGTGGTGGCATGCTGGTTGGAATATCACAATGTATGTCTTATTTTACAATGTGTTCATGTGTTGGTTTAGCACACGGTCGTCAGAGGGATGAGTTGACTCTACAAAAGCCCTTATCAAATGTATGTCACAAGGTATCAGTCACCAATAAAAATGTTGAGTTGTAAACCATAATGAAGCAGTAGTTTATGGGACAAAGACATGGTTGGTCTTGGTTTGATAGGAAAGTGATGAGATCCAATAGAATGTTTGGATAACAATAAGGATTAGGGAATCCAATTGTTTATGGGAACTAGTGGATTGTTGTGTCTTTGTTATTATGCTTGGGTTCGGATGTTATAGTTATATTTTAAGGAATTTGAAATTTGTATGAATTCCAATTAACATGGAGAAAATTGTTACTCTCTAACACAATGCCCAATTTCTCCTTGTTTTAAGGGAAAACCAAATAGGCCAAGAGCATGTTAGATTTAAACATAGGTTTTCCGCTCCTTTCCTATACATATAGATTTTCATCCCTCTTTTTCCTATCGAAGAAAACTTAGTGAAGCCCTATACTAATCCCAAGCACTCAAGCCATCAAGACCTGAGCTTCCCAACCCCTAGCCGAGTCGCCAATGGATAATGTTGCCGACCAACACCGTCCGCTTCTGACGCTTTCTGACCGCTCCAGTTTGTTGCTCGTCATCAAGGCTGCGGGACGATCCTCTTTTCTTGGTTCATTATCTGTCGTCTTTGTCTTTGTCTGTAGATGTACTCTTCAGATCTTCATCTCTTTCAGAACCAAATCTCATTCATCTCCAATCCAGATGAGGTGGTTTCAAAAACTGATTTTCTTCTCTTGATTCTCTGTATTGTATGGTGTTGTATTATGATTCTTTAGCTTCCTTGAATGATGTTAGGTTGATAGATCTATAATGTGTGGTGCACAAGAATTCCATATTATTAAATGATCAAAATAGACTAAATTGTATTGATTTGATAGATTGGATAATGATATTGATTATGATAGCGAACTGAATAAATTAGATTATTAGATGATTGGTATAAACCGATATACTAAATGTTGTCAAGGATGATAATATGTGTTGTATGTGTGTGGTAGATTAGAGTCCGCCGAATGGAGGCGTAATTATATTCACTATGGTTAAAATGTGGTATTGACGGGTGTGTTATATCTGCGGAGTAAGAGTGTGGTCATATCCACTGTGTGTATGTGTGGTTTTTGATGTTGTGAAATTGATATGCTATAGTGATCTGAACTGTTGTCTGCAGCTAGTGATTTACATTAAGTCATATAATGACTCATGTGGTAAAGGTGATCTAGAATTGTTTCACTGAATAATAAAATTATTCATCTCTCATTTTTACAGGTTTGTTTGAAGAATTGTGAAAGTATAAATCGTGGGGTCAAACTTTTGAAAATCGTGAATCTCGGAAACAAGGAGTTACACACACTCCAAAAGTTGAATTATATGCAAAAATAACAAAAGAATTTCACAGGCATTTCACATTAAGTTGAATTCCAGTTTAATTTCAAATTACGTTGAATTTCAATTTAGTTTGCTTGTTTACTAGTATCCTTCCTATGTAACGAACAAATTTGAATAAAAGCTCTTTGGTTCAGAAGTGAGCTATTTGACATGGATAACATATCAAACCAATCATATTTTCCAAAAAGAGAAAAGAGAAAAAGAATAAGAAATATAAAACCATGAAATAGAAAAATGTATTTAAACACTTTTTGATATTTAGGTAAATGTAAAATGTTGTAGGATTTTTTTTTGTAATTTTTTAAAAACAAAATTCATAACGTTACAGAATTCACCAAATTCAGATTACCCAAGATTACAACATTCTTTTGTCAGATTATTTAAATAATTTTTTTTTATCAAAAATAATATATAAAATATCAATTCTCACGCGGTTGCTTAAGAAATTTACTCTCCAAACATTTGTCCCGATGTATGTTGTTTTGTACGAAGTTTTCTTAATGTGCTTCAAATGCTATGCATAATTTATATTCTTCTAGTTGAAAATATTGTTAAAGTAAAAGCTAGGTTATATTGTCTTCCACAAGTCACATTTTGTTTGAATTTTTATTAAATCATTCATTGTTTTCAGTGAGATCACACATGTATATTTATATTTTTCCTTTTCTTCTTATAAGATTTGCAACTCATGTAAACATATTGTACAAACCTATATAAAGTTGAAAGTATGAATATTATTAATAGAATATGTAAACATATATACACATTATAGAGGATCCTAGAAAGGTAAGTTATAAATACAAAGAAACTATAATATACAGAGTATCAATGATTGATATCTTCATAATAAACCCCCTCAACATGGAGGAAGTGGTCTTACTCCAATCTTGGAACATGCTGTGTGGAATCCCAACTGTGGTAACGGCTTTTTTAATGCGTCAGCGAGCTGATCCTTAGCTAAGACATGAGAAACACGCAAGGAACCTGAGCGAACTTGACCTCATATGTAATGATAATACAAGTCTAAGTGTTTCATACGAGAGTGGAACACCAGATTGGCACTCAAGTATGTGGCCCCTACGCCATCACAGTAAATAACCGGAGCTTGGTGCAAGTTGATGTGGAGCTCAGTCAGTACGTTGCAGATCCAACGAACTTTCGAAGCGGCATTGGTGATGGCTCAATATTTAGCTTCTGTAGAGGAACGAGCGACTCCAGTTTGCTTCTTCGTGGACTAGGAGATCGGCTGATTACCTAGATAGATCACATAGGCATTGGTGGAGACATAATCATCAGTATCACCTGCCCAATCGGCATCGGAAAAAGCATGAAGTCTTAGATTATTGTTAGCTTTGAGCAAAACCCATGTGATGTTGTGGCTGCAACATATCATAATACTCGTTTGGCTGCCTGCCAGTGCTCGTTTGTTTGGCTATGCATGAATTGTGACAACCTATTCACCACAAAAGAGATATCAGGACGAGTAAAAGCAAGGTATTGAAGGCTCCATACGATCATCCTATATTCTGTAACCTTTGCAATCAGCTTTCCATATTTAAGAGATAACTTTGGTGAAGTTTGCATAGGAGTAGCGACAGTCTTGGCATGGAGCATATTGGTTTTTGCCAATAGATCCAAAATAAATTTACGCTGCATCAGGTGGAGACCTTGTCGTGTTTGTGTGACTTCTATTCCTAAGAAGTAGTTGATTCTACGTTGATCTTTGAGGGAAAAGCAAGTTCTAAGTTCTTCAATAACGTTTGATACTGTTGCGGTTTTGTTTCCTGTGACTATGATGTCGTCAACGTACACGAGTACATAAAACAGAATCTTTCCCTCCGAGAAGACAAACAACGAGGCATTCAGCATAACTAACTAAAATCCGAGTGAGCAAGATAATTCTTCAGTTCCAAGTACCAAGCTCGAGGAGCTTGTTTGAGCCTATAAATTACCTTTTTAAGTCTGCAAACATGTGTTGGCCGATCAGCATCAATAAACCCAGGCGGTTGTTGCATAAAAACTTCTTCTTCTAGAGTTCATTGAAGAAAAGTTTGATTGACATCAAGCTGTCTAGTAGGCCAAGAATGACTTACATCAAGTCCAAGAACTAGGAAAATGGTGACTGCCTTAATAACTGGGCTGAAAGTCTCTTTGTAATCGAGACCATATTTTTGATGATTTCCTTTGGCGACAAGACGAGCTTTGCGTTTTTCTGGGAGGCCATCTGGGAGCATATTATTTTTGTAGACCCAGCGACAACCAATAACCTTATGTGTAGGAGAAGATGGTCCAAGTTCCCATGTTTCTTTTTCAATTTGACCATTCATCTCTTCTGACATTGCTCCTCGCCAATGCTCATCTTTAAGAGCTTGCTTGTATGTTGATGGTTCAGGTGGCAGTAGAGCTGAAGAACAGCATTGAGAGTAAATTTTTTATTTGGTTTTGAGATCTAACTTTTAGCTCTAGTTCTCATTTGATGGGTATTTTCTGGTGGTTCAACTTGTTGCGCAACATCTGTTATATCGGGCTCTATAATATGACAAGTGGGTCTTTGGATGGTGGTGGCAGTTTGTGTTGTAGTAGGTTGGTTATTTGGGAAGTTGGTTGAGTCAGTGGGCCTTTCATTGGTTATTTGGAACATGAGGGTGATTTGGAATAGTGGATTAGCCAGTGGGGCCGAGAGAAGGAGAGATTAGAGATGACAATACCTGAGTTGGAGGCGCTGTCACAGGCAGAGACGATGATGATTTTGATGGTGATGGGTGAGGACCCGAGCATGGTGTGGCGAGGCTTAACCACAGGAACTTTTGTAACCATAGCGAGAGAGAAAGAGTGGGCTTGTCCTTCTGAGCTCGTGTTTTCTTTGACTTTACTATCCATAAGCAAGAAAAAAGGGAATGTCGCTTCATCGAACTGCACATGTTGCAAGGTGGACATACGACCATTAACTGGATCCAGACACAAGTAAGCGCTCTGCGTAAGTGAATAACCCATTGATATAGCCTATTTATTACAATTTTGAGGTCATGTTATAGGTTCTATTTAGTATTATGTGTGTCTAGGCTATGTTTTAGAGTATTTGCAGGTCCAGGAACGTTTTGGAAATATATGAGATACTTGGAGCTTTTGGAGCATCTTGAAGGGAAGAACCTGTAGCTGATCATCTAGAGAGTCGACAAAGCCATCAATCGATGAAACACACTTGGCGTCGACCGATGATCGAAGCTCGAGTCAGAATGATAAAAATGCCCTGGACGAGTTTTTACCTAATTTTAGGACTTTATATTTATGTCTTGAGAAAGACAAAGAAGAACACACATAACAGAAGACAGAGTTTTTACAGAGCATTTTAGTTCCATTCATTTTGTATTAGGAGAGAAAAGAGAGACTCCTTCAGAGTCCTCTTGGAACTCCTTTGTTTTTATATATTTTATATTTCATATATATTATATTCATCTATGATTTTTGTGACAAAGATCATGTTTGAGTAGTTACTAATTAGATTTATGGTTGAATGATAGCAATCAAGGATTAACCTAAAAATAGGATTGCTAGGCTAAGTTAATATACATCAATTGAGTTGTTCTTAATGCTTGTATTCTACAATAGCTAACTAGGATCTCGATGATAGGACATGGACAACTACGAGAGTAGGTTCCGTGCCATAATAGATTCTGTTGAGCTATGCGGTTAGATACATGCGAGATCTGGTCTAATAAGTCTGGTGGACTTATCAAATCTCGCCCATACTTTCTTCTGATTTCACCGTTGATTGACATCAGGCCTTAGCCGTCGATCGATGGTCGTTCTTTTTGCTCGCATACAAGAGTTGGAGTTAAAAGGGTCAAAATAGTTAACATTTGAGTTCTAGAATATTTACATTTATGTGCTTTCTATCCACTATAATTCATTAAGATTGAAACCCTAGACCTAGCATATTTACATTCATATTCACATCTAATAGAATATTTCCATATATGCATTAGTAGCATATTTCCATATTGCATCCTACTACTTGACAATGAATATTTCCTTAATCTGATTATTTACTACCAATAAAAATATTCATAATCAACTGTCAAATTAACCCTAATCTTAACACACTCTATAATACTCTTGCCATGAGATATCAAATGTAGTACTTAGGGATCAAATCCACAAAGAGCAAAGACACACAAGAACAAAATACACCGTGTCAAATTTGGCGCCGTTGCCGGGGAGAATAGATTGCCATTAGATTTAATTTCTAGGATTTAGTCTAGATTTAATTACTGAATTTTAAGTTACTAGTATTTTTTTCCCTTTGTTTTTAGGTACATGAAAAGAAGCACCATGAGCAACAAAGGGCAAGAACTAATATCACCCTCTGACCCTGACAGACGTGAACGCTCGATCCGTAAAGAAAGACAACAAGCATCGATCGACAACACTAGTATCGCGTCAGCCGACACTTCTTCACGGACCGTATTGACCATCATCTGAACTCCACTGTCGACCAACATTGATCACTCAACATCAATCGACATCGACCTACCTTCATCGATCGATGTAACAACTTACTTACATCGACCGATACTAATCACTTAGCATCGATCGACATCAAACGACCCACATCGATTGACAGACACAGACGAGTTCAGATGGTTGCGACTTTGATACTGATTAGGGGTGAGAATGGAGACTTGCATGACCTCGAGGGTCATCTTTGTAATGCAACATGTCAGAAGATAGATGATCAGGAGTCTATAATCCATGATGCAGAAGCAGAAGCAGACGCTGCAAAAGCTCAACCTGAAGCTAATGCCCAAGCTGCTCAGAGAATACTGACTGACTACAACCGTCCAGATCAGTACTACGCCAACAGATCCGTCGTTCATCATCCAGCTATCTAGAGACACGATTTTGAAATCAAGCCCGCCTTCTTCGGACTTGTAGCACAAACACCCTACCATGGGATGCAACATGAGAACCCTATGGATTATCTGAAGCGATTTGAGGATCTAGTGACTGCCATAAAGCCAATGGAGTTTCCTGAGGACTATCTTTTCTGCAAGCTCTTCAAGTACTCACTTCTTGGAGAAGCTTCAGATTTGCTCAAGCAGTTACCACCAGGATCCCTGACATCCTGGACTGACATCAAGAATGCTTTCTTGCGCAACTTCTTTGATGACGCAAGAGCAGAAGACCTGAAGAGCAAGATTGCCACCTTTTCACACGACCCTTCAGAATCCTTCAGAAACTCCTGGATCAGATTCAAATCATACAAGAGAGATTGTCCACATCATGGGTTCAACGAAGTGCAACTTCTCAGTACTTTCCTTAGAGATATTGGATTACAGTACCAGATGGCTTTGGACACAACAAGTGAAGGAAATTTCAGCACTAGGAGTCCTGAAGAGGCTAAAAGGCTGATTGAGAATCTGACATCCAGCAGCAGCACCAAGAACACAGACTTTGAGAGAAAGAAATCAACTCCAACAATGAGCAAGGAGCAGATTGAAGAAGTCAAGGCAAAACTAGATAGTGTTCAGAAGTTTCTCAGGAAAAATGTCACATTCGTTGATGGGAATGGTTTCTAGAGACAAGAGTATCAAGGTTTCAACAGGAACTCCTATGGAAATGGTCAAAGAAGTAATTTTAATCAAAGTTCACAATGAAGGCCCTTCAACAACAACAGAGCTTATGAGTCCTCCTACTATTAAAACCCTCCTCCAGAAGCTCAAGAAAGGAAGATTGAAGCAATGGTTGACTGAGTTTTAGAGGGACATCAGAAGATGACAATGGATTTCAATGGAAAGATAGATGGGTTGTACCTCAACTTTAACACCAAGTTCAAAATCTTAACACCCATGTGAAGAAGCTAGAGAATCAGGTGATGCAGACAAGTGAAACTATTAGGAGAAATGAGAGCCTAATCAAGGAGAAAATAGAGGATTGACATAGTCACCATGCAATGGATTGACTTATGATGATTTTTGGTAGAAGTCAAGAGAGAAAGGTTGCAAGAGAGGGATTCTCGTCTGGAAAATTTGAGTTCGTCCGACAGGTCGCACATGCATCGATCGACACAGGCCAAGGCACATCGATCAATGGCACCCATGGAGTTAGCAGAACCAGGAAAACTCTCTATCATCGATCGATGGAGAGACTGTAGAATCGATAGATGGTTTCCCGAAACAAAACAATCTAACGAAAGTCACGAATGTGACAACCCCAGAGCAGAGGATCATTCTGAAAAAGAAAAGTGATCATGGGAAGTTCTTAAAGATCATGAGTTTCCCAATGCCGTATGTGAGACTGGATCATCAGTGAGCATCATACACAAAGCTATGGCAAAAAAGTTGAACCTAAGAGTGGAGCCATCCAATGATTCGTTCGTTTTGTGGATTGCTCCAGAGTGGATTCAAGGGGTATTTGTAGAGATGTCCTACTGCAAATTCAGAATGTCCTAGTCCCTATAAACTTCCATGTCATGGATATCCATATTAATTGGAACTCTTCACTACTACTTGAGAGAGCATTCATGGCTATCGTGGGAGCTATATGCGACATGAAAATTAACAGGTTGTGCCTTTCCTTGATTGATCCTAATGTTAATTATGAAATTTATAATAATAAACATGCCCTCAAAAAGTTGTTTAATGATGCAGAACTTGTGACCACATGTTTCTGCAATTATGAGTTCAACGAGGAGCCTGAGAATGGAGCATCGATCAACACCCAACCCAGAGCACTAATCGACGCATTTGCTATTCAGCAATCGGTCGACACCCACCTATGTTATCGATCGACAGCCTCACCCTAGAAACAACCAACAACTGCCATGCAGATGGCAATTACACCCCTACCTACCTCGAGTACGACGAAGATTAGAGAGAAGAAGAGCTAATCGAGTACCGTGGTACTGCAATGGAAGAGGCTGGTGTCCTCCAAATTTCCCACCGATTCGGTAAATTGACATCAATCGACGGCATTCATTCGCCATCGATCGATACTGATCGAGAAGCAGAGACCAAAAAACTTGGTAATCAAGAATCGATCGACGGCCACCATACATCATCGATCGATGGAGAAGGAGAGCTGATTGAAATACATGACCTAGTATCAGACGACGCCAACTGGGTGAAAGTGGAAAGACGAGCATCGATCGATGCACCTCATTCAGTGTCGATCGAAATAGAGAAGCAGAAGATCAAGCCGATCCGTAATATTCCATACACGTCTCCACATCTTAGATTGATCGACAGCAGACAGCGAGCATCGTTCGACAATACCCTTACGAAGTTCCACAAACTTTGTAATTCAACTGCCTACAATCCGGAGAGTTCAGCATCGATCAGAAGAACACACCCAACATCGATCGAAAGAACACACCAAACATCGATCGACATAACACACCCAACATCGATCGACCACTGTATAGAACATGGCACAAGAGCCTTTGATGCTGAAGGCAGAGGAATTTTTCATTGGAAAAAGAAAGATGAGTATGACATCTACAGAGATGAGAATGGTAATGCACGAGCTAAAGACGGAAGAGTAGTGAATGTGCAAGCTAAAGACATCAGAGCAGTTCTAGAGAGAGCTACTATGTTTGAGCAGAGCTACATATGTTTACCAGAACATGTAGCAAGGATAAGTATATCTATGGAGAATCAAAAGACATACAGCAGAGCATAGATTGATGATATTATGCATGAGGTCTACAAAGCTCAAGAGATGTCACTGGATGAATTCTACACAAGGCTTGATGATGTCTTACTATCCTATAGACATATGCCTTACCAGTTTGACTGCACGCATGGACGAGATGAAGCAAGATTTGGATACTATACAAAGACATCATGCAATTAGGCCAGATGAACGAGCATCGAACGACGACACCCTACGACCGTCGATCGACACTAAATCCAACATGCAAAAGACAGAAGCAGAAATTCAATTGGAAGATAGGTTTGATGAGATTGTCTTTTCTCAGAGCCTAATGAAGGAAAAATATTTCTCAACAGTTGGAAGATATATCAGAGATTACAGCTGCAAGACTTAGAATGCTACATCGCAATATTGAGAACCTACAAAGAAGATTGCATTCAATGGAGGTTGCCAGAGAGGTTACAAAGAATGAGAAAACCAGAAGTGATGAAGCAATGAAGAGCTTGATTGGTACATGGTTTCAGATGAGCAGAGAATACGTAGACAATTGTTTTCCAAGTGTTGATCCACCTCCATACTAGTCAGAAAGTTCAAACGTCAAGCTTAAGACTATAACCAAGCGCTGAGTGGGAGGCAACCCACTGTTTAGTAAGATTTTAAAAGAACAAAGACCATGAGTCTGCATAGAGCATCGATCGAAACTTGATCACCGTTGATCGATGGAGTAACCTAAGAATCGATGGAGTAACCTAAGAATCGATCGATCGCCACTTAACTGTGTCGATCGACGGTCACCATCAGCAGACATGTACACCGTTTTCCTTTATTAAATTGTGTCCTTATTGTTTCTTTCCTTCACTAATCTCGGACTAAATAACACTGGTGATAGTTTTTTTTAAGTCTGGGGGAGGTTTACTAATATTGTTTCCTATTTTGAGTTTTATACTTATAAAAAAAGAAATAGTAGAAACTTACTGGCCAGACATCGATCAACACCATAGAGTCACCATCAATCGACAACAGATCGCGACCCTCGATCGACACCAAACACCTCCCATTGATCGACAGTCTATTACAGAGTCTGGTATCAAGTTTCTTTCTTAAACTATTTATTTAAGATCTAATTTTTCCTAACCAATACCGGGCGGATTACATTGGGAATAGTGTAATTTAAGTCTCGGGGAGGTTCGCTAACGCTATTTGATTTGTCTTGAGTTTTATTTGCTATATATATAAGTTTTTCAAAAAAAAGTTTTATTGAGTCGAAAGGGAATTTTGATCAAAAATTTATTAACTAACCACACTTTAGTACCATTTTAGAAGGTTAATTGCAGAGATTACTAGAGTTACTAAAGTGGATCATCCTGCCACTATATCACACTTGCTTAGAAAGTTTGAAGGAACCAAAGATGATTTCCAACACTAATCCTGACATTATCAGCTTGCTTTGGGGATTGGTATACACTGGATCGGGTTTCTTCTGCAAGCCTGTAGGTACAAGTCATGGCACATTTGATTCCCTTCTCTCTCTTTAGCATCTACTTAAAAGCTTAAAAGATTGAGATTATTTCCCAAGATGCAGATGGGTAGGTACATTACCAGTGACCTCACTATTCTAATTCAAAGGAATGATCAAACATTGTTGGAAGCGAGGGGTAGATAAATTACATATGACTCCATTATTCGCCTACAATTTTGCAAAAAAAAAAAAAAAAGAATAAGATGACACCATTGAGATCTAAAAAGATTTCAGAGAAGAGAGAAAAAGAGGGAAGAAATGGATCAAAGAAGACTTTGTACTTAGTTGCTCAGATACTTGCAGAGGTAAGAATCTATGTGTCATTCGAACGATACTCCCAAAGTAAAGCATACACTTTTATTTTATGGAAAGAAATGAGATCAGTAAAAGGGAGAATCAAACTAGTATTTATTAAGTTGTTGGTAGAATGAATTTGGTTGCTATGAATGTTTTATTTACAATTTCAGCAAAAAAAAATATTTTTGATTTTTTTCTCTATTTGAAACTATTTGAAATTTTTTGGATTTGTAGATTTTTCAAATATGAGCTAGACTTCGAAAGACTTCTTGAAAAGTTTTATAATATATTTTATGCTAGTAAACATACATTATACTTTTCATTACGCTAATCATATAATTAATGAAAGATACTTTTTCTTTTTTTTCTTAATAAGAGGACAGCGTTGTCTATTTTGATTAAAATATATATGATAATTAATAATTAATAAAAATATCTTAAAAAGTGTGTATTCTCTATCATTTTTATTTGATTTTATATTTTTAAAATAAATAATATGATTAGTCATACAACTGAAACAAAAAAAATTCATATATGTTATATTTAATTTTTTTTAAAGGATAATAATTTAATAAAATTAGTAAAAGTCTCACACATAAAACCATATGAGAAAGAAATCACAATTAACAGATATTTAGATTAAAATATATTTATTTTAATATTGTTTAAGTTAAACTATATATCATATAAAAATAGATAAATATTTATTTATTTAAATTTGTATTGAACAAGTATTAAGAAATTAATATTTTAATTTAAAATTTTACAATAATTTTTTAAAACGATTATAAATTATTGAAAGTATCAAATTCATTTTTGAAAACTTAGTTATTAATAAATTAAAATTTTGTTACAAAAGGATGAAAATAATCAATATATGAATAGCAAGCCTCATTTAATAGATAGTCATATCATGAAGATACTAAATATAATATTTCTAATTAATTATATGTCATATAAAATAGGTAAAAATGTTTGTTTGGGTTAATTTATAATAAAATAATTGTACATGGATAATAATTATTATTTTGATTTATGTGATCACACCAATTTTATTATAAACAAAATAACACACAGAAATGTTAAAATATTTGTATATAGAATATTTATTTTGCGTTGGATACTAATCTTTAACCTTGTTTATTTATTATTATTAAGGAATAATGTAGTCATCACTCGGTATCCGTAAAAATCAAGAAAGAAGAAAACAGAAATGGTTGATGGAGAAATCGTGCTTTTCAAGGGTCAGCTAAGCAACTGAATTACTTGTACTGTCAAGTCTTCAACTAAAACATAAAGTCTTATCAAAAACATTATCTTAAACTTTACATAATAATTAAAAACGATAAAGACTTTTTGGAGGACATGAAGCTGGCGAGAGGTTCCGCGACGACAACATTGTATGTCTATTCTTCTCCAAAGTCTTACTCAAAAGATTTTCCCCTTCTGGTCTTTAAAATATCTCTTCTTCTTAGACTTAACAATTTTTTTATGTGCACACAAATATTAAATGATGTACATATATCAGCTATTATATTTAATCAGAAATAACAAGTCTTTTTAATAAAGGCATCATCATCAATAGTATTTCATTGAATATGTATATATTAAAAAATATTTAAAATATATAAAACAAAAAGAGAAAAAAACAAACAAAGAAAAAAAACAAATAGAGATACAAAAAAACATTTGTCATGTAAAAATGTTTAAAATGAACAAAATAACTTTATTACCTATGTTAACTTTTATTTAGTCTACTTTTTCATTATGTCATCAATATACAGATTCAACTAAAACTCTGCAAACCATTTTGGTAACTCTACATCTATGTGAACGACGAAAGTTGATTGCTTCTGAGCACTAAGAGCATTCACAATGGTAAGACCCATTGTGGAGTCCTTAGCAATATTAAATTTTTTTTTTTTTTGAATAGTTAAGAATTCATAACAATAAAAAAAGTCCAATGGTGGACTCCTAAATGGAGTCCTTAAGAAAAACAAAAAAAAATGCAAAAATTTAAAGTTTATTAATTGCATTATTAAACATAAAGCTAAAATAATTATAATTCTTGATCCCCAAATTTGTTCCAAATATTTTCTATCAAATCATTTTTTAAATTTTCATGTATACGCCTATCGCGAACATGATTCCGCATGCCTAGGACATTACCTAGATTTGTGGGCATGTCGGTACTATAAGACATATCGACATGTGAACTTCTAGTTGCGTCTCCTTCTTCAAATTCAGATATATCGTACTGAGTGTATCCATCTCGTTAATTTTCGACGATCATATTGTGCAGTATGATACATGTTCTCATAATCCGCTCAATCTTTTCCTTATCCCATGAAAGAGCCGGGTTCCTCACAATCGCAAAACGAGCTTGCAATACTCCAAAAGCCCGCTCAACATCTTTCCTGGTTGCTTCTTGCACTTTAGCAAATAACTCTGCTTTAGGACCTTGAGGAAGTGAAATCGATTGGATAAATGTTGACCACTTTGGATATATACCGTCTGTTAGGTAGTATGCCAAATTATACTTGTGGCCGTTGACCACGTACTCTAACGTTGGAGCACGACCTTGTAAAATATCATCAAAAACGGGAGACCGGTCGAGGACATTAATATCGTTTAAGGTCCCTGGAGGCCCAAAGAAAGCGTGCCATATCCATAGATCGTGTGAAGCTACAGCCTCTAACACAATTGTAGGTTTACCCGAACCACGTGTGTATTGTCCTTTCCAAGCGGTTGGACATTTTTTCCATTCCCAGTGCATACAGTCAATGCTTCCCACCATCCCAGGAAAACCCAGTTTCTCACCAATATCGAGGAGTCGTTGTAGATCCTCTGGTGTGGGTCTACGAAGGTACTCATCTCCAAATAATTGTATTATTCCTTTTGTAAAATTGTCTAAACAAGAAAGTGTCGTGGTTTCAGCAAGACGGAGATATTCGTCAAGCGAGTCCGCTGCACAACCATATGCAAGAAGACGAATTGCTGCCGTACATTTCTGAAGTGCTGAAAGCCCTAGCCTCCTGGCTGCATCTCTTCTTTGTTGAAAGAATCTAATGGACTCTAAGTGGCGATGTACTATACACATGAATAATTCTTTGTTCATGCGGAACCGGCGTCTGAATGAATTTTTTGGGTATGTCGGATCCTCGCTAAAATAGTCATTCCATAAACGGTCGTGCCCTTCTTCGCGGTTTCGTTCTATATACGCATGTATTCTTTGTTCTCTGGGTTTGACCTCCACTATGTTATCGATTATTTCTTCAAAGATATTATCAAAAGCTTCGTCCAATCGTTGATCGAGTCCATCAGATGAAGATGTTGACATTTTTTTTTTTTTCACTTCGTACTCTTTCCTTGAAAATAAATAATTTGACATAAAGTTATTGTTAGGATGAAACATACTAACATACTACTCTATCAACCATTAATGAAATAGGATTAATTGATTAGTTAAAAATATTTCATACAATCATTATTTCCGGAGTTTAAAATATTAAGAAGCTTGAATCTATAAAGATACGTAACTCGAAGTCCAAGTATGAAAAATGATAATAATTATGTTTTTAAATATATAACAAGGTTAATGGTCCACTGTGATCTATAATATTAAGTTTCTAAAAATATTTCATGCAACTACGATCTATAAGTAACAGAGCAGGAGACGTGTTTTGATTCCTGCATGCTATACAACTGAAAGAGCCGATAGAAACATACCTTCACCATAAAGAACGAGTACAGAACAACACATTGCCATAAGGAACCATGGACTTTTAGTAGTAGAAAATATTAGAATGAACATGAAGACTAAAGACAACAAGAGCATGGTACATGATAGAGCTAAATCGACGTTAAATACATGAAGATAAAGGAGAGCTAAATCCGTGATACATGCTACACTGGAGAACCCGTGACCCCTTGATAAGCTGAATGGAGTCCCCGTGAACCTGCAACAACAAGACAAGAGAAACAAATAAGTGGAAGAAGACAAACACAAGTGGGAAACAACCAAGTACAACAAGACAAACACAAGACAAACACAAGAAAGTAGAAGAGCCCTATTGACTAATTTAGTTAACAACCTTGCATAACTCATAACATATCTGACATTAGTTTTAGTTTAAGCGATGTTTTCATCTCAGTCAGTGGCTCTTTCTTGGCAAGTAAACGGTCTAGGATTTTATGCTTAGAAATTTTTTCCTTCATTTCCAAAAGTTATTTAAGCTGTGACATCTCCTCTTCTTTACCACTCTTCTTCTTCTTTGTAGCAGCTTTTGCAGCCTTGACCCCAATAGGTCTTCCCTCTCCTTCAACATTCTCAGGTGCTTGCTTGCGCTTATCTTTCACACTCTCCTTTCCCACAAATGTTGAAGCCCATTTGTTGTCATGCCTCAGTTCCCTCCACGCGTGTTCTAGGGTGAACTTGATTCCGTAGTCGTTGTTGAAGAAATCCAATGCAGCTTTCATCACATCATCATCATTCTGGCCACTTCTCTGCTCCCTCAATGCTGCACCATAGCATCCTACAAACTTGCACACTTGGTCGTTGATCCTAGACCACCTCTGCTTGCATTGGACAGACTCTCTCAGTACTGTCCCAACTAGGAGAGGGCTTGAGTTGTAGTAGTCTTGAATCCTCTTCTAAAACGCACCAGCTCTCTGCTTGTTACCCACCACAGGGTCTTTACTGGTGTTCAACCACACCCCAATTAGTATTTTATCTTCTTTAGGTGTCCACTTCCTCCTCTCCTTAACACCAGCATCATCTCCTGCTTGGCTACTGAACCAAGTAGGTTCGGGTGAATCTAGGTCTACTGAACATTGGCTGCTCAGTAGGATTACAAAACTATTGTTTGTATCCATTTTCAGAGTGTTCTATGTCGCTCTAGTAGCAACAAAGACCCTTAAGTACAGAGGTACTTAACAATTAAAAGCTATCAAATCGGAGAGGTTAGGAAGTTAGAAAGCAACACAGCTCATTTTTTTAATTAAAAGCTATCTACTCCAACTGAGAAAAATTTAATATCTTCTTAACTTCCTATGTACTTAACACTAACTAGTTACTTCCTAGTTACTTCCTAGTTAACAATAACTCGTTACTTCCTAGTTAACAATAACTAGTTACTTCCTAGTTAACAATAACTATTTAGTTAACAATAACTATTCAAGTACCTGTTACATGTACATATGGTCAGACTTGTGCATGTTGTCCTCCCAAGCTCTTGCTGCACACCAGTTGCTTAAACAAACGATGAAAAAGTGATTATAAATGTAATAAATAATCAGTAAACATAATGCGAAACTGAAGTTAGAGAAGCTTACCAGCAGACTGCTACGACCACACCTATTACGACTAAAATACATACACCAACAACGCTAACTCTTCTACACCCTAGTTCCTTCTTACTAGCTAAGTCACACACTCTCTTAGCAACCGTAACCAGCTTCTCATCAGTCTCGTAACATTGATCCTTAACCTCCCTAAGTTGTCTTCCAAAGTCAGATAACTCTTCCATTACAGCAACATCATACCATTTCCAGATGTGACAGTCTCCATCGTCGACATTCCGACAGGTGAAGTACCTTCGCCCTGGATCTTTGCTGGTGTAAGACGTGGCAAGAACAGGCTCACCACCACAGTAGCATATCTTCGGGATTCCATCATCACACTCAGGTTGAGGTGGGTAATGAACCGGCTCAGCAATGCACCAGCTACTCTCCGCTTCATCAGGGTAAGCATCCGCTTCTCCTTGCAGAAGGCAAGCGAACCCTATATCGTACTCCTCAGATGAAGAAGGCTGGCTGTAACTGTAATCTTGTCCCATGTTTCCTAATCACCAGTGAAAACGAAAACCATAATATAAACAACGATGTTAAATACAGACTCAAACCCTGAGGGAGAACCCAAACCATCGTTAAATTGACAGATCTTATGAAACACTAGCGAGAAAACGAAAGTAAGAGATTTCGAAAAATCGATTGAAACCCTAGGGAGAAACGAGAAAGAGCGACAAGTCGAGAAATAGATTGAAACCCTTGCTATAAACCGACAGATCGAGCGATTTTATGAAACCCTCGCGAAAAAGTTAGATCGAGAAATCGATTCAAACCCTAGCGACTTTGAAAATACGATTGAAAATTGGGAAAAAATGGTAGAGGAGAGGAACTTAAGTAATCTACTCGAATTAAACAACAACAAAAGGTTAGATTTACCAGGATCAAATGGCCTGCAAATCGCCTCTCAACTCGCCTCTCCAACCGTCTCTCCTTTTTTTTTTTCGATCGACAAATGAAGCGTTTTTCTCAACACGTAATAAAGCTTCCCCCGAGCCACTCTCACGTCGACACGTCGCTTAAGGACCGGGTCCTTCCAGTCCTTATTTACGGACCGCTCCTTACTGAGCTTGGGCCAAATAACATTATTTAATATGAACAGTGAAGGACTTGGGTCGATAAGGACCGGTCCAAAAACATCGTTGCGGGTGGTCTAAGTGCCAGACTGTTCACTCTTATATTTTATATTCGGGGTACATGTATGATCTTTGAGTGATTGAAACTCTCTCTCACCATCCGGATACTTTCCAAATAACTTATGTATGTTGGCCATTCTGTTGGTTTGAAAACCGTGTTCACCATTTGAGAACAATATGTTGTAAACTCATGTAAAATTATGGTAAGTTCCTCGTATTTTCAATTTCCCAAATGAGGGCCTCCAGTTCAGCGTGAAGAGATGACATGCTTATTGGAATAAAGAGGGAATGGCCAAAGGAAACAAGTTATTGAGGATTCAAGGCTAGTATAACAAAAGATGATCTAGAAGCTTGAAAATGAAGTTGGACCGTACATACTTGATTCACAAGTAACCAAGCTGACATAAATTTTCTTGCAAGGCAAGAAAGGAGTGGTAAGGCTAAATGAGACGTTGGCAGCTTCTATTAAGTCAAGAAAAACAGTTTGAATTTAAATAAGAGAGGCTGATTTGAATTTGAGTGCAAGGTCACATGTGGTACATTGGAGGTTGAAGAGAGCTGTCACTTTCATTCCTTGGACACCATACTCAGACCTGTTACACTCTCTCCAACATGCCATCCTTGGCCTCTACTAAAGAAGGACTCAGTTTATATTAAAGAAAGAAGATCACATGTGCTTAAAGGCAAGGAAGGAGCTGTCACTTTCATCAATGGTAGATTATACTTGTGGATCAAGTCTGTACGGACCAGCATTATTTTCAAGCTTAATGAGCATCTTTTGTTCTACTCGCCTTGAATCTTCAATAACTTGTTTCCTTTGGCCATTCCCTCTTTATTCTAATAGGGCTAGCCTTCATGTTTCTCGCCCCAATCAATCCATCAAAACCTTCAAGAGTGTTATATCATCCTTGTCCTGAAAAATTATCCTTGGCTTTCCATGATCCGTCAGTAAAGCACCATCATCCTGGAGTCATAGGCATTGGTGTCAGCTCTGTTTCTGTATTCTGGGAAAGTTTTTGAGAGAGGGATCCATGCAAAATGATATTGTTCCTTCAGTTTGCTTCAGTTTCTACTAATCAAATGGTATCTCTTGTTTCAGTGTCTATATTACTGAAAACCATATTGTTTTTCCTTTCCAAATATACCAGATGATCCATGTGTGGTGCGACTCTCTAAAATAAGTGATCCATATTTTCGAAAATAGATTGAGTGGGGAAGACTTGTGGATTCGAAGGGATACTTGAGAGAGCCCATACTTGGATCCTGGAGGGTATTCAAAAAATACATGATTTATTAATTTGTCCTCTGTTCCACAGTGTGCACACTGTGTTTCTCCTTGTATCCCTCTCGCCCTTAAATTCATCTGAATCGAAATACAACCTGAGGCAATTTTCCATAAGAAATGCTTGATCTTTGGTGGGCACCGTATTTTCTAAGAATGAGCCTTCAAAAGAGTGACCATTGGTCCAATCACTGGAAGCAATTTTTCTGTATCCAGGTACACTCTCTTAACCTGATAACCTGATTTTATAGAGTACTTTCCATTATTGGTGAAATGTCATCCATCTTTGTCGAACATCTGTTAACGGCTCAGCGGAATTCTCTCTATAATCTTTGCATCCTCTGGGTCTACCGAAGCTGTAACTACCTGAGAATTACATGTTCATGATGTTGCATTGATGAGTGAGTCCAGATCAGGGTGAAGATTTTGTTGATTACTGTCTACTTTTTCATTAACTAAAACATTAATTATCATGTTAATTTATGAATAAAGTATTAGTATTATATGATGTTAATTTTTTTGGTAAGTATGATATTTGTAGTTTCAGATCTTTAACATGTCGGTTTGGCAAAAGTAAAATTTAAGAAATTTTTATTCAAATTATAATACATAATATTTTGTTTGTTGTTAATAATAATTCAAGAGTCATTACTCCTTCTGAACAGAGCGTCAGTTATTTATTTCTACCTAGATGAATTTCAGTTTTAGTTTCGGGTTTATTCTTGTTTTTGGGTAAAATTAAAAGAACTTCTAATAAAGGCAGATCTTCCCATATTTCAGAATATAGAAGGATCAAACCTAACTTTCAACCGATGACCTTTTATAAAAAGGAAATCTAAACCCTAGAATAAAGGATCAAATATTCAAGAATCAAGACATCAACTAGAGTTAGCCGACTAGAGTTAGGGTTCTTAATCCAAAATATTGTAGTCATGGATCTAAATATCAATAAAACACTACTTTGATCATTCTTCATGCTTGTTTTGCTTACTTCTCGTTTCCGTATTACCAACGAAGAGCCTGTAAAAATTTACCCTAACACTTTGGCGCTAGAAGGAAGGGGTAACCAAGAATACATGACAATGACTAAGAGTGAGCATAATGAGCAGCCTGCAGTCATTCCGGTAACAACCAAACTCAGATTGCAGCTATCCAATAACAGATCACCGAGATGCATACAACTCGTGAAATAAATGCCTCTCCGGATAACCACATACTCATCTCAAAACTCCAAAACTTAAAAAATAGGATGGAAGAACACGCAAAGCTATTAGATCAAAGCGTTGAAAAGCTAACATACCTCAAAGCGTAGAAAGCTTAGTTCTCTGGGAGGCAAACTTTGCTCTCAATACACGATCAAGAAATGATGCAGGTTCCAAACTCGTGTCCAACAAATGCAACCCCTGGAGACTCCGTCTGAGGGAGGCAACACAGTTAGACGGGATCCAACACTGAATAGAGAACCAACAAATGAAACCGACATATAGAAAAACCAAGTAAACCTGTCAAAAGATGATGAAGACTCTGACACAAATACTGATGTGGAGATGCAAGAAGTCGCCGCAGCGAAGAAATCAACACATTGACTTATCTTGAACAAATCTTCTCCAAGAAATTTGAAGCGGTCCAGTCACTGATAGAGAGACTTTCGCGTGTCGCTCCCCCAACCAGAAGAAGTGCTCCTGATTCCTATGCGCACACTCCCTTCATAGATGAGATCGCCCTTGTGGAGATGCCAAGGAAGTTCACCTTCTAGAACATGAGGATGTAATATGGGACATGTGACCCGAATAATCACATGGCTTAGTATAAACAATTGATGCTTACTATAGCTATCCATAAGGAACTCAGGGAAGCTACCATGTGCAAGAGTTTTGGCTCAACTCTGACTGGACACACACTGCAATGGTACATGAACCTGCCTAACAGATCAATACACTCCTCTGCAGCCCTAACCGACTAGTTTGTGGAGCAGTTTGCAAGCAGCTGGACCATGGAAAAACAGCCGACAATCTTTATGAGATCCTGCAATACCAAGATGAAGCCATGCGGAGCTACATAGCACGCTAACCATGAAAAGGTATTCATCCTTGGATGTATGACTCGACAACCATCACCGCCTTCAAAATAGGCCTATTACCCGAGATGACTTGTATAAGGAGCTGACAAATACTAGTGCAGAACAATGGAGGACATATTTTTGAGAATGGACACATGTTAAGTGGGAAGAAGATTCAGCTTGTTGATCCAAGCACTCTCAAAAGAAGGAATCAAGGGACACAAAGAATGACAAAAGAGACAAAGATGAGAAGCCTTATTAAAAGCCTGGAAAAAAAAGGTAGAAAGCAAGAATCTTGGTCGATACCACAATAAACCCATAGGGAATAACATTATCAACATGGCAGAACATCTCCAGTCCTGCCATATCGAAGCTGGAACTGATCAACATTAAGAGGCAGATGGGATCATAGGTCAAGTCGCCTCAAAATATGAAAGCATTATAAATGTCCCAAAACCCAAACTGATGGTGTGTGTTCCACAATGACCATAGTCATAAAACAGAGGACTTCATCTCCCTAATTAAAGATGGAAGTGAATGAGCTAAAAAATAAAGAATATCTCTGAGAATTCTTTTCTGACAATGCGAATAACCTTCTCATCAACAAGGAGGAGAACAATCAACTTCCAAGAACTACTCGTCTCATTTTCTCGACATGATAAGCCAATCAATATAATATCTGGAGGCTCCAAGGTAAACGGCATCACGCAGGCAGCTGCCAAGAAAAGCACCAGAAATACGAAGAGCGGTCAAGAAACTGGGAACCCAAAATGTGTTCTTCAGGAATCGTGAAATAAGTGATATAGCCTATTTATTAACAGTTTTAGGCTCTATTTAGGATCTATTATGTTAGTCTGAGCTATGTTTTAGAGTATTTACAGGTCCAGGAACGTTTTGGAGATATAGAAGATACTTAGAGCTTTTGGAGCATTTAGAGAAGAAGAATTTGTAGCTGATCATTTAAGGAGTCGAAAAAGCCATTGATCGACGACACATACTTGTAGTCGACCGATGATTAAATACCAAGGTCTATCGATGCATCACACTTGCCATCAATCGATGTCGAACTGGTAGACAACAAATTTCAAGCCCAAGTCAGAATGACAAAAATGCTCTAGACGAGTTTTGACCAAGATTTTGGGTTTTATATTTATGTCTTGAGAAGACAGAAAAAGAAAGACAACCAGAGAATTACAAGTTTTATTATTCTATTATTGTAATAGGGTTAGGAGAGAAAAGAGGAACTCTTTCAGAGTCCTCCTGGAACTCTTTTGATTTTTATTTAATTTCTTATTCATATTTATTTCATCTACGATTTTTTTGTGACAAAGATCATGTTTGAGTAGTTATCAATTATATTTAGGATTGAATGATAGCAATCATGGATTAGCTCAAAAGTAGGATTGTTAGGTTAAGTTAATATCCATCAATTAAGTTGTGCTTAATGCTTGCATTCTAGAGTAGCTAACTAGGATCTCGAAGATAGAACATGGACAACTACAAGAGTAGGTTATGTGCCAGAATAGACTTTCTTGAACTAGGCTGTTAGGCACATGCAAGAGTTGGTCTAATAAGTCTGGTAGACTTATCAAATCTCGCCCCACACTTCCTTCTGATTTCACAGTCGGTCAACATCAGGCCTTAGCGGTCGATCGATGGTCTTTCCTTTTGCTCGCATACAAGAGTTGGAGTTAAAAAGGTCAGAATTGTTAACATTTGAGTTCTAGTATATTTACATTTTTTTGTTTCCTATTCCCTATAATCCAATTGGCTTGAAGTCCAAGATCTAGCATATTTACATTAACATTTACATCTAGTTAATTAATAGCATATTTCCATATTTACATCATTAGCATATTTGCATTAGTAGCATATTTGCATATTGCATCCATACCTCTTGATAAGGAATATTTCCTTAAGTGATTGTTCACCACTAATATATATATATATTTACCTAGCTTAGTCTTTAGAAATAAGAAATCTATTATGTGCCATTGCTCCTTGTGGATTTGATCCCTAAGTACTACACCTTATCTCTCTTGGCAAGAGTATTAATTTATATGTTAAGATTAGGGTTAATTTGATAGTTAATTGTTTAAGATATTTATACCCTGCTAGAACAATAAATACACCCATGTCAAATTTGGCGTTGCTGCCGGGGAGCATTGATCTCCATTAGATTTAATTTCTTGGATTTAGTCTACGTTTGTTACTACTTTTCAAAGTTACTAATTTTTCTTTCCCTTTGTTTTCAGGTACATGAAAAAAAGTCAGGTACATGAAAAGAAGCACCATAAAAAACAAAGAACAAGAACTATCATTTTTTGACCCTGACAGACTTGAACGTACGATCCGCGTCAACTGACACTTCTTCACGGATCGTATCGACTGATATCTGAACGCTACCATCAACCGACACTGATCACATATAATCGATCGACATCAACCTACCCGCATCAATCGACGGAAGCAGACGAGTTTAGATGGTTGCAACTTTAATATTGGTTAGGGATGAGAATGGAGATCTGCATGACCTCAAGGGTCATCTGTGTATTGCAGCAGGTCAAAGAATCAAGGAGACTGGACAGAAGCACCACATCAACGCATTGATTGATGATGATTTTTGGCAGGAGGTTAAGAGACAAAGGCTCCAAGAAAGAGACTTTCGTGTGGAAAGTTTTATGTCATTCAGCAGTTTGCATTGGTGTCCATCGACACCGAGTAATGAGCATCGAACGACAACAGTTCATGCAGTATCGGCAGCTTCATGTGAATCGACTAACGTCGATTGATACAGACGCGATACAATTGACCGACAAATAGATGGAGGCATCGATCGACCATGCAACATGAGCATCGATTGACAGAAGAGAAAGACGGTTCGAGTACCAAGCATCAATGCAAATTTGATTGTGCATCCAACCATGACAGCTTCAACACAGAATACTGATACGTCTGAAGCCGTTGATCTTGATAGAGAAGATGAAGGACATTCCAAGAGGAAGCAAAAGATCCCCAAACATAAACGCAAAGAAGCCAATGAAAAAGAGATGGATAGCTTTGTTAAAAGAGTCTCCAAAATTCCTTTAGACATCTCTTTTGATGAAGCTTATTATACACACCGGTTGTGGATGTTCTTCAAAGAATCAAGGGAGACAAAAGAGGATATAGAGATCATATTCAATCATCTCAGAGAAAGGATGAAACAAAGGACTTGTCAGAAGAAGAAAAGTGACCCTGAGAAGTTTGTGGTGCCATGTTTGATCAAAGGAACCGAATACCCCATTTCCCTATGTGATAATGGATCATCAGTAAGCATCATGCCAAAAACTATGGCAGATGAACTTATCCTTAAAGTGGAACCCTCCAATGATTTCTTCACATTTGTGGACTGCTCAAAAGTGAATTCAAGAGGGATAGTAAAAGATGTTCCAGTGCAAATTAACAACACCATAGTCCCAGTAAACTTTTATGTGATGGATATCCAGATAGATTAGAACTCTTCACAACTACTTGGGAGAGCATTTATGGCTACCGTGGGAGCCATATGCGATATGAAGATAAACAGGTTGTATATATCCTTAATTGATCAAAATATTTTCTATGAACCTGTCAAGAATAAGAGCAAGGCTACTCTAATTAAATTGTGTAATGATGCAAAACTTGTGGTTACATGCGTATGCGATTATGACTTTAATGAAGAGTCTAAAGATGCAGCATTGATCGATTCCCAGCCCTGAGAATCGATCGACGCATTTGCTGTTCAGTAATTTAGATTCAGCTGCAGAACAAGAGAAGACATATGGTCATCTTAAACCAGATGAGTTCGAATCTTTCGAGACCCAGAGGGACATGCACAAAATCTTTATGGGAGAATCCTACATATACCCAAGGAGGATGTAGCATATGCCCTTATTGTGGCTAATGGATTGGGAAAATTATTTGGACAACAGCAACATCCATCGATCGACGCACCTCTTACAGTGTCGATCGACATTGAGGAACAGAAAAACAAGCAGATCCGTAATATTTTATACAATTCTCAACATCCTAGACCGATCAACGACAATCAACGTGCATCAATCGACAACACCCCTCCGAAGTTCCACAAACTTTGTATTTCCACTGCCTATAATCCAGAGAGTTCAGAATCGATCAAAAGGATCAACCCAGCATCGATCGATGGTTGTATCGAGCAAGGTTTGAGAACCTTTGATGCTAAGGGCATAAAAATTTTCTATTGGGAAAAGAAAGATGAGTATGGCATCTACAAAGATGGAAATGGTAATGCACGAGCTACATAAGGAAGCGTAGTGAATGTGCAAGCTAAAGATATCAGAGCAGTTCTAGAGAGAGCTACTATATTTGAGCAGAGCTACATATATTTACCAGAACATGCAGCAAAGATCAGTATGTCTATGGAGAATCAAAGGACATACAACATAGCAAAGATTGATGATATTGTGCATGAGATTTACAAATCTCAAGAGATGTCATTGGATGATTTCTACAGGAGGCTTGATGATGTCTACTATCCTATAGATAACTGCCTCACCAGTTTGGCTACACACATGGATGAGATGAAACAAGATTTGAATACTATACAAAGACATCATGCAAATGGGACAAACGAATGAGCATCAATCGACGGTATTCTATGACCATCGATCGACACTGAAGCCAACAGACAAAAGACAGCAGCATGAACACAATTGGAAGATAGGTTCGATGAGATTGCTTTTTCTCAGACCCTAATGAAGGAGGACATTTCTCAATAGTTGGAAGATATATCAAAGACTACATCTGCTAGACTTCGAAAGCTACAGCACAATATTGAGAACCTACAAAGGAGAATGCATTCAATGGAGGTTGTTATAGAGGTTATAAAAAATGAGAAAACCAGAAGAGATGAGGCAATGAGGAGCTTCATTGGCACATGGTTTTAGAAGAGCAGAGAAGATGTAGACACTTGTTTTCCAAGTGTTGATCCACCTCCGTACTAGTTGGAAAGTTCAAACGTCAAGCTTAAGACTATAACCAAGCGTTGAGTAGGAGGTAACCTATAGTTTAGTAAGTTTTTAATTAATTATTAATTATATTAGTATAATTTCAGATCTTATTTTAATTATTGCAGTTTTTAATCTAAAGGAAAAAAAGAAGGAAGATAGTCTGTATACAGAGCATCGACCGACACTTGATCACTGTCGATCGACGGAGTAACCTTAGTATCGATCTATCGCCACTTAACTGTGTCGATCGATGGTCATCATCAACAAGCAGGTATATCATTTTTCCTTTTTAAATTTGGTCCTTTTGATTTATTTTCTTCACTAATCTCAAACTGTATAACACTGGTGATAATGTTGTTTAAGTCTGGGGGAGGTTTACTGATATTGTGTTCTATTTTGAATCTTATACTTTTATAAAAAAAAAAGAAGAAGAAGCAGAAACTTACATGTGCAACATCGATCGACACCATAGTGGCACCATCGGTCGATAATAGATCGCGAACATCGATCGACCCCACCTGCCTACTATCGATCGACACTCTCTTGCAGAGAGAGGTATCGAGTTTCCTGTTTAACTATTTACATATGATTTTTCCTAACCAATCCGGGACGGATTACACTAGAGACAGTGTAATTTAAGTCTAGGGGAGGTTTGCTAACGCTATTTGATTTGTTTTGAGTTTTATTTGTTATATACATAAATAAGTTTTTCACAAAGTTTTATTGAGTCAAGAAGGAGACTATGATCAAGATTTATTATTGACTAACCACACTTTAGCACCATTCTTAGAAGGTTGTTTGCAGAGATTACAAGAGATACCAAAGTGGATCATCCTGCCACTATATCACACTTGCTTAGAAAGTTTGAAGGAACCGAAGCTGATTTCCAACACTAATCCTGAATTTATTTGCTTGCTTTTGGGCTTGGTATACAATGAATCGGATTCCTTCTGCAAGTTTGTATGTACAAGTCATTGTACCTTTAGTTCCCTTCTCTCTCTCTTCGACATCTACCTAAAAGCTTAAAAGATTGAGATGACTTCCTGAGATGCAGAGGGGTAGGTACATTATCAATGACCCCACTATTCTAATTCGGACGAATGATCACACATAGTTGGAAGCAAGGGGTAGGTAAATTACCAATGACCCCATTATTTTTCTACAACTTTGCCCAAATGGAAAAGTTAAAAAAAAGAGAGAAGAGAAGAGAAAATCCAAAATAAGATGGCATCATTGTCCATTAAGTTTGAGATCTAAATAGATTAACTTTGTGCCTAGTTGTTCAGATACTTGCAGAGGTAAGTGTCCATGTATCCTTTGATCGATACTTCCAAGGTAAAGCATGCACTTTTATTTTATGCAAAGAAATGAGATCAGTAGAGGGGTAAGTCAAGCTAGTATTTTGCTAAGTTGTTGGTAGAATGGATTTGGTTGCTATACTAGGATAGTGTACATAAAGTTTCTCTGTGATTGACTTGATAGGATGTGGTTTCAACAAAGTAGGGTGATAGTTATACTTATATATTATGTGAGTCTCCGCTTTTCAAAACCTCTTTCACAGACTTTGTTTGCTTGAGGACAATCAAAAGGTTAATTTTGGGGGAGTTGATATAGCCTATTTATTACCAGTTTTAGGCCATGTTATAGGTCCTATTTAGAGTCTATTATGTGTGTCTAGGCTATGTTTTAGAGTATTTACAGGTTCATGAACGTTTTGGAGATATATGAGGTATTTGGAGCTTTTAGAGCATTTAGAGGAGAAGAATTCATAGTTGATCATTTAAGGAGTCGAAGAAGCCATTGATCGACGACACATACTTGGAGTTGACCGATGATTAATTACCAAAGTCGATCAATGCAGCACATTTGCCATCGATCGATGTCCAACTCATAGACAGCAAAGTTCAAGCCCGTCAGAATGACGAAAATGCCATAGACGAGTTTTGACCAAGATTTAGAGTTTTATATTTTTGTCTTAAGAAGACAGAGAAAGAAAGACAACTAGAGAATTACAAGTTTTATTATTTTATTATTGTATTAGGGTTATGAGAGAAAGGAGGAACTTCTTCAGAGTCCTCCTGGAACTGCTTTGGTTTTTATTTAATTTCTATTTATATCTATTTCATTTATGACTTATGTGATCATGTTTGAGTAGTTACCAATTAGATTTAGGGTTGAATGATAGCAATCATAGATTAGCCCAAAAGTAGGATTGCTAAGTCACATGAACATCCGTCAATTGAGTTGTGCTTCATGCTTGCATCCTAGAGTAGCTAAATAGGATCTCGAAGATAGGACATGGATAACTACGAGAGTAGGTTCTGTGCCGGAATAGATTTCATTGAACTAGGCTGTTAGGCGCATGCGAGAGATGGTCTAATAAGTCTGGTGGATTTATCAAATCTCGCCATACACTTCTTTATGATTTCACCGTCGATCGACACCAAGCCTTAGCCGTCGATCGATGGTCTTTCCTTTTGCTCGCATACGAGAGTTGGAGTTAAAAAGGTCGGAATAGTTGACATTTGAGTTCTAGTATACTTACATTTTCATGCTCCTTATTCCCTATAATCCATTTGGCTTGAAATCCTAGATCTAGCATATTTACATTTGCATCTTGTTAATTATCAGCATATTTTCATATTTACATTATTAGCATATTTCATTATTTGCATTATTAGCATACTTCCATATTGCATCTCTACTTCTTGATAAGTAATATTTTCTTAATTAATTATTCACCACATATATATAGATATAGATATATATATATATATATATATATATATATATATATATATATATATATATATATATATATATTTACCTAGCTTAGTCTTTAGAAATAAGAAATCTATTATGTGTCTTTGCTCTCTGTGGATTTGATCCCTAAGTACTACATCTGATCTCTCTTGGCAAGAGTATTGTTTTGTGTGTTAAGATTATGATTAATTTGACAGTTAATTGTTTAAGATATTTATACCCTGCTAAACAATAAACACACCATTGTCAAATTTGGCGCCGTTGCCAGGGAGTAAGGATTCGCCATTAGACTCAATTTGTTTGACTTAGTCTAGGTATTTTTCTATATTAGTTTACTTACATAAAAATATTCTTGTGTTTCAGGTACATACATATTAGCACCAGGAATCAACGAGGAGGGGATTTCTAGGTTCTTCAAAAAAGAAACCTGCTGATTCGCGCACAATCCAAAAATCTACGAGGGCAGCCGACACTCTCCAAGAAGTGATCTCTAGCAAAGAGAAGCGAGCATCAACCGACACCAATACTTCACCGTCGACCGATACTAACATCATGACATCGATCAACACCCACACTTTACAGTGATCGATACTATTTGCGGGAAAACAGAGAAAGACGAGGTACTAATACTGATTTTTGATAAGAATGGTATTTTACGAGACAAAGAAGGTCGCGCTCGCAATAGTGCAAGACATTTGATTTATGCACATGCGGCTGTAATCCCTTAGCATCAATCGATAACATAATTGATGAGGCCTACTTAACTCTATGTTAACAGGTCTGTGATTCAACCTCGAGAAATTCAGGGAATCAACGGCCAGTTAAGACCTTCATACTTTAATCATGTGCGCAACCACCCTTTTCATGGCCGTCCCCATGAAAATCCCATGGACCACCTTTAAACACTAGAGGATTTTGTGTTTAGCATTCCGTAGCATAAAGGAACTACATACTATCTCCTCTGGAAGTTATTTAAGTATTCTCTCTTTGGGAATGTAGTTGTTTGGCTAAAACTTCTACCACCAGGATCTCTCATTACCTAAAACGATGTCACGACTGCGTTTTTAACTAATTTTTTTGATGATACAAAAACCGAAGAGTTGAGGGATAATATTTTAACATTCTCTCAAGGACCTACCGAAGGGTTCAGAACTTCTTGGAAAAGATTTAGGGGGTACCAAAAAGATTGTCCACATCATGGTTTCACGGAGGTTCAACTGCTGGGATTCTTCTGCAAGGGTATTAATGTGCAGTATCATATGATGCTGGATCAGGCAAGCGAAGGAAACTTTGAAACCAGGACGATAGAAGAAGCTAAGAAACTGATTCAGAACTTTGTGTCTAGCAACAGTATCAGAAATATGGATACTCACATGATACAATCAAGTGTTATGAGTAATGACAAGATCATTGAGGTCGAGGACAAAACTGATTATGTACATGAAGTCTCGCTGGTGGGACAGACTACATAAGAGGACAAGAATTATATATATCAGAGGATTGAATAATTCTGGAACGAGTCATAGAAATTCAGCAGACGACAAGTGTATACTCAAATCTGGGGTTGGATGATATCCACAAAGAGCTGAATGGAAAATTTGAAGCCTTGGACGCCAATGTCATGATGCTAGACACCCAGGTTTTTCAGACAGCAGAAGCTGTAAAGAAGCAAGAAGCTCTGGTTAAAGAGAAAGCTGAGGAGAGCAAGAGGCATCAGGTTGATGGCATCTTAGATAATAACTTTGGGGAAGTAATCGAGCATGAAAAGCTGGAAGAAGGTGCTTTTCTAGTCGAAAGTTCTATGTCCTTTGGCAGCTCACACTGGTGTAGATCGACACCATCAGCTGAGCATCGATCGACACCCATTGAAGAGTGCGTAGGAACAGTAAGAATCCAGAGCCACTCAGACTTTGCCACACGACACCCTCATCCTTCTAGCATGTATTGTGTTAAAACGCATGTCGTCGATTGACACCAATAAGACGACATCGATCGACATCAACAGATGACCGACGATCGACAACAACAGACGAGCATCGATCGACACCCGCCCATGTCAAGCTCTAATGCACACCAGTCATCAGAAAGGCCAACAATGAATACCATTCAGCAGGATGTCAATACACCATAACAAAGGCAATTGATTCCAGCTGAAACCTCTTTCATTGACAGTATAGATCGATGGTACACACCATATATAGGTCAGCACAAGCTGGACAAACATGAATCAGTCATGGACAAGCAGGCAACAAAAGAAAGAAGTCCAAAGTAGAGAGTGAAATCTACAGAACCTATGTTCCCAAACACCTCAGGAAAGAAGCTAACAAGGCTGAACTTGATGGATTTCAAAGAAAGAGTGAAGAGGGTACATAACCCTGTGAATTTTGTGGTTCCCTGCGCTGTTTGAGAGGTTGAATTTCCTATTCCACCAGTTAAAAGTGTGCATCCGGGTTCCTACAGTGTGACATTTGATGATCAAATGTATGTGGTAGCTTTTTAGAGAGGGTTGAGATATAGAAGTGACATCGACAAAGGACCAGCAGAAGCAGTATCGATCGACACCAGAACTGCAGAATCGATCGACGCCACCATTGGAACATCGATCGACAACAACACTAGAGAGTCGATCGACACTCATCACGGATCAGAGCAGCAAAAGTCTGAAGTGTTTCAAAATCTTTTTGATGGAGGCAGCACGAGATCAAACAAGTATGGGGGAAAGAAGAAGAGGAATTGGAAGAAGAGGAAAAGGATCAAGGACGGTCCTCAGTTATCATTGATTCTCCACTTCTCAGATGGTGTCAGGAAGTACATAGTGATCAGCAGATGCTTCTCGCAGCCATTCGCAAAGCTTCGAGCACTCTTTATTGCTGAAATGATAGACAAATGAGAAGAGTCCATGTAGGCTTTCACAAAAAGGTGATGAAGCTGAAGAAATTGGACATTGGGAATTGTTTGGAGTAAGTCCCCAATCTCATCAGAACTGAATCAGAACTACAAAATGTCAAGCTAAAATACTATAAACAAGTAATTTTGTTTTTCCTAACCAATCTAGAACGGATTACACTGGGACAGTGAATTTAAGCCTGGGGGAGATTCGTTGATGCTATTTGATTTGTTTTGAGTCTTATTTATTATATATATATATATATATATATAAATTTTCAAAAAGTATTATTGAGTCATGAAGGAGACTATGATCAAGATTTATTATTGACCAACCACACTTTAGCACCATTCTTAGAAGGTTATTTGCAGAGATTACTAGAGATACGAAAGTGGATAATCCTTCCACTATATCACACTTGCTTAGAAAGTTTGAAGGAATCGAAGCTGACATCCAACACTAATTCTGACATTATTTCCTTGCTTTGGGGTTTGGTATACACGAGATCGGATTCCTTATGTAGGTACAAGTCATTGCAGCTTTTGTTCCCTTCTCTCTATCTCTTCGGCATCCACTTAAAAGCTTAAAAGATTGAGATGACTTCCCAAGATGCAGAGGGGTAGGTACATTACCAATGACCCAATTATTCTAATTCGGAGGAATGATCACACATTTTTGGAAAGGAGGGTAGGTAAATTACCGATGATCCCACTATTCTCCTACAACTTTGCCCAAAAAAACAATAGAAAAGAACAATAAAAAAGGAGAAAATCGAATATAAGATGGCAAGATGGACTGTATCAGCATCATTGTCCATTAAGTTTAAGATCCAATAAGACTTTGTGCCTGATTGTTCAGATACTTGCAGAGGTAAGAGTCCATGTGTCCTTTGATCGATAATTCTAAGGTAAAGAATGCACTTTTATTATATGCAAAGAAATGAGATCAGTAGAGGGGTGAGTCAGACTAGTATTTGCTAAGTTGGTTGTGGAATGGATTTGGTTGCTATACTAGGATATGGTATATATAAAGTGTTTTGTGATTGACTTGATAGGATGTGGTTGCAACAAAGTAGGGTGATAATTATACATAGACATTATGTGAGTCTCCGCTTTTCAAAACCTCTTTCACATATTTTGTTTGCTTGAGGACAAGCAAAATGTTATGTTTGGGTACTTGATATAACCTATTTATTATCAGTTTTAGGACATGTTATAGGCTTTTTTAGGGTCTATTTTGTGTGTCTATGCTATGTTTTGGAGCATTTACAGGTTCAGGAACGTTTTGGAGATATATGAAAATACTTGGAACTTTTGGAGAACTTAGAGGAAAAGAATATGTAGCTGATCATTTAAGGAGTCGAAGTACAAGGAAGCCATCGATCGACGACACATACTTGGCGTTGACCGATGATTAAAGACCAAGGTCGATCAATGCAGCACACCTACCATCGATCTACGTCCAACTCTCAGACATCAGATTTCAAGCCCAAGTCAGAATAAAGAAAATGTCATGGACGAGTTTTGACCTAAGTTTACGGTTTTATGCTTGTGTCTTATTTATTAAAGAGAAAAAAAGAGAAGGAAGGAATGCATTATTCTATTATTCTATCTATTGTATTAGGGTTATGAGAGAAATGAGAAACTCCTTCAGAGTTCTCTTGAAACTCATTTGGTTTTTATTTAATTTATATTATATATTTATTTCATCTATGATTTCTGTGACAAAGATCATGTTTGAGTAGTTATCAACTAAATTTAAGGTTGAATGATAGCAATCATGGATTAACCCAAAAGTAGGACTGCTAGGTTAAGTTAGCATCCATCAATTGAGTTGTGCCTCATGCTTGCATTCTAGAGTAGCTAACTAGGATCTTGAAGATAGGACATGGACAACTACGAGAATAGGTTATGTGCTAGTATAGACTTCATTGAACTAGGCTGTTAAGCGCATGCGAGAGCTGGTCTAATAAGTCTGGTGGACTTATCAAATCCCACCATATACTTCCTTTTTATGTCGATCGATGGTCTTTCCTTTTGCTCGTCTACGAGAGTTGGAGTTAAAAAAGTCATAATAGTTAACATTTGAGTTCTAGTATATTTACATTTTCATGCTCCATAGTCCCTGTAATCCATTTGGCTTGAAACCCTAGATCTAACAAATTTACATTTGCATCTAGTTAATTAATAACATATTTTCATATTTGCATTATTAGCATATTTCATTATTTGCATTATTAGCATACTTTCATTTTGCATCCCTATTTCTTGATAAGGAATATTTTTTTAATTAATTATTCATCATCTATATATATATTTACCTAGCTTAGTCTTTAAAAATAAGAAATATATTTTGTGTCATTTCTCTCTGTAGATTTGATCCCTAAGTACTACATCTGATTTCTCTTTGCATTAATATTGTTTTGTATGTTAAAATTAGAGTTAATTTGACAGTTAATTGTATAGGATATTTATATTCTGATAGAATAAACACACTGTTGTCAAGTATCTTTTGTTAAACATCCTCTGTGTACTTGGTGTACACATCAGCTTTGTACACCCTTTTGTCATCCTTTGTTTTCGAGTTTTCGTAAATATTTAGATAATATCACTTCGGGGTATATCAAGTGGTATGTGTAATCATGTTGTACACCATTTGATTTACGCCTATTGTATTTACAGATATTTTCTCTTTAGGTGTACTAGTGGTGTCGTCCACCAAGTCTGGTGTACATATATTAATTCCTAAAAAATTGGTTCAGTATACATGGGTTTCGTAGACCTTTGGTGTACATGTAATTTTTCTTATAAGTAAAATATTAAGTGTAAGACAATTGCAACTTAAAATGAAGGTTGAAAAGTACAAAATAACAACGAAAAAAGGACACCCTAAACCTAAACCTAAACAGTAAACCCTAAATCTTAAATTTTAAATTTTAAACATTGAACTTATAAACTCTAAACCATAGTACATGGGAGAAACTGTATGTGGTTTGTGGGTTCGTGTTACACAGTACATGTGGGGAACTGTACATGTTACACAGACTCAAATCCTTAACACAAAACCATAGTGTTTGGATTTTGGATACGTGTTAAAGATGCGAGCAATTGTAAAGAAAAAATGAATTAATAATGATGAGAAAATAAAACTTATTAGAAAAAGAGTTATTTAAATAAAGTTTTTGTATTAGAGTTAACTAGTATCTGGATATTGTGGGAACCGAATTCAAACTATCGATTTTATGATCTTAAAAGAACTCTAAAAGATCTGACTTTCTAAGAGGTCCAGGATTATTTACGTAAATACACAAAACAAAGAAAAGAGATAACAAAATATCAAAAGTAAATTACACTAAATTATTTTATTGATTGATAATGATAGAGTTACAGAGTTTCAGCGGGAATAAAGTAGACATGATTCGTCAGCAATGGAGAACGAAAGAACAAAGTAGAAAAACGTTATAAGTATCAAACTTGCTAGTCTAGCTACCTAGATTCTAAATTTTCCTACAGCTAACAATAGTTTTTTAGACCTAATCTTCTGATCTCCTTCGCCTTCAGCCTTAGCTCTCTTTATATAAGCCTCTTGAGGTGGTTTGTCACTTCTTTTTTGCCCTGAGTCGAGTTTATCTCCTTTTCGGGAATATTCCTTTTTCTCTCGATCTTTTTGGTTATCTTCGGAAACTTTACATTTATCTTCTGATTTTTTGATATTTATTTATGTGTGAATGAAGATAAACCGTCGTAACACCACTGTCCTTGGTTTCGTATGAAAACGTAAGCGGACCTTTAGTCGCGTTTTTAGGCCTCTCTGGCCGTTTTTCTGATTTTGAGTGATTTTCTGATTTTCCAAAAAATTATCTTTGATACGAAGTCGATTTTAAGCATGGGTTAAAACTTCTCGCATAGCTTAGGCAACTTTGGCGTGAAGCCAACCGTTGCCGTTTTATACGATCGGTTTGAACTTATATGAAAAAAATGAGTCTTTGCGGTTTTTACCGTAAAGTTCCAACGGTAACTCCGACTGAGACGAAACAAAAAGCATTTTGATCACGACTCGAAGAGGAATACAAAGAAGAGACACACCTCGCCACATAGCAACCCAGGTTGGAGAATTGAGGTCACCATATGGCGACCTGGTCTTCGAAGGGTCAGGTCGCCATATGGCGACCCAGACTCAGAGAGCCTAGGTCGCCATATAGCAACCTGGACTCGGAGAGCCTAGGTTAACATATGGAAACCCGGACTCGGAGAGCCTAGTTCGCCATATGGCGACCCAGACCGAGTGGGTCTTGGTCGCCATATGGCAACCCGGATTGTACGGGTTCAGGTTGCCATATGGCGACCCAGATTGTACGGGTTCAGGTTGCCATATGGCGACCCGTACCTTACGTGTGCAGGTCGCCATATGGCGACCCGTGCTTTGCGAGTGCGGGTCGCTATATGGCGACCCGTGCTTTGCGAGTGTAGGTCACCATATGACGACCTAGGTTCGAGGTGCTTTTGTTCTTTCCAAATTACATTTTCGATAAGTTATTTCTTGAAGTGGTAACCTTAGTTGGTGTTTTTGAGAGAACCGTTTTTGACCCCAACAGATATAATATAGACAAATAATAGTAGAGTTATTATGGATCAAAATCTTCTTCTGATCCGGTTTGAATTTTTTCGTCAGGGTACTCCATGTTTTTGCATTTGCCTTCCATTAGATCGTCGTCAGTCAAATCCTCTTCAACCATTTGCTCTGGATATTCCCTATCACTCTGAATCGTCATTCTCATCATCTTGATCCCAGTAGAGAGGATCAAAGAAGACCCCATCTTATGGGTCCCGTTGATAGACCGGTCCATGACTGTTTTCGGATGAAATATTAATTAAGTCTTCAAATTCATAATCGGTTTCCATAAGTTCGTCAAGCATGGAGAACTCAATTGAATCCAACTCATTTTGGATCTCTTCCCTAATCCCGTCGCGATAAACCAAGATCAGAGTTTTCTCGTCATAGTTTTTGCAGATCTCATGGATGAGAAAAAAATCCTCGTATTCCCTAACTGTCATGGAACCCTGATCAGTCGAAAATCTAGCCATCAAAACAGAATACACAGTAAATAAAATAGAGTAAAAATGTAGATAAAAATATATTTTTGATCTCACTACCATCATTTATATAGTTGACAAACTTTGAAAAATGTTAAATTATTGGCAAGAGTTCGGTCTTTGAAAATTGTTCATTCAATTGATGAACAAATGTTGTAAATGTTTAGTCATTGACAATTGTTCAGTCAGTCACCTAGGATTAAAACTGTTGGAATACTTTTATTGAAATTTAAAGGCGCGTGGAATACATTAAACACTTAATAAATATGTTATACACTTAGAATATAACATAACATGATAAAAAAGTTTAAACCTTATGAATCTGAAATATTTAAAACAAAATAAGAAATTAAATATGATCATACAAAAATTAAAAAGGCTACCAATGTTGGGGTTATAGCATAGCACAAAAGTTTTGTGTGGTCCATAAAATATTGTATATGTTGCAAAAAACAACTAAAATTTGAATCCTAACTGCAAACATAGTATGGCAGGTTAATGACCATTATTCGAATATTTTAATGTACACTTATATTTTTATGTAGTGTTGGTTGAACCGCGTCAGTTTTCACTCCAGTCAATCGCACATTTATCTCACTCTTTCTGATTGGAGGTATACATGAAGCTGTGAAAATTGTTGAAAAGTTATGCTCACTTTCATTTCTTCTCTAATGCATACATTGAATAATCTATAAGTTAGGGTAGACAGGTCTTGGATCGGAACATTGGAGACCTTCAAAGTACACCACATCAACATTACCCACTTCAAAACACTTCTCAAAGAAATCTTGACATCTTCCGCCTATGTATAGGTCAGTAAGATCACATTACATGGACCAGAGGTTTCACTTCCTCATCATTCTTGCTTGGTGAAAAGGGTGTATGTACGCTTTCCCACCCTAAGAAATTGACTCACACGCCATGCAACTTCCTTATTAAGTTTTTGTAAGATTTTAGTAATTATCTCATATGAAGGCATTGCCCTTTTAAGGTTTTTATTTTTCTTTCTACACTTTAGCACATAATAATCAAGCAACATCATTGGTCTTAAATAGAGCAACCAGAGACATGGACCTTTAGTCTAACACATCTTTATCTTCAGTATAAGAACTATAATTTGGGAAGGAATTTTTTTTTGAGATAATTGGTTACAATTTGTGACTAACAACTATTTTTTGTGTAACAAACATTGGTCCCTCGTAATAAGTTTATTTTGTTGGGTAACGGTACAATAGCTGATTTGTGTTCCATTATTAAGATTAGGTTACATAGTTATGACTTGGTGTAAGCATGTTTGTGGTGTATGCATGTTCCTGTTGTATGCATGTTGATGGTGTACATATATTGTTAGTGTATGCACATTGTTGGTGTACGCACGTTCTTGGTCTATGCATGTTAATGGTGTGCGTATATTGTTAGTGTAAACATGTGCTTGGTGTATGCATGTTTCTGGTGTACGAATGTTCTTGGTATACATATGTTCATGGTGTACACAGATTTTGGTATGCATTTATTTTTGTATACGCTTGTTTTTGGTGTGTTCATATTCTTGGTGATCATATGTAAATGGTGTATGCGCGTTGGTGGTGAATGTTGATTGTGTACAGAGATTAAGCGTATAAGCATAATCAAAATGAGTTTTGATATCCAACAATGTCAATTTTACTAAACTTCCTAAAATGCCAATATAAGATAAAACTGATACAACGAGCTTTAAATAATTGTAGACATCATAATCTTGCATTTAAATGCCAGAATAAGTCTAGTGCACTCAGCGAGAGAAAAACACGTAAAATTGGTAATTTTAACCCCGACAGTCGGGCTCCTAGTGGTATGCGTCGTTTCACGAAAGGCCTCTATAATTTTCCATCATTAGCTTGTTTCAATGCTTTATAGTATTCAACTTCTGCTTTAAGTGCTCAGATTTGATCACGTGCTTTAATTAATGCAGTCTTTTGCTAGCCGCAGGCGGGTTTCTGGCAACCGACTTGATGTAGTTGCAGCTTCTGTCGTATAATGATTGTTAAGCATTTCACATTGTAGAACTCACACCCATTATTCAAATTTATCCAAGAGGTCGTCACAATAGGGATTCCGACGCAATGATTCCGACCCAATGAATCCATCAACCTCGAGTATTTCTGAGATTCAGATATGGAAGTCTCATATGATTTCATTTCAAAGAGATTAGGATCTGGAAGTTAGGTCGGAGATATGAGATGAGGATATTTGGAATGAAGGAGTTGGTTATTTTGTTGGGTGAGAGACAGCTAAAATAATTTGTCTAGTTGGGAGTTAGTTAAAAGTTGTGAAATTACCGCATAAAAAATTGTCATACGTACTATATGATGTGACAAGACACTTTAATTTAACATTTTCATGTGAATGCAATTTTTCCATTTATTTTAACAAATCTTAATCTAACGGCTATATAATTTGGTTTCTGCTTGTGCATGAGACAAGTACCTTTGCAATTTTTTGGAAAAACTTTTATAGTTTCCGAAACTAACTGGTAATTTGGTCTCCTTCCAATATATTATACTTATAGATAATATGATTTTCTCGTTCCAGTATATTTGAGATGTATATACACATTTTCAGGTATACACAATATCCACTGTAACATTAAGTTTTCTTTATACATAGTTTTTGCACTAAATATTTGGTGTACACCAACACCTAGTACATCAATCTATAGGTGTACACCCCTTACATTTGAAAGGGAAGACTGTCCTTTACAACTAAGACCTAAAGCATGAAACAAATTTGATAGCAAACTGAGACATTATAAGATCTAAAGCATGGAACATTGATAGCAAAGTAAGACATGGCACTGATAGCAAACTGAGCATGGAACATTGATAACAAACTGAGACATTATAGGACCTATACTGAAAGCATGGAACAAACATTATAACATTTGCAAACCAAATTGCAGTTGTTGCAAAAGCAATCAAAGTTTGGATCATGTCAAATAAGACAATAGCCGTGAATGAAATCATCATTTGGATATTTGATTGTACGATCGTATTTATCCATATAAACTGAGTTGAACCAATCTATTGTGTACTTCAAGTTTTTCTCATTTGTCTCACAACGTCATATCTATGATTCACTGAAAACTGATGAAAAGCTTAGATAGCTTTGGTTTCTTCTGCGACACATACTTTGAAAACACAATAAACAGTGGTTGATCCGGCGTTGATTGGAACATTGCTGTCCAAGATATTGATAGCACGGTTAAGGAATCCCAGTTCATTCCTATACGGAGATCTTCATAGTATATTGCATCTATATTCCTAACATTAAAGCACTTGATGAAGAACTGTGGAATCTTCCACCCATATGAATATCTAATACGTTAATGAGGTAGCACTTCTTTAATATTAAGGGTTCGTGCACAAGCCCATACAATAGTTTACCATCCCAAAGAAATGGACTCACTTACAAAACCTTCCTCCAAAACAATTCCACTAATTTTGCAAACTATTTCATCCGGAAGAGTGGGCAGGAGATTTTTTACCATATTTGTAGAGCTTCTAAGGTTTTCGCTAAGATGGGAGAAATACAACATATATTAGTTGGGCTTAAAATAGATATTAGCCTAAAATTAGTAATTAGCCTTAACCAACCATTCAAAACTTGCCATATTTGAAAACACTAAACAAAATAAAGCAACGAAAATATGCTATACTTTAGCAACGACAACACCTAAATACATTGTAGTGTAATGAAAAGGTGTATATCATTACTTTATGGTGTACATACATAGTGTATACCTTCAAATTAACCAAAAAATATATAATTAATTCAGAAACCAAAATGAAGTTTATACACTGAAATTAAGTTCACAAAAATACTAAAGTTAGCAAACCAATATATAAGTTTCATAATCACTAAATGTGTCTTGAAAAATGGAAACTGTAGGCGAACATAACCAAACTTTCACTTTTATCGACCATTTTGGCTAATTTGATATTGCCCATATATTCTTCATAACAATCCATTGCGTTTTTTTACAAAATTTATCTACCACATTGTCTGTTATCTGGCCCATTTTCTCATAGCCTAGTCCACTCGTGTGCATCTCTAGAAACTTTGTTTCACAGGGGGCACAATCGTTATTACTACAAGAAACCTGATTTTAAATAGCACTGAAGAATAACATTTTTCAATTGTGCTATTGTTGACATACCTCTTGTTTTAACATAGCATTTGTATATATGTAAAAGCTGTGATAGAGTGGTAGACGTTAGAAACAAAATTAGGTGTATGGTTTTAATATGTAATGCTTATATTTAATAATAAAGCATAATTAACAATTTAATGTTTGAGTTAGGCGGTTCAAACACTACTAGTAGAAATTATGAGTATATACACGAAATAGTCACGTAAATTGTGACTTTTTCAAATAGTCACGAAAAAGTCACAAAATACAAAATGTAACTATTCGTGTCTAATTCATGGCGAAAATAGCCTGAATTTACAAAAACTAAGGCTTTTTGAATCCCTAAACCCTAAACAAGTTTTTAAACCTAGACTCTAAACAAAATTTTAAACTCTAATATTTTAACATCAAATTTTAAATTTAGCTTCAAATCTTAAATATAAACTTAAAAATAATTTTTTTCAAAAATTAATAATCAGTACCCCAAACTTTTAACCCTCAAACCCTATACTCATACTTTTATTCTTAACTCCAAACTTTAAATCTAAATTCTAATTCTAAACTTTACAAACTTAATGCATCAAATCTTAAACTATAAATCATAAAAAGATAAAATTTATTTTCATATGAACTTTACACTAATTATATATAAATTTAAAATTTATTTAAATATGTACTTTACATAAATGCATTTTATAAAGTTTCTTATAAAATGAAATCTTGTCACTTTGTTGAAGTTATATATCATTAACTTTATAAATATAAATGATAATTTATTTTTTATATAAATAAAATTACTTAAACAATCAAATATAATATCTAAACAACTATTAAATAAAAAAGAGTTTTTAAATGGTTAGTTTTTGACCATTAATGCTTATAATCCAATGGCTATAAATCATTGTTTTGTTAATCCTCCTCCTTTTTCTCATTGGTCAATCTATCATAATAAAGATAATCATTTCTAGCCATTGATATTTTAAATCCTATGGTCTAAAATAAATATTGTTGATCTAATCCATTCTTTCTCCTCCTTTTTTTTTGTGGAAGCACCGTAGCCTACTAGTAAAGGTTTAAAGGCTTTTACACCCATCTATGGGGTTCGAATTCCAGACTATGCAATTTCTTGCAGATTATTGGATGCAAAACTTATATCGGAGGTTCCAGTGTACTGTAGGCAAAGCCGTTCTTTGTGGTCATTTGTAATGTGGAGAGAGAATGTCTATCAAGGATGTCTTACATGGATAACCGTCCGTCGATCCGAGTGTTTCGGAGAGAGCTTCATAGTGAAATCATTATAAGTGGAGCTGTTCATCAATATTGCATTTGTTACAGGTAGTTGATCATCATATGTAATAGAGTTAGAGATTATATGATGATGTAATGTGTGGTACCCATTGTTAAAAATAATCAATTCTTTCTCTTTCACTTCTTTCTTTCTTCTCAAGAGTAATCTCACATCTCTCTCTCTTTATTGTACTATGTCTCTCAAGAGTAATCTCACATCATCTCTTCTACTTGAGACGACCCATCACATGTCACTTTCTCAAATTTCATTTATCTCAACGACTTTCTCCACCTCTTCTCATGCTTTCCACACGTCTTCTCATCATGGATCTTGACATGTCGCCGAGCTCTCCATCCTCGCCGTTGCCATCTTCCGCTCTGTCTCCGTCAATCAAAGAAATCAGAGCAATCGCTGCCGTCACAAGCTTCTTTCTTCTATTTCTTCCTTTATTCTCATCTGAAAAATGAACTCAAGATGGTGTGGTGGTCGAGCAGTGATTGGGTGGTGGTGTGGCATCGAGCAGTGATGGCGGTGGTAAAGTAAGGTCCTCTCTCTCTCCCTCCCCCCCCCCCTTATGTTTCTCTCCTTTGAATGTGATTTTGCTTTATTTTTGGTAATGGAAGTTGGAGGATGCACATGAGGCTTCACTATGGAAGAGGTAAAGCATGGTCTCGGTGGCGGTGGTGCAAGGCGTGGTCTCAGCGGCGGTGGTGCAAAGCGTGGTCGTACTGGTGGTGATGCGGCAGAGAGAACATGCTATTTAGGGTTTAGATGCGGCGGTAGTAACTTTTTCTGGTTTAACCAATTTTCTTTTGTTTTAGTCTAGTTTTTTTGTTTAGCTTTTATATTCAATTTGGTTTAATTCTCTAACTGATTTTTGTATATTTTTTAATTGTAAATAAATTTAATTTAAAAATCAAATTTATTTTAATTTGTTTCCAAGGTCGATGGTGCACGAGTGTGGATACGTAAATAATGTATAATAATAAAAAGATAAGCTGTTAAAGAATATTTAATTGCATACAAAAGCGCTATACTAAGTCACAATACATTAGCAGTGAAATAACCGCTATCTAATGTGCATGACCTACTATAACAGGACATGATATATCGCTTGTTTAAACGCTATAGTATTGTTAGATAACAGTTTTCGGCTACTAAGAAAGGCTTTTTCTTCTTGTAGTGTAGTCTTTTTGTTTTGGTAAATATTGTATGCCTTACTCTCAGGTATAATATGGATCACCTTCTATTTTTTCCACTTGGTATGACCAATATACTTTGCAAAATATTGTGTAGTGATGAAAGGACCGAGACCATGTTCCTAGAAACATCTTACGCATTATCATTGTGAGTTGTGTAAGGATCAAGAATATCCAGAATGTATGAACGTAAGTTTATCACTAGATCTATCCAATGATTTGAACACAAGTTCATAGAGTATCCACATGGTATATAAATTTTATATTCAAATTTTTCCCATGTTCTTTTCAGTCACGAAATTTTTGATGTTTGTACCCAAATAAAAATTTAACTTATCATGGGTGGCATTGAAAGTCGGCCAAGATGAAACCATGAACCCAATAAAATATAAGTCCATCATTGTTTCCCATTCTTTTAGTAGAATATTCCCACGACGCCTCCATAGCATTTGCATTATAATGTGCATGGCTAGACATAAGCGTTTACATTATAACATTCATGTTCACAAACATTAAGAAAAAATGGATGTGCGGTATGAGTGAATACCTCGTCGCTCAACCATTTATGGGGTTTTGTGATGTCAAGAAAGAATGAATTTGATACAACTTGAGTAGGGTGATCTCAAATTTCCTGCAACAATGAAACATAGGTCACTAGATTATATTTCATGTATGCATATCATACACACATAAAAAAGGGAGACCATGCATACAATTATTCACTTACTGTTCAAGATTCTCAACAAGAATTTCAGCAAATCTTTAAGTCATTTTTCCACCTTCAGTGTTGGCATATATTCTAGTTTTTTGAACTCTTGAATAAGTCTTTCAACCTTGGGCCAGGAAATTAGTTCTCCACCAGATTTACCTATATTCGCAGCATCATGCAAATCACAATCAACAATTGTTTGAATTAGTTGGGGAGGCAGCTTTTCATGTTTCCAAGTTTTGCAAAGAGGATCATTTGATTCCACGACAGGTGATCCAAGGTTTTTCTTCTCCAAGATTAGAGATACAGGTTTAGTGGTGTCTACAACAGGGTATGCAGTCTTTGGATTCTCCAAAACTACGTAAACAGGATTGAATGTCTCCACGACAAGGGGGTTCAAGGTTATCATTTTAGTAAACCAGGTTTGCTGTCTTAACTCCAGGGGTGCATGATAATTGGTTTTCAAGATTGTCGATCCAGATTTACATGTTTCCACCACCAGAGGACTGCTGCTTGAGAGTATTATCATTTTAGAATATTTGGTAAACCAGGTTTGCTGTCTTGACTCCAGGGGGCGCATGATATTGGTTTTCCAAGATTGTGGATCCAAGTTTACATGTTTCCACCACCAGAGGACTGCTGCTTGAGAGTATTAGTTAACCTTTCCTTAGGTTTACATATATAGTAACATTTTATATAAACAGTGTCGACTTACCTGGTATTCTTGTGAAACATATGACTGCACTATACAATATAAAGTCAGTGTGTCTTTAATAATACCTTCGACTGCATCAGCATCTGACTCAGCTACTGCATCCACTATATATCCACAAGGACCAGTGTTTCCTGATTTAGTAGTCCACAACACAATTAAACTTTGTCGATAATTGTATTCAACACTGTTGTTAGGTATACGCACTCATCTGTCAAGGCGTACTGATGCAACCCTGATAAACAAAAAATACAAAGACATGAAGGTCTGGTTTAGATTTAATGGAACATAAGCTGTTGCACAACCAATGAGAGCTCATATTAACCTTAGTGGGCTCATGAAGTTTTAGACAGAGAAAAGCTAGTGGTTTGGTTGTTGGACGTGTTGGATTTTAAAATTGGTATTTGGGGCTTGTGTGTGATTAGAATAAAGAGCAATAAAAGTGAAGAAGAATCCTTGAAAGAAAGTTAGAACAACAAGCTGCAACTACCATTGCGTCAACCACTTTCATTTACTCCATTGTCTCAACCACCATTTAGATATTTATTTCCTTTTCTGTTTTATGTTTTATATGTTGTTCATGCAGAAAGTTTTTCTTTTCTATTTAAGTATTTTTGAGTTGTATCAAAAACCTCAATCGTCATTTTTAATCAAAACTCTTTCCTTTCTTTGGTGATTCAATTGTTCTTTGAACAACTTGATTTTGAGGTGTGTGAACCCAAAATAAAGAAAAACTCTCAAGTTGACTGGTGTGTCAAATCCAGAATGAGAGAGAGAGGTGAAACTGAGGTCATTCTGCAACTTTAGTGTGTCATATCAGTCCATCTATCAGGTCGGAGGAAGCTAGATTAGCTTGCCGGCACTCAATGCTTTCCAAACAACAATCAAACCACAAGAAACCATCCACCTTTCAACAGCCCTAGTCATTCTGACTTAAATCAGAGTGAAGAATCACTGGGAATATTGCATCAAGGTGTATCAAAGAAACTTTCTAAAGATCGACCAGTTATGGGTTTTATTTCTCAATCCCTAATCTATCTAAAGTCTAAAACCTTCTCGGATTTCAATTCATATTTATATTTTGGGTTTTATGTTCTACTCAACTCTTCTATGTCTATTTGTCTGCATGTGAGCAACACCTGTATCAAAGGAAAGAAAAAATCAGAAACAAAAACAAAGAAAAAATCTATGAGAAATCGGACTAGGTTTTGGTAAATCACTTTCCCCAAAAATCTTGCAGTTGTTCTATCTTTTCTTCTTTTATTGGGGTTTTGGGTTTCCGTAGATTCATTTGATTGAGTTGTTTACAAAACCTCTCAAAATCACCATCACCAAAACACTGAGTGAACATGGTTACTGTGAGAGAGAGTTTTTGTCTTATCTAATTTGTTTTGCATGAACCATATCAAGAAAGAATATGAGTAAATTATATGGATCAGACAGAAGGAGACTTTCTGAAAGGAGCACACATCATGATCAATTCAATTATTCAACAAAAAGCTTGTTGGAACAAAGACAAAATTTGTTTAAAAAAAATTGGTTTTAAATCATTCTGATTTTGTGTAGAGAAAAGAACAAATAGAGAGGCGGGAGAAACCAATTAGGAGGACCATAGAACATCCTAGACAGGTCAAACAAGAGACATGAGCTTGACATGGTCGTGATTACTCAAGAAAGTCTCAGTCACATAAGGCACAACTTGAATATGTGCACAATCAACAATTCCAAGATGACTTAAAGGGAATTGTGCAACAAGTGTTCAAGGATTTTGCAACAGACAAGAAAGTGAGCCCCGCTACACGAACATCTTTAGAAGTTTATGAACCAACATGTTCTGAGATGAAACCAACTAGTGAAGAGACAAGAGCAATGTTAAAACGAAACTCGTAGTTCAGATTTTTGTGATGATGAATTTTCTCTTTGTCTTGGCTAAAAGAAAATAGCTGAGGAAGAGCTCATGGATGTTGAGGATGAACCTGATAACCACATTGATGAGGAAGAAGAAGTCTCAGGTTGCTTACCATGGTTGAAAGACCAAGGGAAACAAAACTGATGAAAAGGTTTAAATGCTCTTTTCTGTCTTTTCAATCTGATCTTATGCTTGAACATTCACATAATTGTGATGAACTGACCATTTTTTAACCAGAGCAGCTGAATAGTCTTGATTAATTTTTCATGTATTAGAAGAACACTCACCATAGAGAAAACCAAAGAGTTCAACACAAGGAGAACTGTTGGAACATTAGAACATCTTGCAGTCAAAAATAATTTCTAAGTACTTGTCTTATGACTTAAAAATTTAATGTAAAGAGCTTAGCTTCATTAGTTCAGTGCATAAATTTTTTGTTATGGTCATATTCTAATGATATAAAAAATTTGGTTTTGACAAAATAAAAGAATAATGTGTTTTAAATTTTGTTTTTGATATCATGATTAATGCTCTTAAAGTACATGAACAAGAAGACTATCTGATCAAAAACATTTTCAAGATGGTACTAACCATTTTTCAGGTCATGTTTTGAGTCTTGAGGAATTTATAAGACATAAAAAAACTTTGATCACCACAAAAAGATATTAGAGTTTGTTTTAACACAATTCGGTTTCTTTTTCAGAAAGCCTTGTGATTCCTTTGCTAGTCTTAAAGCTAATGGTTTTGTTATGAGCATGAACTCGTCACTGATGATTTGCTTGCATTTATATTTGCCTTGAACGAACCTAGGAAGTTTCAGGAACCAAAATTTCATAGAACTAATATTACGTTTAAATTTGAGAAGTCTGAAAACGTTTCTAAGTAAGAACTTAATAGTTTGTGTTTTGAATCTGATAAAGTTGTGAATGTTTTGAAGTTGTTCTTTATGAACTATGTTTTTTTGTACCTTGATGACATTCTAGTCTATAATACCTTCTTTGATATGCATAATGAATGTCTGAAATATGTGCAAGATGTTCTAAGGAAGGAAGTCTTGGTCTTTGATATGAACAAGAACATTTCTTGCATATATAACACTGGATATCTAGGCGTTGTCTTGAGTGTCAAGGATCAACATGTTCAATCTCAAAGAGGAACAAGAAAGGAGATCATACAGATTTGGAGCTAGATTTACCTAAAGAAATAGCCTTCAAATAACCTTCAACAATCCATGGAAGTTCTATTCCAAAATCTTACTTTGATGGTGTTTTCTTGATCATTCTCTCCGTACCTAAACTGTTACCTTTTGATGTAGGAGACTTGGATTTGAGGACAAATCCTCTTAAAGAAGAAGGGGATGATGAAACTCTGATCAGCAGAAAATACAAAAACATGAAGGTTTGTTCTGATCAAATGAAACATAAGTTGTTGCATAATCAATGAGAGCTTGTATTAGGCTCATTCATAAAATTTTAGACAGAGAAAAACTATTAGTTTTGTTGTTGGACGTGTCGGGATTTTAAAATTGGAATTTAAGCTTGTGCTTGATCAGAATAAAAAGCAAGAAAAGTGAAGAAGCCTTGAGTGAAAATTAGAACAAGAAGCTGTAACAACCATTGCCTAAAACACCTTTTTTTACTCCATTGTCTGAACCACCATCGATAACTAGTTATTTCCTTGTATTTTTTTAATGTTTTATATGATGTTCATGCATCAAGTTTATTTTTTCTATTTAAGTATTTTCGAGTTGGCTCAAAAACCTCAATCGTCATTTTTAATCAAAACTTTTTCCTTTCTTTGGTGATTCAATTGTTTTTTGAACAACTTGATTGTGAGATGTGTGAATCTAAAATAATCAACTAACTCTGAAGTTAACTGGTGTCTCAAATTCAGAACGAGAGAGAGGTGAAATTGAGGCTATTGCGCAACCTCAGTGTGCCCTATCAATCCATCTGTTAGGTCGGAGGAAGCTAATTAGCTGGCCGAAACTCCATCTTTTCCAGACAACCACCAACTCCAAGAAATCATCGACCATAGTCGATCCAACCAGAATCGGATTGAATAATCATTGGAAAGTTAGCATGACATACACCATTAAAAATATATGGTTGAGCATAATAAGAGAGACTTTCTCCTCTCCAATATCAGCATCATAACTCATGCTCTTCTATAATTAATAGAATGTATAGCTAGCAGGTGGAATTGACAGGATAGATTAGCGATGGAGATTTATGAAAATTTTCTGTATCAGACCCACTCGTTTTTATATAGCAAACGTACATTATTCTTGGATTTCGTGATGTAATCATATACAATCAAAATAGTTAAGGAAAAAATATTTACCTTTTTGCCAGATGTATGATATCATGCCTCACACTCTTCAAATTATGGGATAAATCCCTTATCACACTAAATAATGTTAGTTATAAAATATTCTAAAATAAGGTAAACATTACATTCATGTTTACAAAGATATAATTATGTCACCTCGTAACCAATACAGTATGTATCGAAACCAGTTTGATGTGGAGATCCAAATGTGTTGTCCTCTTCAACTTGAAATTCATATTTTTATTTCTTCTTCTCGGACCTTGTATGTTTGAGAAACTAGTATGAGGTTCTTTCTTGCCTCGTTCATTGTTTGAGGCCATGGTATGATTTTAGTTTCTTCCATTGTCTTGTGTTTGTGTCTGGGTAGGTTGCTATCATGGTTTTCTTCAAAATATGTAAAGATGTCATTTTGGAGTTTTTTTCCACTATTTACGAACCAGGGCTTTAAATCATCATGCGTACACTGATCTTTTTGTGTAGTAATCTTGGCTTCACTATGTACACCAAAGTCGTCGTTAAGCGGTATTGGAGATTTTCGAGTATGCGGACGAAGAATGCGTTGAGGACATTTTTCAAGGACGTCAGCTGGTTCTTGTATATTATGCATGCCACGAGCTTCTTGGATTGAGGGTTGGTATGAAGGAGTTTGTTTACAGTTTTCTTTCCTTCTTCTATTGATGGTATTGGCGCAATAGACCTGTTTCCACCAGAAAAATCTGTAGAGATCAATTTTGGCTCCTTATGCATCATCTCAACCAAAGGAGAAACTATGTCATCTTCAATCTAATCCATCTAAGGTTGGCATCCAGCATTATCAACAAGATTACATTTACTAAAATCTAGTAAGAGAAATTAAGGGTGTACACCATTGTTTAACTTTTTAATTGAAAACTATGTGAACACTAACGAGTTGAAAAATAAGGATAATAGCAAGGGACAAGTGACTTTATTGTTGAATTTGCTTTGATGTTAATATTTCTAGTAGATGCATAAGTGTAATAGTAGATTTGCAAACCAATGGATCTTCTAAGAATATCACTGTCCTTTCAGGATTTAGAATTTTGGCATGAAGTAAAGGTTACTTCTAATGCTATCAATTGGAGAGACAACAGAAACGCATAACATCTTGCCTAGGGGTCAGTGAAATCATTATTCACTTTCAGGGTAAAAACCATGACAAGGTTTTAAAAATTGACTGTCTACCCCATAGAAAATTAAGGAAGTGTTGTATATTGCAAAGAATCTTAACATATTTAGGGGTTAGCTTCAGATAGTTGTTCTTGCAAGCAACCAAACCATCAACGAGTGCAATTAGCGCTAAATGTAGACTCTTACATTGTGGTAGATGTGTGTTTTGTAACATTTTCAGTACATCATGAACTCTTATCTCAGCAATACAAGTGTCAAATAGATGATCCCTAAAATGGTAGAAGTCTCAATTTCATTGTCGTTGTTTGCTTCAGTAAACACATCATAGTTTAACCCGATTATGTAATGGTATTCATTCAGAGAAAACCAAAAAGGATTGTCTTCAAATAGGAACCACATATCATATGAACACTACAAGAAAAACTCTGATTAACTACGACATTTTATGAGGAAAATGCTGACTCGTAAATCTATGTTGATTAGACGAGTACTTTATGTGGAAATACAAATTCAATGTAGTTTCGTTCTAAAATAACGTCTCTTTTTATTCGTCTTAAAAATATGTAATTTGACATGGACTTTATGTGGAAAAAACATTTCATCGTAAAGTCGACGTTATTTAGCTTGTATATTATGACAAAATAATTTACATCTGTTTAGCGAGGAAATTTTGAGTCTACCTAATTATTAGTTGTAAACGTGAATTTCATTGGGTTTACCAACTATGTTTCCTCTTAATTTCGTAGCAGTATCTCACCTACCAAGTTCAAAAAAGTTCTATAAATATGTGATTTATCTTTTAAATGAAACACATAAAAAAAACAAGAAGAAGAAACAAAGCAAAGCAAAACAAATGTCTAGTGATGGGAATATTTTTGAGTTGCGGAGTTGGATGTATATGCACAAAGATACTAACGGGAGAGTGACAAAAAAATTCTCGAGGGGATGAAGACATTTATGCATCAAGCAGATTCTACACAGCTCATGCAAGATAGCGGTAAGATGTTATGTCCTTGTCGGAAATGCAACAATATAAAATTTGCCCCTCGTGAAAATTTATGGAAGCATTTAGTAAATAGAGGTTTCATGCCATATTACTATATTTGGTTTCAACATGGAGAAGGTTATAATTATGGGAATGAAGCTAGTAGTAGTAATTGAAATTTTCAGAATGAACCGGTTGATCATTTGCATAATAAAAATAGTTGCCATCAGGAGGAGCAGATGGTAGATTATGATAGGGTTCATGAAATGGTAGTTGATGCATTTGTAGCTAATGAAGTTGAAGAACCTAACATAGATGTAAATTTTTTTTAAGAAATGTTAGATGTTGCGAATCAGCAAATCTACAGTGGTTGCAGAGAAGGTTTCTCTAAAATGTTAGATGCATCATCTTCTTCAGCTCTCGGTTTTTCGGTTCTGGATATTGTCTCCGACTCTCAGTCTTCTCAGAAAGTCTCCCAGTCACCTCCTTTTGCTGCACCACCGCCGGTTCCTCCATTTGCTGTACCACCGGCGCATCTTGATCATGTTCCAGAGGAGGTGCCTCCTGCTCCTGCGGCCGGGATTCATCACGATTTTTTGGTGCCGCCGAGTGCTCCTTATGCTATGTACACCGTCGAGGAGCTTCTCACTCATACATGCAGAGAAGGTTTACCAGTCTTAGACCCTGACCGACTGAAAAACAGGTTTTGGTACGTAATATTTTAAAAAGCTTTTAATTTTAATTTATAAAAACATTAAATAATTTATACTTTTAATTTGTTTTCTTCAGGTTTGGAATTGACAGTTGTGTCGCTCGGAGCGTATCCGACACAATCAAAGATTACATCTCCCAGCCACATCCAAACTGGAAATCGATGCCGGACCACATCAGTAAGACGTGGTTCAAATGTTTTGCTGTAAGTTACTATTAATTATATATACTTTGATTTTTTAATATTAATACTTTTATTTGTAACTAATTGTATTAATTTATTTTTTTCTGTTACACAAAAAAATGGAATGGGTTCAGAAAGATCAACGAGGTGATGAAGAAGGCATGTCATGAAGGTAAAGGTTCGATTGACCGACATGGTCTCGAACTGGAAGGATGATTGGGTGGTGAAGGTTATGAGCACGGGAAACCCTATGAGATCACAAAGAATATGTGGGATGACCTCATCCGTTATTGGAACACCCCATCATCGATTAGAGTCATCAACAGTTGCTCCGCTTCCCGTCTGAGCATGGTAACTTTCCGAAGCTTCACTCATTAGGTCAAACACCCCATGCCGGTGTCCGTCTAAAGATGGTAAGTATTTCAATTAACTTTTTTATTATTTTTTACTAATTCTAACTTTATATATTTTTAGGCCAAAGAGACGGGAACACTACCGTCTCGTGAGAAAAATCTACAACGACGAGGTTGCTCGGATTGAAGAGCGTCAAACCCAGCTGACTCAGCAGTCTCCCAATGGAATACCCGTCACATTATTCACACCTAAAGTGGATAAGATTTACGAGGAGGTACAAATTTTTATTATTATTTATTATTATTATTTATTTAATTTAATATTTTATCACTAAAATTAATCTTTTTTATAGGTGGTCCCTAAGAAAAAGAGACGTACGTTGAGAATTGGTTCCATTAACGATGTCCCAAGAGGGCGACGCAAGCTCAGGTGAATTCACTCGAAAGTTTTTTCGAAGTTGTAGTGGCTGGAAATCCACTATTGGAGAATATGTTGCAGGCGAGACGGGCGAGACTTGGGATTCCACATCCACGCTCCGCAGAGGAGGAGGCATACCTCTAGAGAAGGAGCCATGACTTTTTCTCGGAGTTCCCCAACCCCTAGTTTGTTTTTTTCTTCTTCGTTTTATTGTATTATAAATTTGAAACTTAAATATTTATAAAATATTTTTGAATTTTTCTATTATTTAAATTTTTAATAACTTTAATAATTTTTGCAATTTATATAATTTTACTTTTAAAATATAGAAAAACGTTTACGACTACTTAACAAGGAAATAGGACGAGTAGTTTACGTGGAAGCTGACGTAAGTTCCACGTTAAATTAACTTTGAATTTACTACGAAAGACATGCCACTTCCTCGTAAAAATAAGTGTACTTCACAATGATTTATATCGTCTACTTTACGATAAATAATATCATCGTAACTTATGTGTACTTTACGACGAATTGTGGCACGTGACTTTTACGACAAAATGTATTCCTCGTTACTTTATGACTTGATCGTCGTTATGTATATGTTTCTTGTAGTGCAAGGGCTATTTTTCTTTTTCAACATGATGTAAAAACAGAATGACCTTATTTTCTAATTTAAACTGGTTGTTAACATATTGCCTAATTGGCAGCTTAAACTGGTCTTTCATATTTTCAAGTTATTTCATTGAAGTATGGGTTGTGAAGCGTAAGGACTTGTAAAATAATAAGTTTCTCAAATTTTTGTTTTGATTCATTTTTGTTTTGTGTTTTAATTGTAGTTCAATCTGGGATCAAGCACTAAAACCATTCTCTATAGGATAATCTTACGATTCATCTGAATAAAATTGGAGTTTAATGGAAACAAGTTATTAAAAACAAATAGGAATCCCTAAAAATAATTTCTAGGGACATACTTATCTTTTGGATTGAGACTTTGGATATTCTGACCGGTTCTGGACAGGATCTTTGGTTCTGGGCCGGGTAAATCGATTATTTAGATAATGTATCTAATGAATATTTGGTCAATTTACAGTTTGGATTTGGTTCGGTACCCACCGGTTCCAAGTCGGTTTGGATATAGAATTTGAAACCCTAAATAGTATATTTAATTTATTTATTATTTTAAAATAAAATGAAAATTTTGTATAGATTAATAATATGAAAGTATTTACAACAAAGTTGAAGTAGCCTAGTGGTATTGTGTGTGTTACTTTGCCTTTTCAAACCGGGTTCGACTCCTAGTAGGTATAGTTCTTTATTTTTAAACACATAATTCAAGTTAAATGGGTACCCAATTGGTTTCAGGAAAAATGAAACTGAACCTAACCGGTCATTTCGGGTCGGATCCGGTTCAATATTCGGTTTCGGTTAAAAAATCGCATGCCTATTTATTATTCTTAATTCACAAAAAAACTTTCTTGTGTTTATTAATCGATGGAAAGTTAGGAAACCATGAGTAAGAAAACTTTGGATTAATAGTTGAAAAATAAACTAAATTGAGGGTTGTGGAAGCACCATGCTCTAGTGGTCAAGGTTTAAAAGGCTTATATATCCAGTTTGGGTTTGGTTCCCAAGAAAATACAATTTTTTCAGACTATAGATGAAAGTTTATCGAAAGTGCTAGAGTACTGCATATATAACCGTTCGTTATGGTCTTGTGTTGTAAAAAGAACATGTCCATTGAGGATGTCGTACATATAGAAATGTCCGTCGATCCGAGTGTTACAGGAAGAGATGCATCAAGAAGTCTTGTTTATTAAAGTTTTTCATGAAGACCTCATATGTTATATGTAGTTGATAATCATATGTAATGAAGTATGTGACAAAAAAACGTATTTACAAAAAATTCATTATTTTTTAATGCCACATAAGCAAAAAACCAGCGCCACATTGGAAATCGCTAACATGTTTTAATGAACTCAACTGTAAAGCGCTACAGCGATATTGACGACTAAGTTATGGTTACGTTGCGGCTGAATTAAATAATGTGGCTGATTTATGAGATATGGACTGACTTAGGAACATAAGTCAGTCATTAGTGACGGCTGATTTACAAAAATCGGGCTGAGTTATGAGATAACGGCTGACTTTCAAACATAAGTTATGGCTGATATATACATCGGCGGGAGGATTTATCGGAAATTAGGCTAAGTTATAGTTAAGACACGGCTGAGTTTTGTTTCTCTGGCTGAGTTAATGATCAGTAGTTGGTTGACTTATTAAATTTACGTCTGACTTATGGGAGGTAGTTACGGCGGAGTTACGTTTTATCAGCAGTAATAGTATGTATTAACAGTAAACTCAGCCTAATTACGGCTGACTTTTTAGCAAAAGATTAATTACTAGAATATCATTCATTTGACAACTGATTTATTTGACGATATGAGTGACTGATATATCGTGTTTTCCGCACCATTTTGCATATGTTTTCATTTGGTTTTCAATTCTAATTCGAGTATGTATAGTCTTTTGAGTCATTGAAGGTCTGGAGTAGGTAGAAGTGTACGAGAGGATGCATGAAGAAAAGATTGTCTTTTTGGAGTGTTCTTGCACAGAAAAAATAGGCGGAGCAGTCTAAAGATTTTTCTCACGCAGAACAGCCGAGTGATTGTTCCCGACAAATAAGGAAACCTCCAAGATATTTCAGGATTTTTGCCTTAGCTTCCCTGCTTTCTCTCTACCTAAAGGCGCCTCCTTATAAAAGAACGCCTCCTATCTATTTTATGAGTACATGATAGGGCCTGATATTTACCACTATTGTGCCATGATATCAGTCCTATTTAGAATCTATTATATGTGTTTGGAGTATATTTTAGAGTATTTTCAGGTTCAGGTACGTTCTGGAGAACTTTGGTGATTCTGGAGCTTTTAGAGGTGCAGAACTGCGCAGATGCGTCAGATATTTAGCTATGGATGGAGACATTCCCACGGTGAGATTGAGATGATATTTTAAAAAAGATAGATATTTGAGTTAGCTTTTCGAATGCCACCGGTTTGAGGGCCATCTAACGGTTAGATCTAAAGTTATTCCTGATTTATTGAAGAGTGGTATGTCTGCCTCGCAAGAGGAAGCTGTCGAGAAGATGAATGAGTGTTGATCGACGACACAGTGTTGGTGTCGGTCAACGGTGATCCCAGAAGATAGGTCTGACATGTTTTATGGCCGACTTAAGCCCAGAAATTATCACAAATTACCAAAATTCTCTTGGACGACTTAAAACCCTATTTATATGTTTTCTAAGCCATTGTTGACGGTTATGCAATAACTTACCAAGCTTTCTTTTATCTATTGTTCTAGGGTTATGAGAGATGGGAGGAACTCCTTCAGAGTCCTCTTGAAACTCTTTTGGTTTTTTTATATTATATTTATTCTATTCATCTATGATTTCTGTGACAAAGATCATGTATGAGTAGATCTCTTGTTAGGTTTAGGGTTTATTAATGGTATTGATGGATTATCCAAACAATAGAATTGCTAGGTTGATTATTAGATCTATCAATAGAATTGTGTTTATTGCTTGTGTTCTAGAGTAGCTAACTAGAACCATGATCATAGGATAGTTAGGCGCAAGCGAGAGCATGGTCTATTACCAAAATTAATCTTGTTGAGCTACGTTGCTAGAAACAAACGAGAGTTGTTTAGTTAATTTAGTGAACTCGATAGACCATCGATCGATGCAGGATCATTGCCATCGATCGACGGTCATTATGTGTAAACAAGCGAGAGCTGAGACATCAGACTAGTTCTATGATAAATACCCTTAGCTTTTATCCTCTATAATCCACTTGCCTGAAACCCTAGATCTAGCTATTTATTATTATTGTTTACTTACCAATCAATCAATTATTTCATATAGTTTATTCACTGCTTATTAATTTATTTGCCTAGCTTAATCGCGACTGTATTGAGTTTATTGTGTGCCCACGCTCTCTGTGGATTCGATCCCTAAATACTACAATTTGACCTCTCTTGGCAAGAGTAGTTCGTAGGGTTAATTTGATAGAGTTTTCAATGAAATACATAAAAACCCTCATGTTAGTACACTAGTTTTTGCAAGAGACCTAGACTTGTTTTTAGTGATTTGCAACTTGTAAGGGAGAAGGCTTCATCTCTCTTCTAGAGAAGATCATCCTGAACCCTTTGCTTCCTACTCTTTTTCTTAATGCAGTATTATTCAGAATTTGTGTTTTTGATGTCTTGCATCACGATCGAGTAGTCGGCTAGCTTGTCTAGGGTTTTAGGGTGTAGATAACAAGAGCTAAACATAGATAAGCGATTTCTCTTATTCTTCATTCATATTATCCATACTGCTTGCATTGAATTGATCACTTAATGTTAGATCTTAAGTTTAATCGACTCACTAACCGTGTAGGAGAGAACTTGACATGTATTGAATGAGCTTAACATCCCTAATCAGCGAAAGTAGATATTAGAGTGTTAAGTGAACTCATCGGACTTGATCTCTGAAGCTTGCTATCACATTATGTCCCAAACGAAAGTTTAGGTGACAAGGTCAATCTGCAAAGAGGAACATCACCACGACAGTGGGCTGTCCCAACTGAGTGATCCGATTTCTATATGGTTTTCCATTGCGCTTGAATAATTGTCTAGCTCCATTTACACACCTGATGAAATACCCTAGGCTGGCTTCTTGTTTAAATTGAAGACAACTTCTAGTTACGTGTTTTCTACGTCACTACTGAAATCAAAACACTCATTGATTATTAGCTAAACATTAAGCTCATAAGAGTAAAGTGTAAACCGGTCCTCTAGATTGAATCTCAAATATTACAATTACAATTGTTAAACTTGACAGTATCAAAGATTCATTTTTAGTGTATTACTGGCTTAATATTTTTCAGCCTAACTACGACTGATTTATTAGCGAAAGATTAATTACTGAAATAGCATTCACGTTGCGGCTGATCTACGATGTATTTGATGGCTGGCTTATTTTAAGTTGTGTTATGTGTTCATTTGACGGCTGAGTTATTGATTTTCCATGTCATCAGTCCAATTTTCCGTATCAGGAACTCTTATTTGCTATGTCACTACTAACTTTGCAATAGTCAAATTAGGGTTTATATTAAGACGCCGTGTCTTGTTCTTCATCTTCTTCATCTATCTTCTTCATTATTGTTCTTTTCATTCATCTTTCTGTGAGATCTTAAAGATCAGGTAATTATTGTTTCTAGTAACTGGGTTAAGAAAAACATATATGTATTCAAAACGCCGACAGTAGACTGTATAGAGTTATGCATATAGATGAGAAAATAACACATGACAAACTTGTAAAGTCGGTATTCGATGATTACGGATTGAACGAGTCGAGCCATCAGATTCAGCTGAGCAACATGTTCTTGAATAAAGCATTGAAAACAATAGCGCATGATACTCCACCAGTTTACGTCTCCAATACTCGACAATTGATAGGTTTTCTAAGCCTAAGAAAAATTGAACAGCTACGTCTCTATGTGGAGATTACAAAGAAAAGAGAAAGCGAAATTACTCGGAATGAGGGAGCAAGAGAGAAGAGTAAAAGGTTATTCAGTTTTGGCTCCGAAGTTGAATCTAGATACAAAAATTATGATGGTTTCAGTTTGGAGGAGAAACGCAACGACAAAGACAGTTATTGCTCTAGTAAAATGGAAGGAGAAAGAGACGAAGTAGGCGGGGAAGATGAAGTAAACAAAGAAAATGAAGTAGGCATAGAAGATAAAGAAGGCAAAGAAGACGAAGAAGATGATGAATTTGAAAGTCAATCTGATATGTTCGATGACTCGGATGGTGCGTCATCTGAAGATGATAATATCAGCTCATACGGTGAGTCTCCACAACAAGACGAAGATTCACCGACACTACCTCCTAAAAATAGATCTCATAACTTATCGATTAGCGGATCTAAAGAGAAATTGAGGGTTCTAATGTTGGAGATGTCTTCGCTAAACCTTGTAGTAGGACAACAATACGAGAGTAAAGCCGATTTGGAGAGACGGCTGAAACTTCTTACGGTGAGGGATCGATTTGATTTTTATGTAGACGTATCCAACTCGGATAAACTCATTGTTTATGTTCGTATTTCCTATTCGGATCATACATTTTTATAACTAATCGTTCTAATCGATCTCGATAAGCAACACCAAATATTTTAGGAGAGTTGTACATGGACTTTCTCGGCGACGTTAGTCCGTTCGTTCAACCTAGGAGTGTCGGAATATCTATCAATAAGCAGTTTGGTGTAAAGGTAATTATTTTGATGAGGCTGAGTTGTATAAATGTTAGAGTTGAGTTATTTTTACTTTACGGCTGAGTTTTTTTAACTTAATGGCTGGTTATATATAATTTTGTCTGACTTATACAAACGACATCGCTGAGTTATACAAACGACATGGCTGAGTTATATAGATATAACGGCTGAGTTATACAAACAACACGGCTGAGTTATATAGATATAACGGTTGAGTTATTCAAAAGATACGGCTGAATTATATAGACATAACATCTGAGTTATTTAAAAGATATGGTTGAGTTATAAAAACATAATGGTTGATTTATTTAAAACATACGGCTGAGTTATATAGACATAAAGGATGAGTTATTTAAATGATAGATCTGATTTATTTGTATCGTTTTCCATGTGGACAGATGGATTATTGAAAATCACATAGGACGCTGAAATTTGTAAGGAAAAACGATGAGGGAACACATGACAGTGGGTTTGAAGACTTGCCTTCTTACATATACATGATAAGAAGGAAAAATCCGGGTGCATTTACGTGTCTACAAATTGACAAGTTTGAAAGATTCATATATGTATTCCTTGCGTTTGGTGCGAGCATAAATGGGTTTTCTTTCATGTGTAAAGTTGTCATTGTGGATAATATGTTTCTAAATGGTAAATAAAAAGGGACGCTTCTCACATCACTTGCTCAGGATGGTAACTTTCAGATTTTCTCAATAGCTTTCAGTGTGGTTGACACTGAAAATGATGATTTGTGGCACTGTTTTTTTACGCAGCTAAAAGTTTTGATTCGTGACGATGAAGGTCTTGCAATAATCTTGGATATGCATAACTCGGTAAGGAAATCAATTAGGAATGTGTATCCGTTGGCTTCTCGTGGAATTTGCACTTATCATTTATATAAGAACATTTTGGGTCGCTACAAAGGAAAATATGTATTTTTTGGTGAAAAAAGTGGCGAGATGTTTCAGATTGGCTGACTTTACTACGATTTTTAAGGAGATTGAAGCGACTAATCTTGAACTACATAGCTACCTTCAAAGAGTTGATGTCCAACTGTGGGCGTGTGTCCATTTCCTGGGCAAAAAAGTACAATTTGATGATTACGATCATAGCGGAATCAATGAAAAAAGCATTGTCAAGTGATAGAGGTCTTAACGTTGTTCAACTATTAGAATCGATATGTGTTATGATGACCAGATGGTTTGAAGAACAAAGAGAGGAAGCTAGATCGCAGTTAACTACACTTTCGCGTGATGCTGAGAAACTACTACTTGTAAGTCAACCGTAACAATTCATAAGTCAGCCTATATAGTTCCATACATCAGCCTTTATGGTTCCATACATAAGCCTTAATGTATTTATTCTTTATATATAATAGGGTCGTGTTATTGCCGCTAGACTGATGAACGTACAAAGGATTGATGCTCATCACACTGAAGTTGCATATGGATCTTCTGGATCGTTTTTGCATGTTGTGAACTTTAAGAAGAAAAAAATTCACATGCCGGCGTTTAGAACACGAGGAATTGTCATAGGTGCATGCAATCGCAACTGTCGAGTACAGGAAGGTTTGTTGTATATCTCTATGCAGTCCTTACTATAACAACGCCAATTTGGTAAATCAATACACTGAGTCGATCATACTAGTTGATTCAGCGCTCAAAGTTCCAGATAACGTGGCTAACCAACCTTGCTTGCCCCCGATTTTGCGTCAACAACCAGAAAGGCCTAAAAAGTAGAATAAAATCTGCTTTGGAAGTTGCCCTTGAGAACAAACGTCCTAGGAAAGAGCAAAAATGATCTCGTTATAAAAGGGTGGTCATAATGCGAAAACTTGTCAGATGTAAGACTGCTTGCAATGTATGAATTCTGCTTACGGATGAGTTATGTTTTTAACGATATTGATGAGTAATGTTTTTTTTAAATGATATGGCTGAGTTACTATTTTTTAAACGATACGGCTGAGGTATGTTTTTTAAACGATACGGCTGAGGTATGTTTTTTTAAAACGATATGGCTAAGTTATGTTTTTCTTAAACTTTACGGCTGAGTTATGAATTGACGGCTGAGTTGTTTAAAACGATATGACTGAGTTATTAAAACATCCCGCTGAATTATCTATTCTTGCCCAAAAGTCAAAACGTCTCGAGTTAAAAGGTGTATTCTCAAACAATACACCTCTTCAACTCTCTATTTATACACAATATTTGTTTATCTCGAACATAACACATTTTCAACGGTAGCCTTAAAAACTCATATATTTGAGAGAAAATGAAATGTTTCCCGATTCTTCAAATGCCTAAAGAAATTTAAGCTTTAGTGGTTGAACGTGTGGCCGGTAACTCCTTCACATATCTCTACAGCCTGAGAGCATCGTGCAAGTCGATGAAGGCGTTAACAAAGCGCCGGCGGGTATACCATTTTTCGATGCATTATCCTTTCCTTGGGGACTCAATATGCCTCCTTTGTTGTTGAAAACTTGCTACGCTGAGAGAAACCCAAGCACACTTTATATGAAGGGTGTACAGTTGTTCTTCTCATCTAACGTTCAAGAAGAAGGACTTGCTCTCATGAAGAGTGCAGCGGATACAAGATATGAGTGTGCCGTGTATACATATGCAATGACTCAGAAGATATTTTGGGAGGATGAGGAGTATTTCGCTCATTTTACAAGGGAATCAGTTGATAGGATTGGGAAACCAGTGTGATCTCTGAAATGGGGATGGGGTTTGTGGCATGGTTACGAGTTTCGCGCAAAGAGGATCGAGTTTATTTCAACCGTTTTTCCATCATTCTACAGTTTCCAATGTTCATGTTTTGGACAGAGATAGGGCTGACAACATGTGTAACCGCTGTTTCTGGATCAAAGAGGTGGGTTGTTCTTCCGTGAGTTTGAACCGATGAGCATGATTACGGACACAAGGGAGTGTGAAGATGTATTATAGCGGTTGAGTTATCACTTTTATGTCCTTTGCAATGCCATTATGCAGACTATGTCGGTGTACACCCGACTAACATATTAATGTATGACTGAGTTTTGTTTATCCTTAAGGCTGATTTTTGGTTACATTATGGGTGACTTATAAGAACATTACGACTGAGTTATTAAAACATTATGACTGAGTTATTAAAACATTACGTCTGAGCAATTATAACATTACGGCTGGGTTATTAAAACATTACGAATGAGTTAATAAAACATTACAGTTGAGTTGTTAAAACATTACGGCTGAGTTATATAAAAGACATGACTATGCAAAAAAGTAAAAGCAAATTATAGTGATACCAAACCCACAAACCACTGTATTCCTCAAACACCGCACCTCACTCATGCATTTGTTGCCTCTTCACAGATTTTGTCTTCGCTCCCCCAAACTCTTTCTCCAACCAAGCAATGTTAACTCTCAGCTCCAACATGCTTTTGTTCATGTCACTTATCACTGACTTTGTATCTTCAATTTTTCCTTTGTTCATGTCACTTATCACTGACTTCGTATCTTCAACCTCATCCACCAAACACTCATCTGTATATTTGAATAAATGACTATGATTTCAACAATATGGCTGAGTTAGCTAAACGATGAAACTGAGTTATATAAACGAAACGGCTAAGTTATGTAAATATTTTTAATTTTTAAGTATTTTTAGATATTTAAATGAGTAATTTAAATATGATACGTCTCAGTTATATAAAAAAACGGTTGAGTTATACTAAACATTTTCTATTTGCACGTGTACGCTTTCCACCTCATCGAAAAAGCATAATTTCTTCTTCATTGACCACTCTTCCAAAACGTTCTCCGAAACAACTGACATATTCATATGCAAAACCTGTAACATGTCCTTCAAGCCGTTTATGGTGTATGCCCGTCCTTGTGGAGACAACATCTTAATCGAGTTAACAAGAACTTCATATGCATTCCGACCCCATGGATATGTCATCATGGCTTCATCATCGGATACTCTTTTTGCACTTTCAAATAGTATCCTGGAATTATGATGCAAAGCATAAAGTCCCATAGTTTGAAGAAGTAATAGCCCTAACCATTTACGCTTTTCAAAAATCCTGCTCCGACAGACCTCTAGTGATGGCCACAGTTCATCTAACTTAGGTCTCATCCCATGCGGCACATTCAACTGCTCTCAGAACGTTTTGTATTGGTCAGGTTCAAATATTTTCGTCGGCAGTGGATCTGTGTTTAACCCAGTGATCTCACCAAATTCGTGCAAGTTAAACATGATAGGTTGATCAACAACGAGACTCCATATCTCATTCTTATATATTCGCAGATGTCTACATAGTAGATAGTGTACAGTCCTACCAGACCACAAGAAATTGCTATCAACTAACTTAGCAATTATTCCAACGGGAAACTCCTTCAGGTGATTTCACACATCATGTTCTATTGCTTCTCTAGCGATAGGGCTGACGATAAGGCAGTCTCCCATATGGAAATTGTGATTAATCACTTTATCTTCTAGATTAGAAGATCCTTCTACATATAGTCTTGGAGGGTAATCTCGTGCTTGATCTTGAGGAACATCCATATGAACATAAAAGACATATATAACTCAGCCGCAATAGAAAACTAATTCAGCCACGACAAACATATATAACTCAGCCGCAAAGGAAAACTAACTCAGCCATAACATAAAATATAACTCAGTCACAAAGGAAAACTAATTCAGCCATAACAAAATATAAAACTCAGCCGCAACATAAACCAAACTCAGCCACAACATAAATCAAATTCAGTTGGAAAGAAAAACAAACTCAGCCAGAATATGATATAAAACTCAGCCACAACATAAATGAAACTCAATCACAACATAAATCAAACTCAGTCACAACATACCAAAGAAGACAATTTCAGGACATTACGGACAAGACGATTTCGGAATAGAATTTTGTGGGGAATACGATTTCAATGACGATGATATCAGATAAGACATGTTCGACCAGACGATTTCAGACAAAGGACGATAAACAACAATGTCGAACGGTTAGGTTTTAAATGACGATGAAGGAAGTTCTAGTTTTTTTTCTTTTAACATCAAATGTTTTAAATTTTGACATCGGTTGATTGTATTTTCCTCTCCCCTCTCTTTTGATCACAGTTATTAGTAACGTGGATTAACAATGTGGATTTGTTAATTAAAATTAATCTTAAATAAAAAAATAACTAATGATCTTAATATAATTTAGTATGGGTTAAAAAAACATTCTAATAATTTACAAAAGATGTATATTATTCTAATCATATAACAACTTATCTATGATATTTTAGTAAATTTCTCTTTTGTTTCTTTGCAGTAAACGTTTTTGAAACTGACGATGGATTTGTATGGCTGGAAAAAGAGGAAAGGGGACAAGGCAGGTTCTACTTTGATCAACTGATGATTGGTAAACAAGGGTTTGAAGAGGATGTTACCAGAGGTTGGAACATGGCGAGTCCAGAGGATAGTGTGCACCTGATGGACCGCATTGCGAGCTGTACCAAAGAGTTTTCTAAGTGGAAGTGACAATAAAATTTTAACTCGCTCAGCACCATTGAAAGACTAACTAAGAAGTTGGAGGCTGAGATTTCTAAACGATACTCTGATCAACAGACAATGAAGAGACTGAAGATGGATTTATCTGAAGCTTATCACCAAGAAGAACTCCTTTGGCTCCAAAAGAGTCAAGAACATGGCATCGGGAAGGCGACAAGAACACTACTTCCTTCCACAACAATGTTAAAGGTCGTAAAATCCAAAATAAGGTTCTGATGCTCAAGGATGAATTGGGTGACGAACTTTTTTCGGAAGGAGCTAAAGGTAACCTTGCAGTGGAGTTCAGGGATTTCTTTATGATTCACTCGATGTCTCAAAATCCGAAACAAAACTCCTACAGACGACTATTAATGAACATTGTGCCATCATTTGGTTAAACGCAAAACACAAGTAATTGTTTTACCTTCTGAAATAATATATGTGGAAAGTAAATATGTCTCTAGGTTTCTTCACAAGGAGGAGGAGGAGGAACACCGAAAACCCAATCTAGGACGTTCAAATATTTTGATCGAAATACCTCCCTTTCCTGCGCGTAGCAGTGCATTATAATAGCTGTAGAAACGCTGAACACGACTACATCTGCTCTTCTTAGAATCTTGGGCGGTCGAATGTATCCAGCCTCCGTCATGGAAGTGAAGAAGCTCTCTATTGCCCTCGCTAAACAGTATAGTGATATCTCTATCCTTCTGCTTTTCTTTTCAATTGCTAAGGCCAGACCTGTTGGGAACTGCAGGAAAATCCACGGCTTAGATATGATATTAGTGCTACATACCCTTTTTGTGAATGGATTTGGTTTGTACGTACTGTCGCTATGGCCACGAGTGGTATGTTGCATGTATCAAGTGTCCGGAAAAGTAGGCACGTCGAGGCCCTAGTAAAGATAAATATTGCCATGGTATAGTATATTCCGCGCCAATAAACTTACTATGTTTCTAGTTATGATGAATTTAAAAATAAAAAAAAAAGATTGGGTTATAACCAGGCAGAAGTGCAGTAAGTGGAGAGAAACAAACTAGATCTCGCTGTGCCAAGAAGACCCTTTCCTAGAATAGAGTATTGCCTGTGAGATGAATATGAAAGACTGTGATCCATAAAGATAAACAAAACTATAACGAGCAATGGAATCAAGGCGAAACAAAACCGTTACTTTTTTAGTAGGTCTTGGCGATGAACTATCAGCGCTGGAATCAAGTAGACAGGGACGTAGACGGGTAGCGCCCTCTTGTAAGCTTGAAGGAAAAATGTAAGACCGTGCTTAGTACATGATTCACCTCCATGTATCATCTGCAAGCAGAATCATTGAAGTCATCTACCAACAAAGCTGCGTAAGGTAATGCAGTGAGAGGAAAAGAAAGAGATATTGCTGCATATAATTAACGAACAAAAGCTCTATTTTATTTACAAGAAAGAATGTTTGCTGTGGATACTTGATAGAAATAAGAAAGATACAAATAAGCGTACCGAACAGGGGATTTTCATGCTAGGATCAAGTTTGATATCAACTCCAACAGACTTGTAATATTTCTCAATTGCCCTTAAATTGGTGAATGGTTTGGCGCTTGCGAGATCTTTAATGCCTTGTAAGATAGAGAGATCCTTCCCACCATGTTTGTTAAGAAAGGACTTATACGAGGAAGGAAGACTTTCCTGCTTTAAAATGTAAGCAGACCTGAAAATACACATAATGACTAATTAGAGCATGAATCTTCTCTCGACTGCATAATCTCTAAGAAACTGAGTCATATGTCTGAACAATCTCACTAGAATCGGTATTCATGAGCCTAAACGCATTGCATAGGGAGAAAGATAAACATACAAAATCTGTGAAGATGAGAGACACATGAGAAACAAGTCCCCATGTTCCCAAGTAAGCGGCTTGCAAACCGAACCAAACCGTTTGCTTTTAATGCCGCACCGCGACGCAAGAACCGCCGCACGCATCAAAATGTAGACAGCCAAACTCGTGTGTGTTGTGTTTGGTCCTGTAAGAAGCATCGATGGCCCAGCAACTAAACCAGCAAACAGGGCCCTCCACTTTGCAGTTCTAGGTTTCAGACAAAACACTTGACAGTGATCAAACATGTTCCCATACACTAAATTCAAAGAGATTGATACTATTTTTGTTAACTGAAACTGGAATTAGCAGACAAAAGCAAGATAGTGGGACATGCCTTTGGTGTCCTGCCAAAGAACAAATAGCTTCATCCACGGAGACAAAAGTACCAGCAAAAGTTCCTAGAAACAGCCCGTATCTTAGTGTTTCCTTAATCCCCATGGCAATAGCTTCACTATTCGAGAAATCACCGGTTCTCCTAAACCGATAGATTCCAATATCAAATTTAGCAACAAATTCCAAAATTAAAATTTGAATACCGGTTACCTCGATTTAGAAGATCTTCGGCGAGCGAAACGAGCTACGATAGAGAAAAGAGCTAATCCACCTTTAATACCAGTACCAATGGAGAATCCTTTGATGGAAGCGACGATGATTCTACGCAGCTTCTCCGAGTCATCCGAAGAGAAATAGGTGGAGAGATCGGTTTTAATCCAATCGGAGCCGTTGCAATGAATGCATGAAAGGTCAAACGATTCACCGGCATCGTCGCCGGCGATTCCATTGATTTCCCCGATGCACGAGCAGCGAGAACCGTTCGCCTTCCGGCGAGACGGCGACATGACGTTGATCGGATTGCGCCAAAGTGAAGATACGTAAGCTTTGGTGGGAAATTGGAATTGGCTTTTGAATAGAGAGAAGGAATGGGAAGAAACCAGAAAGTTAGTATGGGAATGACGAAGACAGCAATACAGATTTAGAGCCACTAAGGATTATTCAGTTGTCAGGTTGACTGACACGTGTCTGTTTTTTCTTGTTTCTTTTTTCGTTCCGAATCTCTTTGATTGTTCTGTCTCGGTAACCGTTACTAACTTACAAAGGAAGCATGGTTGTGAATTGTATGGGCTTATATTATGGGCTTGACAGGATAATCTTTTTTTTTTCGAAATTTTGTTCTGTATCACATTTTGTTTTATGCTCTACTTGTATGTAGTTCAATAATTTGGGATCGACCACTAAAACCCTTGTCCATCTTGACGACAATGTAAAATCAACGTAACTAAATAAATCTGTTTTCTAAAATAAAATTCAATTAGTACAGGCTAAATAAAGTTTTTTCTATAATTTTTCAAAGTAAAATCTGTAATTTTCCAAATCTAAAACTACAATATTTAATATTAGTTACATTCTAATATTATTCTGTTAAATTAATTTTTTTTAATGGTTAAATTTTAGTGCAATTTTTTTAGACAATCTTCATTTTGTAAAGATACATGTTCACCAAATTTATACGATCTTATATAAATTTTATAAATCTAGATTTAAATTTAATTTTTATTAATTTATGTTGTGGTTTGGCTAATTTTAACAACATCAATACTGTTATTTATGAAGTGTTTTTATTATTATTATTATAAATTTTCACATTTAAAATTAAATTGGTTAAATTCACTGTTAACATTAATAAATTTTATATATATTTTATTATATAATAAAAATGTTTTATATTAATAATATTAGATTATCAGTTATATTAAATAATTTTATCATAAACTGATATAATAATTTTTAATATATATATATATATATTGTGTTATTATCTAGAAATAAAAGATTTATGTTATAATATTTCTAAAATCACTACAAAAAAAGATCATAATACATCACTTAAATAGAATCAGAAAATAAGTGATATTATTTGGAATTACATGTCAGCAAATGATACAAAATATTTGTTTTAACATCAGTCATAATAAAACGATGCGTTATTAACTTCTTCTTTTTTTTTTTATAAAAGCGGCTATTAACTTGTTTGGCATTGATTGAATGAACTTGGTGCAAATCTATATTCCATGCGGCTTCAAAATATTTTATATTTTAATATTTTCACAAACATATCAAATTTTAGTTACTGATATATTAATTTCATAATTAACTATTTTTTATAATTTTTAACCAATAAAATTTTAATAAATATAATTATTTTTTGAAAATTTGCAATTTACAATTAATGAATGCATTAAAAATATAAAAAATTTTAATTCTAAAAATAGATTTTATATTCAATCAATTGCAAAACTAACCTAAAATGGTGACATAAAATACTATTTAACCCTTATGACCAAACAAAAAAACATAAATTTATTTTACGATTATGTCATTCGTAAGTCTGCACGTATAAAAAGAAGTCTACACATATGTAGATTTCTTAAAAATTCACATTGTAGACTTATTATGTAAATTGCATGGTGATTTAGTTTAATAAATTAAGTTTAAAATTGTAAAAAAATATATTTTTTGTGATATTTTTAATTAATCATCAATATAAGGATTACTATGAAGTTTCAAAATTAAAATTTTATATAATTAAATAGTTTAAAATAATATGAATTGATTTGGTAACATGGGTTAGGTAATGTCTATGGTTTAACAACAAAAAATTGTAATAATTATGTCTTTAGAGGTTAGATTCTTAAGGTTAGAATGTAGGTTGATATTTTTTTTTTATTGATTTAAATTTACATATTAGTATTGAATAGTTTATATTTTATATATTTAATACAATAAATATGAGTCTTTTGATTAATTATCAAACAAATTCGAGGTTTGAGTTTTGAGGTTTAGGGTTTCGTAGATTTACATTTCAGTCTACTTGAATTAATGTTTACAAAAAATAATTATTTTAAATTAAATTGAGTTTTTTGTAAATAAAGATGTGAAATCATATATTATAACTATAAAAAATAAAGAAAGAAATATATTATATCATATATAAATTACTAAAACAATAAAAATTAAAAAAATAAAAATATGTGGAGACTAACAAAGAAGTCTACACTCACCAAATTTAATATAACCGGATTTAACCAACTTAATTTTAATCAAATCCAATTTAAACCAAATACTACCGGTGCAGACTAACAAAGAAGTCTACACTCACTGAATTTAACCTAACATGATTTAACCAACTTAATTTAAACTAAAATTTATCGGGTATAGACTGACAAAGAAGTCTATAGTGTCGTAAATTTAACCTAATTATATTTTTTGTCCCCCCCTATAAGAATAAAATTTATACAATCTCTATCTAAAATGATTGCATAAGTTTTTAAAACGTTTTCACTTCTCTCTAAAACTTTCTCCCTTCTCCCTAAAACTCTCTCATGTCTCTCACAATATTATCTTGTTATTTTAGGTATTATGATTCATGGTTTTCATCTTTTTTTTTTAAAATGTAAGTTTTAGATCTATAGATTTTATATGTATACTCTTATGTTATGTTTTTCTCACAACATTACCTTATTTTGTAGGTATTATTCATGTTTTTATTTTCTCCTCTAAAAATAAAAAATTTAGATCTATTGATTTTAAAAATATATTTATATGTTTACAGTGAAATAATAAATTTTAAATTAAATTGAGTTTTTGTGAATAACGATTTGAAATCATATATTATAACTATAAAAAATAAAGAAAAAATGTAGTATATCATATATAAATTACTAAAACAATAAAAGAATTAGCATAATAAAAATATGTGCAGACTGACCAAAAAGTCTATATTCATCAAATTTAACCTAACTGGATTTAACCAACATAATTTTAATCAAATCTAATTTAAACTAAATCCAATTTAAACCAAACACTATCGGTACATATTGACAAATAATTCTACCCTTACTGAATTTAACCTAACTGGATTTAACCAACTTAATTTAAACCAGATATTATTGATATAGACTGACAAAAAAATCTATAGTGTCGTAAAGACTATTACTATATAGCTTAGTGCACCATCGGTTAAGAACCTGATGCAAAAAAATTTAAATCTATATGAATCGATATTTTCTTATATGAGTGATGATGATGATGGTTTTATTTGTAAAAGCAATTATTAGTTTAAACATTACCACCAAGAGCAAAATATTGGAAAGAAAAAGTTTGTTCGAAGAACTTTTACGGTAAATTATGTTTATTTGTTTATTCGAAAGGAATTTTTATTTTCACCACATTGTTGGTATCATTATTTATACTTACCTTTATTAAAGTAACATTTTCAAAATATGTTATTCATTAAAGAAATAAAAGACTCTTATATTTTTGGGAGAATTTCAAATTTACCATTAGTTGTACTATTATTCATGTTTACCTTTATTAAATAGACATTTTCACAAATAACTTTTTCATTAAAGAAGCAAAAGACTTTTATGTCGTTGATTTATAAATAATATAAATGTAAGTATTTAACTAAATAAAAAACAAATTTGTTTTTACAATTTCTGAATTATATGTTTTTAAATTCAAACTTTTTATAAAAAACAAAAAAAAATAATCAAATTTTCGAGTTTTTTTATTTTTTAAAGTTTTCTTTTTGAAATTCAAAAATTATTTTGAGACTATTTTAAATTTTTATTTTTCGTCTTTATTTATTTATTTTTTAAAATAATGAACCCACCCTCCAAAAATCCCTCTCCCTCAAATTTTAATCTTAAATTTAGATTAATTAATTGTAATGGTATAAATGTATATTTACCCTTTTAAAATTAATCTTAAATATGGTTAAAGTATACATGAAAAGCGTTCTTAAAGAGGTGATAGATTAGAAAATTTCTCAATATCCTTTTTTTATAAATATATACATATAATTAATTATTTCAATTATAATAAAATGACAATTATTTTTTATTGTTTTTGAATTATACCTTTTCAAATTCAAAATTGTTTTATAAAATTTTTATTATTTTCTTTTGCAAATTTTCGTTTCTTTTCAAAATCAAAAATTATTTTCGAATCTACTTTTCTTATTAAAAATTAGTTATTTATTTATATATTTATTAAAATCTTAAACCTACATTTCAAAACTCCACCCTTCAACTCTATGTCTAGATTAGTTAGCCATAGCCTCCATAGGGTTATAAGTGTTTATTTACTTTTTAAAAAATAAGAATAAAATTAAGATAAACATGAAGTGGTACTTTTGGCAATTTCCTTTTTTTCTAATTGTCTTCTTTCTTTTTCTTGTTTTTGTAAGTTTCTTATATTTTTAATTGTAACATCAATGGAAAAAATTAAGAAATTATTAATAAATTATTTAAACATATTTATTTACTGATATAAGTTTAACATCAATTTTTATAGATATTAATAAAAACAAAAATCAACGTGATAATAAAAACAAAAATCAAACAGTTTAATTTTTTTTATGAAGAATTTTCAGAGTTTTTGAAAACAAAATTATTTAAACTAATATTTTAATTTTTGATTTAATATTTTTGATATAAATATTTATCATTTTATGAAATATATAAATATATAAAAATATTTAAAATTTTATTTTCAAATTTTATTTTTGATTTCAAATAGTTTAATTTTCTTTTTAAAAATGTGAAGATTATTCTTATTTTTTTTAAAAAAAAAATCCAAATACCATCATATGAGGTGGTCTTTTGATTCACTATTTTTTCACTATGAAATACTATTTAAATTCCACCAAATCCCATTTGATTGATTTTGTTGACAAAATTTATATTTTCCAATAAGCTGGAATTTGAGAGAACTTATACAAATGACTAATCCAATAATCTTGGATTTCACATAGAATTTATGAATTCTAAATAAAATAAGAGGGGATTTGAAAAAAAATAATGATATCCTCTCAAATCCTTAATCCAATAAGACCCCCTTAGTATTTCTACATCAGTTATTAACAAAATGATGTGAATTATTTGCATCACCACTTTCAAAGTCATTTATATAAGTGATGCAAAATTAGTTTACATCATTTATAACTTATGCAAAAATACAAAATAAATGATGCTGAACAATATTTTTTTTTGCAGTGAATTAAGATATAAAACATTTTATTATTAAATACTAATTAGGAAAAAATATTTCTATAAAGCTATTTTAAGATATTTCTAATATGATATTATTTTAAAATTTTTAACACAATAATAGGTATATATATTTTGATAGGTGAATTTTGTCATATAGAAACAATTTTGATGTTTAATTATTTTTTTAACAGTATAAATAAAATTTATTATATTGAATTATTGAGTTAATTAAACATAAATTAATAAGTATTCATAAGAAGATTATGCATGTATGTGTGAGAAAACACATAGTATGTCAATGTTTAGGGAGGTATTTACACACAAAATGAGTTTTATTAAATAGTAGACGCTTTATGCTATGAAAGGACGGTAATGAAGGTTGTACTAGCATGCCCGTCGATTTCCCATCTGCTTTTTGTGGGCGACATTCTCTTCTTTTGTAAGGTACGTAAAGGGAAATGTCAACCCACTCTCACGATATTGTAAGGTACATAAAGGGAAGTGTTGGGTCAAGTGATAAAATTTTCAAAAATCTTCAATTCAATTTGGATACAAGATTGAGAAACCTATTCTTCTTGAATTTCAGGATTCAGAACATAGGTAGGATGTGTTCAAATATGGGATTGCGTGAGAGTATAGGTGGATCAAAAATGCAAGTATTTAGTTTCTTTAAGATCGACTGAACAGCAGAGTAAACAAATGGACTTTTAAGTTCTTCACAAATGGAGAAATGAGGTAATTATAAACTTTGTGTGGTCACTATTTTACCAAACTATGTAATGTCCTGTTTTTGTATACCTAATACAGTAACAAAGAAATTGACGAGTGTGGTTACACAATTCTGGTGCAGCTCCTGGGAAAATATAAAAGTGATACATTGGAAATCATGGGATAAATTGTGTCATCATAAGGATGAAAGAGGCCATGGAGTTAAAGATCTAACAGATTTTAACACAGTTATGTTGGAAAAACAATTATGTTGGTTGATAGAAAAATCTAAGACGTTATTTTCTCGAGTATTTAATTGAATGTATTTCTGGAATACATCACATCTTGAACCGATTAGATCACACCATCATATGGATGACATAGTATTATGTCAGCTAGATATTTGGTTAGCAAATGACTAATCAGAAGGCTGGAATCAGGATTTTCAATCTTAGTATAAACGATTTATGGCTCCCAATAACTCTCTCAAGACCACCAAACCGTAATCAAAATAACTTTTTTCTCATCTTACTGTGGACTCGCTCATCAAAAAAATATCAAGAACATGGAATTCTCATGGAATATGGGCACTAGTGGATCCCGATGATGTGAAGATCATCAAAAATATTATATTGAGTCGGAACCTTTCGATAGACCAAGATGGTTGGCACTATACTAAAAATTAGAAATATACGGTCAAATTTAATTATCAAGTTGAGTGAGTCTACCTTGATATGAAAAAACATGTCTAACAAGACGCAAATGCTTAGGCCCACCTTGATGACCATCTCACCTCGCCCACGTCGATGACCATCTCACATCATCCACTTTAACGATCATCTCACCTTGAAAAACCTCGTATGACCTTGGACCACCTCCAACAACCTTGGGCCACCTCGGACAACCTCAGAACACCTCTGATGACCTCAAACCACCTCCGACGACCTCGGGTCATCTCCGACGAACTATTGCAAAGCATCACCGGCTGAGTGTCGATGACCCCATACATGGAAATAACTTCCACTTCCTCTCTGGAAACAGAAGACAAGCTCGAGTTCTGCCTTCCATGCAACAATGACAATGGCTCTACTAACGGCGACCTCAGCTCCACCATACTCGTCGACCTTGCACATCGGCAAGCTCCGCCTCAGCTCGCAACAAGCTCTGCCCCCGCTCACCAACAACATTGACAAGCTCCGCCTCAGGCTCATGTCAAGCTCCACCCCCGCTTACCAACAACGGCGGCAAGTTCCGCCTCAACTCATCGACGACAAACAAGGAATCATGATCTACATATGGCAAGGAATACCTCACGTCACTGGAACCCAAGTTCACCATTTCCAAACATGACGACTTATGCTCTTTTGTCGACCTAATTTTTACTCAAAAGAACCCTAAGAATTTACCAAGATTTGATATTTGGCAAACTGTGGGGACGGACGGGGGCTATTGTTGGAAATGGGCTTAGCACATGTACACTAAGAGCTAAGCCCAAAAATCAGGTTCAACACATTAAGCAAGTTGATGACTGCACAAGAAGACTCTCAATTATCCATCGTTCCCCTTTGTACTAGCTATCCATCGTTCCCCTTTGTACTTCAAATTAACATTCTCACATGTTAATCCAGGTTTCATAAAAGCTAGTGTAATTTTGTATGGCACTCCCTGCACAAGACATAATATCCAATTAGGGATTATAATTGTAGTGCACAAAAAACTATAGGTAAGATGTAACTAACCGACTTTTAGCAAAACAACAACAAAAGTAACTAACCGAATTTAGCAAAAAACAAAAGTAACATTATGGGTATTAATAGCATCAGATTATAGCGTTTATGATAGTTCTACTATTGTATAACAACATTGGCCTTTTTAATAGCGTTTATAAATTTAAAAAGCTATGTTTGTTAAAGCGGGAAAATAAAAAAAATTTAGCCGCGTTAATTTGCAAAATGTAGACGCCTTACCATTGCAGATCCAAAATTAAGTGCTATTGTAAATTGACACAACACATAATTCATTTTCCCCCGCTAAATACTTAGTTAAAAAACAAGTGTCTAATTTTTTTCATTTTTCTTCTCATACTCGTTTTTCATTTTTCCTCTTATTCCATTTTGTTTTCCAACCCTCTAAAAACCCTAAACCTTAAAACTCTAAAACCTAAAACCTAAATCATATACCGTGAACTTAAAACACAACCCTAAATATAATCTCATTCCATTTATTTCAAGTTAGATGCTATAAGTTTAATATTTCAAGTTCGCATAAATATAATCTCAAATTTAAATTTTAAACCTCAAACACTAAATACAAATTTCTTCAATTTTTTTTTCTTTTTCTTAAACACTAAATATTGTCACCCTAAACACTAAACATGTTTTTATACCCTAAACATAAACTTTAAAACTTCAATCCAATCTAATACCCTATACCCCAAACTTAAACTCTACATACAAAATCATAAATCCAATCTTTACAAACTTATAATATAAACTTTAAATTTAAACTCCAAGTATATCCTAAAACTCAAATCATATACTTAGCCCTAAATCTAAACCCTAAACCCCTAAACCACATATCTCATTTTAACATATATCATAAAACATTAAATCTTAATTTTTAAATAAATTATAATTCTGTAAATAAATTTAAATTTCAAATACAAAATTTAGATTTCAAATATTAAATTATGATATCAAAGCATATAAATCTTAGATAATTTTTATAATAGCTATAAATAAATAAAAAGACAATTTGTATTATGTTTTTTTGAACTATTGATTAATTTGAATCAAAGGTCCAAAATCACTCTTGTATCTATTTTTTTTTCTATTGGTAGTTGTTGTTTATGGCATGGATCACCATCTGCACCCTTGAATGATATTGAATCAACGTTTGAGATTAATTGTTCTTTTTTTTTTTTCTGAGATTTACGAGACAGAGAAGCAAGAGAGAGAAGAGATGGGGTTCGTAGAGAAAGGAGAAGAAGTGACGGCCTACTCCTTTTGGCCAGCCCCCGCTCTGGTTCCGGAATCTGTACCTTCACCGACGCATACAAGGGTGGACAGGATAAACCTAGCCGGTCAATCTCTCTCTCTCTCTCTCTCTCTCTCTCTCTCTCTCTCTCTCTCTC